>JBBBDQ010000644.1:2000000-2017500 GCA_037127315.1 Ascarosepion bandense | reverse complement strand
TTGATTGTGCAAGAATTAGATCCAGGAATTCCATGAATTGTCCAGAAAGTATCCATCCATAATGAACCTGCCTATTTATGTCTCAGGCAGTTTTTTAATCAAAACATTGCATCACCAAAGCTAAAATTATCATTGAAAATGAGAAAATTTCAGTCCATGGATGATAAGAGGAATGAGTGAAATTAACTGATGGCAATCTCTAAGGAGGCTTTTGCAGACTGTCTAGAAAAGCAGAAGTAACATTGGGATAAGCGTATCAAGTTGTAAGGGAAGTAATTTGAAAAAGGCAGAAGTGTAATTTCCCTAATTATTATTAAATAGTCAGAATGTTTCTGGACTCTGTGTGTATCAGTCAGTCAGTTAAGTGCCATACATGATCCTCGCTTTGGGCGATCATGTTTCGAAAGAGACATGACTGACTGGGCAGAAGATTATCTTGCAGTAGGTTGCCATTGCTTTCTATGGTCGACTGGTTGCCAGCCAAGGCTATAGAACCCAATCTGTTTGATTATTTAACCCATAACTGGAGGTAAGAGATGCATTAATACCTTTCCCAAGGGTATTTGTGTGTAAGTGAATGTTAGGAGTTCAACTGGAATTCGAACTTGGCTCCCCGATTTATCGTTCGGAATTTATATCCATTGCACCACAACGCACATGTGCATGTATACATAAGACATTTAATATAGTTTAGTTTCACATTTCTGTATTGAGTTTGAAGCTGTATCTGAATAAACATTTTTTTTTTTTGTCTAAAATTACTACATTACATTCTTGCTTATTTTGAAAAAGTTTTTAAGGTGTTCTCATTTCTTATTTAATTATTTTTAAGTTTTATCAATTAGTTTTTCATTGTTTCCCCATATAAGTGTTTTGGTTGTTTTTTTTCCCTTTTTAAGAATTTATTTGACTTTTAAATATACCTGATTTGTTAAAAGATGACATTGGCTCTTTTTTCCCATCATAAATTAAAAACTCAGATAGCTGGCATTCTGCACTTGTCATCTCTATTTACCCTTACACTCCACAATAAACAAAGCAATATTATAGTTTAAAAGTCTAAATATTTTTACCGCATGACATTTCCCTTACTTGCCAATATGTGTGTGTGAAGTTAGTAAAAGCTTTAAAGTATTCTTTATAACCATATTTGTTATTTATTTAGAAACATATTCCATAGTTTGTATGTATGCACACATTGCCCATACAGTGGCTGGAAAGTCAACTAGTGTTCAAATATGACTACTTCCATGACTTTATTGTTGATTTCATTGCTGCTAGTGATGTCTCTGGTGACTCATTAAATAGCGAATGACCTACACTTTAAGTCACAGGTTTTGCAAGCAAGTTTACCTCTTGCTGCATTGGTATTATGGTGTTGTGACTTATAATGCTGTGTAAGTCCACTTTCTGACCTGCATGCTTTGTTGCATAGATTGCAAGTGAAATCAGGCTATATATCATAGTGATAGATTGTGGTGATATGTATTACTAATCAAGCCAATCTATGAAAGGTATATACACTCACATTCTTTACAGATGAGAGCCTCTTTAGTACCTTTAACTGGTAGGAGGTTTATGTTTTAGCTCAGCATTTTCAATCTTGTTTTCTCAATTTTGTTAATACCAGTTGTCAGCAGTGTCTTCCAGGTAGACTTTTCAGATGCAAAATCTTCCCAGTGCTGGTATCTCTGTTGACCATGAAAGTATCTTTGGAGCAGACTTTGTAGCATTTGTGTGGCTTGTACTGTGAATGTTTGCCTTATCAGTTCACAGGAAAGTTCTTGTTTTCAAAGTTTGTTGCCCTTAAATTGTGCTGAATAACCAGCTCATCACAGTCTCCATTCCATAATCGTATACTCAATGCTCAAAGTTTGTCTTGTTCTACTACAATATCAGGCTTTCTTGATTGTCACTATATTTTCAGTATCTAATGCAAGCATTTTAGATGGAAATGTTGCAGACACTGTATATGCTTGTTATAGATTGCAAAAGAGATGACAGAACATGTTTGGTTAACACTGACTTTAGTAGTTGCACATATATCTGATTGTGACCATAACCTGTTTCAAGCTTTCCATATGCATCACAAACCTTTGAAAGCCTGTAGGCAATTTCTTTATCAAGAGTGTTAAATTTGAAATTTTCTATAACTTTCAACTTTTTACTCTTAGCATAGATTGATAGTGGTGTATTAGTCTTTCTAGAAGCTGATTGATGCATTTTATCTATTTTTAATACATTTTTTTATTATTTCAAGCATTATTTTTTATAAAAATTAAAAAACATTTAAATCATTTCTTTAGAAATTACTTTGTTTACATTTTAGATATGAAGTCAAGGTTTTGAGAAAATTTGAACAAGAGGGAATATACAGTCCTTAAAAGACTAAATAGAACCTTTACTGATCTGTAACATTATCCATGACTAAGCATACCAGATCAAATGATGGTTTCTCCTATCAAAGGAGATGCAATTTCTGCCAGAGAGCACCTTTCCTTAGTACAGAGGATGTTAGATGTAATACACACTATTTTAAAAAACAAAAATGGGGCATTTATCTCAAACATGAATATCCACTAAAAATAACATTGAAAATGTGATTAAAAATGTGTGTGTATATATATATATATATATATATATATATATAATAATTTCTAAGGAACTAATGGGTTTCTTATTACTTGAAATGTTATTTTAATGTATACCCATGTTTGAGTAGATACCCTGTTTTTATTTTAAAACAGTGTGAATTACATCTATTGGCCTATACATTTGAGAAACATTATAAAAGAAATGATTCTGTCAGGTTTCAAACCTGCATCCCTCTTTGTAGGAGAAATATGGCCAACGAGTCTAAAGTACACCTGATCAGACATTGGCTTCTCTAGGACATGGGTGGTAACAACTCTCCACAGTGTTTTTATAAAGAGCTTGATGGCAAATTAGTTCCTTACTAATCATTGCTAGTTTACTGAGTTTGACTATCATTTAGTGCACTTCTATTGTAGCTTTGTGGTAATTAGGTATTTATCAAGCTTAGCTAGGCTATCATGCATGCCTGTACATACATTCTATGCATATAAAATATTTAATAATACAAACAAAAACACCCAATTTTAATAATATAAGTAAACATTCTCTCATATGTATAGGCATGTAGATATACCCTAACATGCAATAAACAACTTATCTGATAAATATGTGTGTATGTCTAACTTTAACCATATTTGATTACTGCTTTGATTGATTTCAATTAAAAACAGCTGAAAAAAATCAAAACCTTCTCTCTCACTGAATATTTCTCTTTGCATTTTGTACCTAATATGAATCTTATTGTCATACTCTTTTTTTTCTGTTTCCATTTTTAACTTAACAGTCATTTATGTTGGTACAAATGATTCACTTACATGACTTGGGTGTTTATTTCAAAAGTCATTCAGAAGAATTCTTTAAATGTTTGTTTTGACTTTGTATATTGTATTGATAGCCTTCATGTCCACATGCTCATCCATGATAATGAAGTGTGTGCTAAAAAACAGTTTTAGATAACTAATTCTCTATATCAGCTTGAATGTATTTACATATATACCAGAATTTTCTAAGTGGTATGTTGCAATATATTAATGTGTTTTCAATAATCCTCTAATTTATCATTGAATTATTTCTTTTTATACATAATGGATATCCAACAAGTAAGGTACAGACTATATATATAAATATAATGAAAACTGTAAGCACAAGGCAACAAGTTATGCAATACTTTTTATAACAAACAGAACAACCTCAACATTGAGTGCATATGTATGTGAGACCACAATGATGACTGTCACTATAAAACATTGGACAAACATGGAGGTGAGAGGCATAAGATATTTGTATGCCAAAGGCAAAAATCCAACTGAAAGAAACTTACGGGGTACACACAGCAAGCTAGTATTAGTCAGGTATAATTCATTCACAATAGTATATATGAATCTTCAGGGTGGTTTTGTGTAGGGTTGTCAGAAGACAATATTGCAAGTTTTGAAGCTTTGATTCATGATGAGAGTGCCAAAAACTTTGTGATATGGTTATGGAACATGGTTTTCTTAAATCACTAGTAGATGCAAAATTGTAGAAGGAAGTGTTCCCATGCTAGATCCCAAAACATTTAACTGAAGTACACAATGTCCAGTATATGAACATTTCTTTATGGCTCTTTGAAATGTTTTAGGAGAACCAGTGTGTATTTTCACATGGAAAAACATTGCTCCTGAGACAAAGGTGCATTCTATAAAGTATCCATTGTCACTGGCCTCTATAAATTCAAAGTTCAGCAATCAGTGAAGTAATTGATAACAGTATTTTGGAATGCTAAAGGAATACTCCTTGAGGATTTTGTATCACATAGTCAGGCAATCAAGACAGATACATGGGAAACACTGGACAGACTAAAGAAAGCTGCTTGTTTGAGAAAGGCAAATGTGTTTGTGTGTGAGTGTCATTCTGCTTTATAATAACACTAGCCCACATGTAACCAATCTGACAAAATTGTTTCAGTGATACGGTTGGAACTTTTTACTACATCTGCTACATGGCCCTGACATGGTTTATACTATATCAACTGTAAAAACGACTGCTGATAATGAAAGTATTAACCATAAAAATCAAAACCAATATCAATAAAATTTAATTCCCTTTAGCAACAAACGTGTTTCACAACTAATAATATAAAAAAGACCCACAAACTGACACTTGAAAATATAACACTCACCAAGTTTAGGACAAAACTCAAAAATTACCAAAGAAAATACAATGCGTTCATATAGGCACAACTCTATCAATCTCAAGATAAAACTCTTTGATAGTGGCTTATTAAAGCTGAAAGTGCTAGGAAGATACTGATGAGTTTGTTCTTATTTACTGTAGAAAACATTTTCACTATTATTCAAGTAAACATCTATATTTTAGTAAATCTAACAAAAGAAAAAAAAATGATTGACCAAAACTCAGAGTTAAAGTACATACAAATATTTAATTTACCAAAATATTAAATAAAAATATTTACAAATATACAGTTTTTGCATTCAAAAAGAAAAACAAAGTTTACTACTATCAGGCGAAATGTTACGAAGGGGAAGGAAGGTGTCAAAAGATAGCAAAGAAGTTTAAGTGCTATACTTTTTGGAAATCCTCAAATGTGTATATAAAGAATAATTATTCGTTTGGTCAGTGAAAGAGTGAAAAAATATCTATTTACCCATATAGTTCCATGAGGTTCTCTTTCAGGTTTTAGTTGGTTGACAGCTTTTCTTAAAGATTCTTTCAGCTGGATATACAAATCCTTGAATCAAACCAGTGTTGATAATGTCAGCAAATCCTGTCAACAAGTGACTACTCTCTTCCCAAGACCTAATTTTATAGGGGCTAACACCTAATTTGCATATTCTAGAATCCTTTAGAATTGTCTAAATTTTACTCGAATTTTCTTGGACATTCTAGCATCTTCCAAACGTTCTATTTCTAATTTCCTTATTTTTACGACTACTTCATGAATTAAAACATTTTTGTAATAACAAGTAGTACTCAAATGAATCCCTTAGTATAACTTTTTAGACATTATTAATATTATTTTTATATATAAATGCATCCTTGTAACAATATATATATAGTGTTTGTGTGATGGGTAAATTGTTGCCACATTATATTTTAATTTTCCATGTGCATATTGTTTGTTTTTGATTTTGTTAGCTGTACAGTATAGTAGGATCAGCTGGGTACCATCTGTGAGAAAAAGAGCTCCAATACGAACATTTCAGTGTGTTTGAGAGTCAATCTGAGGAGAGTGGATAGGATTCAGAAAAAGTTGGAGGAGTTTAATTATGATTATGAAGATGTTTGAAGCAATCACTAGTTATGGTGACGATATATCTCCATTCGTCTTCCTACAGGGCCTCAGATTCAGCTTAGAGGCTTATAAGAGCCTTGAGGAGCTAGTGCTGCTCTGGATCAAGAGGTTGGATACTGGAAGACCCTATGTCTGGCAACTGGTCTCTGCATCATGTTACACAATCAAGAAATGACTGTCAGATAATCTCTGTGGCCACATCACCCCTTACATCTGGCCACCTAACTCTACAGACTGCAGCCCCTTTGATTATTATGTATGGAGCACAGTTGAGAGAGACCAACAAAACTGTGTAATACTGAAGACAAGGATTATGGCAACATTCACCAACTTATACAAGGAGATCATCCAGAAGAGTTGCAGGAGATCCTGAAGTTGTCTGGAGGCTGTGGTTGAAGCCAATGGTGATTTTATTGAGTGAATTTACTCTTTAGTATTTCAATATATTTTTGTGTAATTTTGGTAAATATCTCTTAAAATGAGATGTCAGTGCTTATTTTCATTTTTGCATAATTTTGGTGGCAGTTTGTCCATCACACTGTGTGTGTGTGTGTGTGTTTACTGGTAACTGTGTGCATATATTGATTTTTATTTACATCAGTATTTATACCCATCTATATATTTTAATGAATTGTTGTATATATTGGTTTTATATAAATTGTATTACATTTGAATAAAGTTAAGTATGGCTTCCTATATAAAAATGATTATTTTTCTATTATTCAAACTATTTTCTTCATTTTAGTTATATCACATGACATTTTGAAATGAAAATATCAGTTGAAATAATTTATATAATCACATTTTATTTAGAACTTGTAACTCAGAAGATTATTCCTACTTGTCAATTTGCAAATCCCTTTACTTGCCAAAGATATTTATTATAGACAGTCCACTGCAATTGCAATCATGAAGAGATTTCTAAAATTATTTTTTATATTATTCCATTTATTGTCAAGTATTACTATTCTCTATAATATCTTGTGTTCATTTATATCTTGAATGAATAGTTGATCTGGTTAGATTCAATTAAATTACATTCCACTATTATGCTTGCTAGTTTGTAAGCCAGTTTAAGTTAATTATAATATAATGTTTACTATTATGTTATCAAATTGCCTCACTAAAAACTAAGAAATCAACTGTTTAAATTATTAAGTTGCAAAGTATTAACCACCCACTTTATTTAATGATATCATTTTCTTATTCTTTTTCTCATCCAAGAGTTGAATAGAAACAAACAGGGAACAGTTGTCTTTACTATCAACATTGATTTTATTTTCTTGTGTTCTGATTATTCTGTTTTTCCAACAATCAAAATTTTATCATTCCAGATTCATTTTTTTATTTTGTGCCTCTATTAAGAACTTGATTTTTGCAACAGTAATAAACCATTCACAATGTTCCTGTAGCTTGTACCTATCTGTGTTTATTTATTTGTTTGTGTGTGTGTGTGTGTATATATATATATATATATATATATTGTATCAAGGCAGCAGATAATTTTCTAAACATATATTGTTAAATATAACAGACAATGAATGTCTATTATGTTTAATCATGGGCCATTCTAAACATTGAATTTTGGCTTTAATTTCAGGTGAAAATAAAAACAAAAATTGTCCAACATTTAGATATTTTTTTTATGCTGGTTCTAAGCTTTTGGCTCATATAAGCTATCTTCAGAGAGGTTACAAGGGCATTAACATGAAGACATCCACCATTAAAGATGATATTATCTTGTGTTGACATAAAACATTGCTTTGCGATGATAAGTCACTGAATAGCAGATGCAGGTTATAAATTTGTAATGTGATTCTATGATGTCACATCTCATGAGAGACTGAAATGTTAACAGAACCATTTGTCAAAATGTAATGTGTTGTGGCTAGATTGAAATGTGATTTTATTGAGTTTAATGTAGATGGCCTTCAATATCTGAAGATTCCTTTTAATCTGTGTATGTGTGAGAACCAGTATAATAAAAAAAATATCCAAATGTTGGACAATTTCTGTTTTTATTTTCATCTGAAATTAAAGCTAAAATATGTTTAGAATGGCTCATGATTAAACATAAGACATTCATTGTCTGTTATATTTAACATGTTTTATATATATATATATATATATATATATTTATATACTAGAAAAATCGCAAGATCGCCAAGACCTACCGCGGTTTCGCACAACGGCTCGTCAGTTGTGCGAAACCGCGGTAGGTCTTGGCGATCTTGCGATTTTTCTAGTGTGTTTTTGCTCTACGTAACTGCCTCTTAGTTAATCCTTTTTGGTTAGTTTAGTATTGAGCACTTTTCTTTCTTTGTGGTTTGTTCCGTTTGAGGGTTTTTTTTCTTTGCTGTGAAGTGCTGTATGTATTGTCGGTGCTCCGCAGTTTTCTTTTTTTTTCCCCTCGTTGTCCAAAGCTTTATAGCCGAGGGCGATAACGGAGTTAGATTCTGCCGGTTATTCGTGGTTCTTAAAAATTACTTGTGTAACATTTTAAGATTTGAATACGTACAGAGTCAATTTTATTATTATTATATATATATATATATATATATATATATAGGTACATTCTGCAACTAATGTCTTTTGTTTATTTTTGTTGTTACTATGATAGATAGCTGGGGTATGATAGTTCTATTAAACAGACAATTTTCAGCTGCAAAAACTATTTTTCCACATAGTCATTTCTATTAGTTATGCATTTTTGTCAATAATGCGTAAGAACTTTCACCAGCAGAAGCATTCCCAAAATCATTGTTGCCACTACCAAAACACATTACTTACCATTTAACTTTGCTCACATCTACTGTTTCATCTCTTGTAATTCAGCAAATATCAATAAATGTTGATGTGTGTAATTCTTTCTGCAGAGGGGAATTTAATATTACATGTCAAATTGGCATGCAATTTCATATAAGACTCTATTTTGTCAGATTGGCTGCAACTTATGAAAAAAAATTCTAGGTATTTGGTTGGAAGGTTTATTCCATATCACCAATATTTGCTTCTAAAGTCAGTCATTACTTTCAGAGCTATCCTCATAGACATTAAAAAGCATTGAAACATTTGTGGGCCAATGTACTTCTTGGATTCAAAACTTTTCAACAACTCCAGCTGTTTTTATTCAAGTTATAAAAAGATATTTGGATTTTTTGGTCTCCCTTGGGATTTTGATAATTGTAAAGATTTAATTGCAAGATTAATCAAATTATATTTTGTATCAGATTCTGAAATATTTTTCAAATTATTTTTAAATATAAGATGATTTTAAAAAATGTATAAAAAGTGAATTATTTTTTAAATTCCATAATTGTACTTAACAGATTCTTAACGTTATAACTGTTTTAGTTGAAGATTAATTCACTAGAGCAGAAAATTGTTATATTTATGATATAATGGGCAAATGTATTTGCGATAATTATCTTCATGATTATTTATTTTTAAGCTATGAAAAGTCTTGATTCAGATTTGGTTACAAAGGTATGTATTGTTGTTAAAACTTTTGTAGCATTTTCTGGCTCTCTTTCACATGTTTGTTTTGTTTCATTTGTATTTCTTATTACTAGGTAAGCAGAAATTATAGCTTGAGATAGTTGCTTATACAAACAAGTCTACTAGCTAGTTTTTGTGTTAACTCACTTTCCTGGAAAAAAATTTGACTTGGAGATTCGACTTTATATATAGCTTTTTTTTTTTTTTTTAAATTTCTCATATCCCCAATCCACAATAAAGACAACCTCATACAGAAGGGAATGTTACTAACCATATTGGTTCAAGTTTTTCACATATTGTAATAATAGAATGAATATAACTTATTAGATCTTTACATGATCTTTTTTCTTTGTTTTCTCTTCTAATGCATTACCTCAGGATCCGTTTTTTTTTTTCCAGCATATCTACATAGGCTCACTGCAAATTTGCTTGTTACTCTTCTTTTATGGATTAGAGATGCTTGCTTTCCAATGTTTCTTTTAAACATTTGTCCAGTTTTCAGCATTAGACAAGTATAAGGTAGTATTATTGTAGAGTTCCTATTTGAATGCGAAAAAAAAATGTTGTGTTTTTCAAAGTTATGGTTAGCCTAGTTTTATGATGTTGAAGTAAATGCTTCTGGTACCTGTATATTCCAGTTTGAGAAAAAAATCTTATTTTGCAAAAAAAAAAGCTTTTACTGGGGAAAATTTTGCCTCTACTCATATCTCAGTATGTGGGATTCTATACATTGAATCCAATCCTATAAGACATTTATTCTTGTGGAGAGACAAATACCAACTATTTATCATTTCTATGTATCCTCTTTTACATTATCATGGCTTCCATTTCCTTGTTTAATTATCTTATACATGAAATCCATATTTTAAGTTCTTAATTGTTGATTGATTTTGTGTTCAGTGTACTAAAATTTAAAATTCATTTATATGTGATTTCAATATCTCCTTCCATTATTACTGCTACTGTATGATTGTTAATTTGTTAAAGCATTTCTTTGAACTTCTATTTGCCATGATGCTGCTTTTTTTTGGAAGAAATGAATTACTTAGAAACTAAAGCAGAAAATTTGTGGATAATGTGGAATAAGAGACTTTTTGTTGAATAAAGGTTATTAGGCAATGTTATGCTTATACTGATAAAAAGTAATTGTTTTAATTTCATGATCACTCATTATGATTTTGTTATTAGTAATCAGTCTCTTAAGATGTATGATGACAATAACACTTGAACAATTTCAAATTAAGATATGCTGAAATTGACTAAAACATAAGAATTTGAGTTAATTGTACTTTATATTTTTTAAAATCACACTACATAAACCATATTGACATATGAACAAAATATTTGCTCTTATCCTTTTCATATATTAGTTGCACAGTCCTTTTCACTACTTAGTCATTATTTTGTTATTGTAGACATTTGCAGTTTCTTATCAGTTTTTGTATGTTTAGTAATTAGTTTAGTCCTGTTCTTAGTGGAATTAAGAAACTTCAGGCCAAATTTTATATTAGTATATAACCCAACAACTGAATTATTAGATTTGCTGTATACAGTCAAGCTTCATTTTCTTCAATGTGCATATTTGCATTAAACAATCCTTTAACCCAGATGGTTTCCTTTATATGAAGTATAAATTCAAGTAGATTTTTGTCTTAATTGTGACAGCAGAAAAATCTCATGTAATTTTTTTTTTTTTTGTCAGAATAAAATTACTATCAATAACTTGTCTTGTAACATTGCTGATTTGAGCCCAAGTTATATAAAAAATGTGATTATTTTTTTTTCTCTTATGTATTCAAACTATCTAAATATAAAATTTAATCTTTAAGCAGGGTACATGCCTTCCTATTATGTTGAATAATTGTAGTTTGCTAGTTTGTAATGTGACCTACTGTTAAGAGAGTAGAAAATAAAAAGTCCTCTACCAAAATGAACATATTTTAAAATTTGACCAATAAATCTTAAAATGGAAAATTCTGGATCATTAACTTGCAAAATAAGATTGATTACTAAAAGTGCGTTTTTCCTTGATAATTTCTAGTAATAGCTTAATCATTAGAGTATTAGACAGAAAGTTATTAAATCTGTGATTCAGTTGATCTTCAACATTCTTCTATACTTCTGAAAGGAGGTAGTATTTACGTTATTTACATTGTTCAAACTATTATCCTCATCTTTATTGCCATATTCATGATGTTTCAGCCATTGTATGCTCTACCCTACTTGGAACTTTGAACTGAACTCTTTATTTAGATTGCTGGGGTATATTATTCTAGTTCCATGTGCCATGTTCTTTTCGAATGCCATATAGTTATCTCCTGTTAACTCTCCAAGTTATTTGTTCACCACTGCTGTAGCCAGGTATTGAACTCACAACTCTTTTGGGTCAAGTCAGTTGATCAGAGAGTTGAGTTAAAGGGAGATAACTATATGACATCTGAAAGTGGCATGGCACATGGAATTAGAATAATATACCCCAGTAATCAAAATAAAGGGTTAGTTTAAAAAATTCCAAGCACCTGAAGAAGGTCAGAGCGTACAACAGCTGAAACATTGTGATATAGCAATGATATATCCCGGGAGGGGATAATCAGAAAAAGAATAGTGCAAGAATAATACTTAACACTGAAGATATATTAATAGGGATTTATTATACCACACTTTTCATTTTTTCCAGCAATTTATTTAAAGGTGCTCTAAGGTCATGCATCTTAGGAATGTAAATGTTGTAGTAGTTTGCGAACCCCAGAAATGACTGAAGCTTAGTTACATTATCTGGAATTGGCATATTCTTAATTGCTTCAGTTCTATTTGGATTTAGTTTTCTACTCTTGTGATCGATAATTTGTCTTAAATACTTGATCCTACCAAACAAAACTTGCATTTTTCAGGTCCTACTTTGAACCCGTAGTTCCTAAGTCGCTTAAACACTTCGGATGTGCGATTTATGCTCTTCAATGTTTTCGCTTTTGATTAAGATGTCATCTAGGTATGCCATTGCATAGTCCAGATCCGATAACATAGTGTCCATTAGTGCTGGAATGCACTAGGTGCAATTTTTAAACCAAACGGTAGATGTTTCAGTCTGTATAATCCTTTGTGTGTATTTAATGTCAAATACTTTGAACATTCTTCTGCTACTTTTACTTGTAAATATGCTTTTGATAGATCTATCTTAGAGAAAATCTTTCCTTTGTTTAATTTTGAAAAAATCTCCTGTGGGGAGGGGATATTTATGATCTTTCAAGCATTCATTTACTCCAGTTGAAAAGTCAGCGTACACCCTGATCTTGTTATTTTTCTTCTTTACATAGACGGTATACGATGCCCAATCTGAATAATCCACTTTTTCAATAACTCCATTATTCTCTAATCTTTTCAATTCTTTATCTATGGCCTCCAATGATGCAAATGGAACTTTTCTTTTAGGCTTGAATACTGATTTAATATTTTCTTTCATTTCAAATTTTACTTCTGTTTGAGTACAGCAACCCAATTCCTCCAAAAATACATCTATGAACTTGTTTTTTAATTCTTTCACAAATTTTTCAGTCTGCTTCAACTTTCTTTCATTTGACGCCTTAATCTTTGTGCAGAACATATTCATGGGTTTTTTCCACAAATTAAATAGCACAATTAAATCTCCGTTGAATTTTAATTTATTTCCTGAAATACCTCTTGCAATCTTTTTAGTTTTCTTTAACTCTGGTCAACCAATTTTTTTCCAGGTATACTCATCTATTGCAGAGATATCACTTCCGATATCCAATAATTTACAGTTCTTCCATTCATTTTTAAGTCCACGTATTTTCTAGAACCACAATCGTTTGTGACTTTCTTCATTACTAAAGTATTTATCTTTTTGGATTTTCAGTCCCTTTTTTTCCTACACATCACTGCTTTGTGTCCTTTCTTTGAACATTCAAAACATATTTTGTCTCTAAAATAACATTTCCTTGTGACGTGGTTATTTTTGCCACATGCTTTGCAGTACTGTTTTCCCTTTTGGTAGGCCTGTTGCTTCACTTTATGAATTTGAGTAACGCTTTTTTTTCTTCAATGCAAACATTATTTTTCTTAATGTTTAACAATTTCTGACATTCTTCTGTCCCTTTCTGTAGCGTTATTTCTGCATCTTGATCCAACATTGTGAGAATTTTAGAACGTACATCTTTGTCTTTCTGTGCTGTTAATCCTTGTACAAAGATTAAACATTTGAACATGTCCTCTTTGATGTCTTTGATTTTAAATCGTTCGCATTGTGAATTCACCTTTCCGGCGTATGTAACAAAGTCTTCATGTTCTTCCTTTACGATATTTAAACACTTATATTGCATGTAGAACAAACTTTCCCTTTCTCCAAACATTTTTGTCAAAATCTCTACAGTTTCGTCGAATGATGTCTTCCAGTTTTTTAGGTAAAATAAAATTTGCATATTTCATATAGTCACAGTCTTTTATAGACTGGACCATATCCATTCCGGGGTAGGACAGGATATTCCTCTACAACAAGCAATAAAGATGAGGAAAATAGTTCAAACAATGTAAATAATGTCAGTTGATCTTGTTTGATATTCTGAATTATAGTGAACAAACAAGTTGGTTGATTGGATCTCTTCAGTTAAGTATAGCACCAATGAATAATGGAGATAAGAGATTGATGTGAAGTGCAGCATAATAAGTGAATTTAACATTAGAATAAAAAAATACTGATATCTGAGATATTGTGCAAAGAGTACTGTTATAATGTAGCATACAAATATATATTTTTAACAAAAAAGAAGAAATTAAAATATGAGTTGTATGTAACTATTTTGTTTTGTTAAAGTAACTCTTGCCTTTTTTTTTTTTTTTTTTTTTTTTTAATTGATTAATCTTATTTTTTCTGTATTGTGCAAAAGCCTCAAATGTTACTCTTACAGAATGTTTTTTTGCTTTATATATATATATATATATATATATATATATTTGCAGTAGTTATCTTTCTGAGTTGCAATAAAATCTTACCACAGACATATATCTTAAAAATATTGTTGGTCATTTTAGATATTTTATTTTATTTTTTTTTTAATTACCAAAAATATTAATATTTACTTAATGAGCGAAACATTTTGTCATAATAAATATATTGTCATTTTATCATAAAAATGTACTGTTGATTTTTGTTTGGAGGGAGGTTCACTATTTGCTCATAGCTGGGACTCTAACAGGTGCTACCACCCTAGATCAGCAACAACAGCAGCTAAGTGGTGGTGCCATGCTCATTAAAACCTCCAATCAGAAACCTTGTTACTGCCAGATGCAGTTTATTATCATACCCAGGAATATATGTGGAATACATTTAAATAAAAAAAAAAGTAATTAAAAAGAATCAAATGGACAAATAAAATAAACTGAAATAGTGTATAAACAATTACAATACCTAGATAAAATGGGATATTTTATTTACCTATATCTGTTTTAATATTACTTGTATTTCTCTTACTCTGAGAATGATGGGAATAAACAATGAAATATTAACAATTTCAAAAAAGTTATTTTTATACTTTGTTTTAAAATTGTTGAATACAAATGATCCTGTTCCCTGACATTAAATAAATCATTAAATATATTTGAAAATAGGAAAGGAGAATATAAGTGTGTACCTATTAATAATAGCATGTTTCTGCATTTATTTTCACTATATAGACCTCCTCATTGCAAGTTATATAATGTTGAAGTTGGGGCTAGAGTAATACATCAGTAAATGATATCATAAATGAGTTAGTGGCCAAATATGATGACAGTTAACAATTTACTTATTAAAAAATACTAAAAGTGAAATTGCTGCATTTATCATAAAATTACAGTAGGAAATTAAAAGGATAATGATTTTAGTTTATTTTAGGAAGTAGTCATTATGATGGCTAACTTGCCAGTTACTGCTACAAGATGCATTAAACAAATTATCCAAGACTAAAATAAATTAAACTAAGAAATCACTTATGTAATTTTATATTAATGACTTTGGTATAAAGTATAAACTCAAATTATTTCTTGGCCTTCTGGATAGTTTTGATATTTCTTGTTCATGAGCAACAAATGAAACAAGAAAAGAGAATTTATGGGCCACATATGATTTCACTATTATTTCTATCCTTATTCATTGCCTTGCAAAAGCTTTAAAAGCAGCTGATCAGTGTAATGCATGTATGTAAATTTATATATTTTATGGTGATAAAATCGATTTGCAAACCAAATTTCTCTTTGAATGTTTTTCATGACTAAAACTAGTGAGCATTTATAAATATTTCCAAATCCATCTTTAAAATTTTTTTAACTTGTTGAATGCAATGCCACAGGGAACTTTTAATGTTTCACTTTCAAATGAATGGATATTTTACAAAAGTTGTTATAAATTATGTATTTCAAAGTTTCCTATGACATGTCGATTTATACTATTTATAAATCAAATATACAATTGGTAATTTTAAAGTAGGACAAAAAAGAAATGCATTGCATGATTGTTTTCAAAAATATATACATAAACAGAACACTTCATTCACTTGATTTATTGCATAGTGGAGTAACTTAATGATTGTAAAATGTCTGATTGGTAGCTGTTGTTGGTCTTAACTTGTAAGTCACTAAAACTTATGGTTAGAATGATAGTTACCTTCAAAACTTTGAATTGATAAATGATTTCTGTTAATAAAATATATTCAAAGTGTCTTACATGTAAATGGTACAGCAAAGATTTGTTTATAACTGTTAACATGATCATTTTCATGACTAAGTTACTATTCCATTTATTTAATACTATTGGGAATTAATTTTCACTCAGTGACAGCTGGTTTTTTATGGTTTTTGGCATATTAGGAAGTTAACAACCTAGATTTAATCTAGATTTTTTGACTTTGTTCTTGAAAATATTTACCAAAACATGACACCTTTCCTTAACTAAATTCATTTTTTAATTTAGATTTTGTTTATCCAAGAATCCTGTTAACTCATAATTATATTCAGAGATAAATGGATGGAATTAATTTTGGATAATAATAAATATTGAATCTGATGGATACAAGAATAGAAAAAGAAAGATAACAAAAAGCCTAGAAGAAGGAGCCATTATGTTATCCATTGTCCTATGTTAAAAAGTTAAATTATTACAGATAGAGGACTATATATAAGTTACCTAAAAATAAAGTCTGTTAGATTTAAGTAAATTTAAAAAAATATCAACCTTATTGAACAACCTATTTGTCATTTTCTTCATATCTTCTGCCATTCAGAAAGTATGCAACTTCATAATACTATCCTTCCAGAACTTTTTATTTTACTCAGCATAAAATTTCTCTACATGCCTTTTGCAACCTAGAGCCTTTTTTCCTCATGAGAAATAAATGGTAATCAGAGTGGAATATCTGATGAATAGAATGGTTGAGTGAAAATTTCTTATCTACATGGTAACAATTTTTACATGTTCACCAAAAAATATTTCTCAAGAAGTCTTCTGCTGTTTTTCAGGGAAGCAACATTTTCTCCCCCAAGAGAATTCTCTAAAGACTGTACTCCAGTTTTTAGAGGGAAAAGATATCCCTTCTCTGAAAAAAAAAACAAAAAAAAAAAACAGCAGAAGATTTCTTGAGAAATATCTGTTTTAGTGAACAAAAAAAAAATTGTAAACTAAATGTAAATGGTAATCTAAAAGTGGAATATTTGATGAATAAAAACCTCTTAGCCAAGCTGTAATAATTTTTATGTTAATCAAAGAAAGATATGGTCAAGCATCACTTCTCACAATTGTTTTTTCTTTTTTACGAAAACTGGCCTTTAATACTTGGTATTCTATATTGTTGTAAATTATCCACTTTTTATTGCCCATTAAAATTTGTTTCAAAGACAGAACATCACCCATGAAAGTATATTCTGGTATTTTGTTTTCATTTTTTATACACTTGTTTGATTATGTACCAACATAACCAAACAAAGGTAAACGATTTTCAGCACTTGGATATATTGCTCATCCACACATTTGTTGTATAATGTTGATTATTCTCAAATAATATTTTGATTTCATCACCAAACTTTATCTGACCTTTGCAGAAATTTAGCAGAAAAAAATTTACAAAT
>JBBBDQ010000644.1:1617500-1990000 GCA_037127315.1 Ascarosepion bandense | reverse complement strand
TAACTTTAAAGAGCAATTAAACCCCTCTACCTTCCTCTCCCACTCTCCTTTAATTGTCTATCTTCATAAAATATGGATTCTTTTACTAATGTAAGCTCTGATTTCCTCTGCTAGTATTCTCTTTTTCACATCATAATTTTTATAAATTTTCATATAAAAAATTTTTTAAATTTATAAAATTTATTTTTAAAAATTTATAATTTTCTTTAATCTTTATCCATTTTTATTTAGTTTGTCTATACCCAAAAATATCTTTAATTAGATTAACTTAATTAACTTTATTTAAATCTTATTTGCATAAAAAATCAAAATTGGAAAGAAAAAACACCCCACCCCTATCACATCTATCTAAGAAACCCCAAAGTGAAAACCTAGACACAGGATCAAAGGAAATACATGAATTAGGTCCACTAACAGCAGACATCAATCAATTAAACGATAGCCAACCATAAAAATAACCACTCAACATGCCACAGAAATTCTAAGCAAAAGATATACCCCACCAATAAAACGTACATTCCAACAGATAATACCATTAATCAACAACTTCACACTTACACACCAGAGTCTTCAAAAGTCTAAATGTCAAGATGAGACACATTCACTTAATTACCAATAACCCCAACCAACCCCCACGACAATGAACTAAATATAAACAGAGAATGATTCCAAACCTTTATTTCTCCCGATGAAGTGTTTGAGTCCAAACACTGAAACAGCCATATGATTGTAGAGAAGAGGACATATATAAAAGAAATTATGTACATGTTCTAAAACATAATTTATAATAAATATTCACAGCTCTCTACATCATATATCGAGCACTGTTTTAAATTAATGTTTTGGACGTAAAAATTTTTCTTTTTTCTCCCCTCATTCTATACTCACTCGGGGAGATATATATATATATATATATATATATATATATATATATATATAGTAAATAACTTCAACTGGAATGACATAAATGCAATAAAATGGTTGGGTACTAAAATTTCTTTTGCCTGTGCATTCAGTTAAAGATTTTCCTTTCACATTATTCACTTGATTTTGGTCATGTGTACAGCTCTGGCCAAAAGTTTTGCAACACAATAAAAAATACGAGTCATCAATAACAAAGCACAACTATTTTTGCTTTAGCATTTTAAAATAATAATTTAAATTTAAACTTTGCTTTAGCATTTTAAAATAATAATAATTTAAACTTTGCTTTAGCATTTTAAAATAATAATAATTTAAACTTTGCTTTAGCATTTTAAAATAATAATAATTTAAACTTTGCTTTAGCATTTTAAAATAATAATAATTTAAACTTTGCTTTAGCATTTTAAAATAATAATAATTTAAACTTTGCTTTAGCATTTTAAAATAATAATAATTTAAACTTTGCTTTAGCATTTTAAAATAATAATAATTTAAACTTTGCTTTAGCATTTTAAAATAATAATAATTTAAACTTTGCTTTAGCATTTTAAAATAATAATAATTTAAACTTTGCTTTAGCATTTTAAAATAATAATAATTTAAACTTTGCTTTAAAAGCATTTTAAAATAATAATAATTTAAACTTTGCTTTAGCATTTTAAAATAATAATAATTTAAACTTTGCTTTAGCATTTTAAAATAATAATAATTTAAACTTTGCTTTAGCATTTTAAAATAATAATAATTTAAACTTTGCTTTAGCATTTTAAAATAATAATAATTTAAACTTTGAAAAATTATTTATGTTGTATGTTAAATTTTGATGTTAAATTCAATACTTTATGTGCCTTCCTCTATTTTTAAGAACAAGTTTTTTGGCATAGACTCAATTAGTGATTTTAAACAGATCTAATAAAAGTCCAACATCTTTGTAAGACAGCTTCAAGTTCAATTCTTGTTGTTGGAACTGCTTCACGCACCTTTGGTTCCAGGATAGACCATAAATTTGCGATGGGATTGAGACCAGGCCAGTTTTGCTGAACTCTGAAGTTATTTTCCTTGAACCAGTTCATTACAGCTTTTGCTTTATGGCAAGGTGTACCATCATGTTGAAACACCGTATCTCGATCAGGGTAGCATTCTATCAAAAATTGTGGTAGTCTATTTTTGATAGTGTTCATATACCATTCCTTATTCATTGACGTACCTTTAGGTACAATCACTAATTCTCCAACGGCATGAAAGGAGAAGCACTTCCAAATATGAACGAGGTCTGGATGCTTGACCATGGATTCCACACAATCAAAGTGGAATCTTTCACCGACTCGTCTTTTGACACGAATTGATCCGTTGTTATTTTTTTATATAACCGAGTCCTACTACTAAAATGTTCTGTGTTGCACGGGCATCGCCGGGCTATGACGCTAGTATATTATAAATTATCATAATTAAAATTATAAAATGAAAACAGTTTTTTGTGAAAATTCATTATTCATTAAAAAAAAAATGTTTTTAAGACAATAGTGTCCTTAAATCTTATTTATAAAAGCAATTAAAAACTTTTCTAATTAATATCATGTTTTTATTGCATTTTTTATTTAAAGATTTGGAGCAGATTTTTGGGAAATGAGTAGCAGTTTGAAAAAACGTTTTACATTCTCCAAGGAACTTTAACTTAAAAAAAAATTTCAGATGAAAATTATATTTCTCAAAATTTCATGAAATTAAGTAAGTTTGGCGAGGGGTAATATATGTAAAAAAAAAAAAAAAAATTCTTTAAAAAAAAATATTTAAAAAATAATTTAATTCATTTGGGAATAAGTCCTAAAAGTTTTATTAAAATCTAACAATTATTTGATTTTTTTCAAGAATTTCCATTGAGTGTTTTTCACCTGATAAATTGCGCTATAACACTGATTATAAATATTATGTTGATTGTTGAATATCATCAATGAAGGAGAGGGGCACTGTCAGCGGTTTCATAATGGCATTTAATTGATTAAAATCCACACAAAATCTATGCCCTCCATCCTTCTTCTCAACAATCACTATCGGAAAACTCCAGGGAGATTTGGATCTTACCCTCTACTAATTTTTTTTCTGTGGATTGGGGTCCTATATGGTCTTAATTTAATTTGCCCATGTCTATCTTCATTTCAACTATCTCCATCTGTCCTAGTTGCTTATCAGTAATGGCTGTTACCTCCTGATTACCATTTAGCAACTCTTTCAATTTCCTCCTATAATGCTCAGGAACTGTTATATCCTTATCTCTTATTTCTTTGCTACCTGTCTTATTCCTAGGCCTATTCTCATTCCACACTCTCACTCTATACTCTCACATGTTCAACTCCTCTCACTAGGCATGCCTGTGCCAGCTCATTTCCCTGCTTTATTTTAATAGTTTTATTGGCCGCATTGGTTAACAGTAAGGGAATGGTCCCTGATCCCTTCACTAATGAATCACACATGGTTATTTCCCCTTCACTATCAGGAGGGACCGCTTGGTACAGGTCACTGTTCAGCAATCATTCTGTTATAATCTTGCCCTTCCCAGATACAGTAGTCCTAGGGAGAAGCTTTATATCTGTCACCACTGGCAATTGTTTATAATTTTCCTCTCCCAACAGTATCTCTACTCTGTCCAATGTTAGAATGGTGGGGTCAAAATGGATCTGTGCCTTATTCTACTTAAGCCAGTCACTTTCCCAAAATTAGTTCACTGCACAAGTCAGGTGCCACATAAACCTTAAGTTTACTTCTGATTCTTACCAACTGGAAAGGTAACCATGTCATACCCTCTATCCTCATCTTGCTACTATCAGCCTGACTTATTAACAGATCGACAGGATTAATCTTCGTCTTCAGTCCTAACTGTCTAAAAATCTTGGAGCTAACCAGTGACACTGAAGCTCCAGTATCGACAAGGGCCTTCACCCTCTTGCCTCTCAGCAACACATTACAGGTGAAGTCTGACCCTTCCTTCAGCAAACGGTATACCTGTGCCTTTCTCCTTCCCGTATGTTTTCTCTCATTCTTCTGCTTTCTTGACAACTGAGACATGAGTGACATGAGTTCACCTTTTTCTAGGAGCTCCAATTTTTGTCTAGAGGCCCTCCAGATGACTCTCTTCTTGGACTAGCAACCCATTTCTCCCCTCTATCCGAGTTAGGGTTGTTCTGTTTGGTATGGTTCATCTTTCTCCTGCAAGGACAGGTTCATCTTAGGTGATCTGCTCTCCTCCACAGTGCCAACACTTTCAGTCCTTGCAACTGGCCGAAAAGTGCTCGACCACACCACATGTTCAGCATCTCAGAGGTCTTACTTGCATTGGGGCCACTCTGCCTCTTACTTTTTCACGGATGACCCATCTCTGGATTCGCTGCCAGTTCTTCTTTTTCATCACTACTTTATCCCCTCGGGTGTTCCTTCCTACACCCTCTCTTATTCTATCCCAGGGTAATCGGTCCTCCCCTTAGCACATTGCCCCTGAGGTCCCTATCATTCAGTGCATACACGTACACATCAGCCAAAAAGGCCTGAATAGTACCACTGACCAGAGCCTCTAACTCTGGAAAAGCTAACACTGCTAGCCCTGTGGTTCTTTCCCCCAATTCTACATTAGTCTGAAATGTACTACATGCAATTGGATAAATTAAAGAAAAAAGTGTCTAAAATTGGCAAACAGGAAAGATAGTGTTGTTTTTTTTTTTTGTTCTTTTTTACTGGATAATGTCAGACCTCACATTTATTTGGCAATCCAACAAAAATTGTTACAGCTTGGATAGGTTATGTTATCTCACCCACCATGTTCATCAGACATTACACCTCTGGATTTTCTTTTATTCAGCTTATTGCAAAATAATCTCAGTGTAGAAATTTTGATTCTTTGGATGTGTGCTGCCCTGGACAAAATGCTGAAAAGCATCTTGCTTTAGACAGCCAGTTTAAACTCAAATTCGCAAGAACACACAGATGAATTTCAAGGAAAAACGAAAGATTTTATTCCTCGAATTAGGTAAAAAAATCTAAAAAAAAACAAAATGAACAAAACACAGATGAATCCACTGTGACGAAGAAGACAGAAATAAGAGAGAAAAGGAAAAGCTAGAAACAGGGAAGAGAGCAAGCTAGAAGAAAAGGAAAGGCTAACCACTCCTACTAGCATCCATAAGGAGGCCTGATATAGCAGTAAAAGCGTTTTTAATTTTAACAAGGCAACAAATTTGGAAATGCAGCTCAGTGTTTATATCAAGTAATAGGCAATTACAACATTGGACATGGTAAAGGCATGACTATGTGGCTAAGCAAATTCTGGACAAAAGGTTCCTTATTTCTTTCCTAAAATATCTATTTTGGGCTAGAAGAACGAGCAACACAGAGATAAAGAGGCAACAACTATTTGTTGTGCCACAATGTGTTTACAATACAAAGGAGATGGAAGGGCTAAGAAGAATGAAATAACATACCAAAGTTATATGAAATGGCGGAGAGGCGACATGTGCGTGTGAATATGGGGACCAACAGGAAGAATCTGAAGATCCCGCCAAAGGACAATCTCGCTCACGTGGCCTTATCACATTGCCGAGAGAGGACAAAAAAGCGATAGGGTGTGATAAAGGACAGGAAATTAAAACAAAAGGAAGCATAATCTGTGTTAGAAAGCACAATAATGAAAGAGAAAGGAAAACAAAAAAATAGAATAAAAAAAACAGTAACAAGAAAGACGTCGCAGTGAGACGAGAGGTAGAAAGGTAAACAAACAAAAACGGTGTCTGAATGAATTTGTCCTTGCTGACGGAAGATTCGAGTTACAATCGTGACAGGATGATATAAATAACTATCATGAGTTCTTTGCCGAGAAGCTACCAAAATCCTGGAAAGACTAAATCTTTAAGTTGAAGAGAAAGGTTGTGCAACAAAATAGTTCATATTTAGTTGAATAAATATTTAATGGCATATTTTTGTTTTGTTTTAATTTCTTTTAAAAATTGGTGTGAACTTTTTGAACAAATCATTTCATAAGTAAATTTGGCTTTTAAATATTAAAAAAAAATTTTGAAGATGAATTTTCAAATTGTGACTTTGTTCAGCTTGTAGTTTGTTTATTTTCCAGCTATTCTTCTCTAAAGAATAAAACTGTTAAAATTTTTAATCCTATTTGCATTAGGAATTGTCTCAGATTTTTATAAAAATCCTTCGTATTTAGAACAATTTTATAAAATGCTAATTTCACAAATACTTTTTGTTGAATTACTCAAGTTTGAAAGATTTTCTAAAATGACACACTTGCTAACATCTTGGAAACATTTTGCCTGTCAACATTACCAGATGACACATCACATTTGAATGCTTAGCTTAAAATGCTTAGCTTGTATTGTAAAAAAGCCAATATTGCATATGCTTGCCCCAAACAAAATATTCATTTCAAATATGAGGCTGGAAAATTTTCAAAGAATTGACAAATTCTATAGATTATTTACATTATTTATTTTTTGTGAGTAAGTGCCTTGTTATTAAAGATCTCTCTTGCTTAAGGTTATCCATTACAATAAGTATACAACTTTGAAGTGACAGGCTTAAATTCTCCATTTCCCCTGTGTTCATCACTGAAAAGCTCATCTTTGACACATTTGGCTTGTTTTAGAGTATTATGTTTATCAGTGCAGAAAATACTGAGTGGGGCAGGGAGAGAAAGAAAATATTGCTATTGAGTAAATTATTTTGTGGTATTAAGTCAATGAGCCAAGTGTAATGTTGTGGCTCCCTGCTCTGAGGAACTTTAAAGTGCACCTTCCTTCCTTTTCAATGTTTTCCTTGTTTCATCTTTTCCTTTTGGCTCTGTCAGTTTAAAAAAAAAATCTTCAAGTGCCAGTCTCAAGTATGAAGGTATACAACTAAAATTTTTATTAGGTGGGCTCTAGTCAAATATTTAAAATTATTTTGCTTACTCATATGTGCTTTCTTTTTTAATGGAATATTTTCATTGGTTATTTTTATTTTTTGTATTGAACAGACACATCACTCTTTAGAAAAACTCAGAAATTACTAATAGAATTAATGTATATAAGAAAGAACTCTGACAAGGATAAATGTTCTCAAATGTGATGTAGATACTGATAATTAACAATCAGACTATTTTTTTGAAACTTAAAATCTCTTTCTTTTAAGAAGTGGTTAATATTTTATATTGTGATATAATTTATGGGGTGTGTACATGTACACATACATACAAGAAAGTGTTGAAAAGTTCTCTGTACAACCTACATCCTCAAATCAGTATTTCACACCAGAATACTGATTTTTGGGAACCCTCTGTGTGTCTAGAAGCAGGTCGCATGTAACTGTGCAGGCTGCCTTATGGTTATGATATAAAATATATATAGATGGAAAAATGTAAAATAGGATTGTTGTTATGATACATTTCTTTCCAAAAGTAACATTTTCATACCAAATAATGGTTTTATTGATAGAATCTATTTTTCAGTGATTGAAAAGTAACTTCCTATTTTATGTATGATGGACTTTCCCGTTTAACTATAATTTTTTTTTTTTAAAATAGGAGTCTACTTTACAATCACCCTGTATATTCAAAATGAGAAAATATAATAAATGACAGCTGCAGTTTCTATCTTACTGTTAAAAACAGAGAGATGCATAACATTTAAATTTTGACCTCCTATGTACCTGAATTTTAGACTTAGCCCATCTTATTCAGAATTTTGTTATTGTTTTTAATTATCTCACTTGTATTAGTAGTAATTTTGTGAAAAAAAAAAAGTTCTATGATTCTAGGCATATATAATGTAAAGTAGGTACCTCCATTGCATCACAAAAAATCCAGCATAGTATGAATTAAAAAGGTTCAAAATTTAATAAAACAAACTTCTTCTATCAAAATATTTATAATATTAAGAGGAAAGATCAAAGTAATTTTTATTTATTTTATAAAATTTTTGAATCCCTTTTAACATTCAAAATTTTGGCAGAAAATTTTGTTTTGATTTGAGTTAGCATTGCAGAAAATCTTACGACTGTTTACTATCGGCTACGTAATTTTTTACGTAACTCATTTTTTCGTTGACAAACACATTCATTTGGAAATTCTCACAAAAATCAAATAATTGTCGGATTTTAATGAAACTCTCAGTACTCATTCACAAATGAATAAAATTATTTTTATAATTATTTTTTTAAAATATTGATGAAAAAAAGTTTTTTTTAACTCTGTTACCCCATCACATGAATTCATAAAATTTTAATAAATTTTAATTTCTGTAAATGATTTTTTTATTAGTTAAACGCAGAACTCATCAGGAATTATAAATCATCTATTTCTTTTATTTAAAATTATTTGGCACTATCCAAAAATCTGCTCCAAAGAGTTACATAAAAAATGCAATAAAACTCTAATAGAATTTAATTTGATAAGCTTTTAATTGCTGGAATAGTAATAATAATTAAGGACATTATAGTCTGAAGAAAAAATTTTTTTTCGATTACTAATAAAATTTTAAAAGAATTGTTTTCAATTCACCCCTTATATTTTTAAAACAATAAAAAAAAATTTTGTGTGTAAATAAATATGTTCATTTAAGTTCGATGTTCCATAGGGGTCATAACAAATTTCCATAGGGGTTGTATTTATTTTAGAAGTTTACAAGTATTTTGGATTATTCCCCTTACATGGAAAACGACAGAAACAGCACTTTGATTGTGATTCAAGTCTTTTCAAGACGTTTATAAAATTCAACAGCCTGTTTTGCAAGTCATTCCTTAAACATTTAAAGCAACTTTTACATTTTAATTCCAAATTTTATAATTTTGTTAAAAAAAAAAATTTGTGAAATTCACAATTTGTAGAGGTACCTAAAAATAATATGAAAAATAAATATTAAAAATTAATAAATACCATAACATTTCATAAATTATTGAGTTACCTCTGCTGTTATTTTCATTCTGTTATTAAATAGTAAATTTTTTAAAAGAAAGTTTTATATTATTTAATTTTTATTTTTCATAAAACATTTTCAAACATAAGCCTACAAAGCTAAATTAACTAAAATTCCATCAAATATTGGATAATTGCTGAAAACTGTGTTAAATTTTTAATTTTAACATAGTTAAAAATAGACAATTTGTATGAATAAGATTTATACTAAATTTGTCTTCCATACTTTTGGACCGGATACTAAATCTTCAGTTGTTGGCTGCTCCTAAGGTGCTGACAGCTGTGATAACAAGGATACCATAATTGAGGAATAGTTTTTGAAACATTTTTCAAGCAGTAAGCAAGTAATTCTTGTTTCAAGTCAACTTAAAGTAAGTTTAAATTCGGTAATTTGAAGAAAATAATGTGTCAGCGAGGTGTATTTTATTTCTGTAAGATTTTTTTAAAACCGAGAATTGGCTTCTGTTTCCAATTGATGAAAAATGGCGGAAAATTTGAAATTTAACAAATTTTTGATTCTGATCAATATAATTTCAGTTTAAAATACACCAGGGTATTTTGCTTACTGGAATTAGTAAATTTAATCCCTTGGCTTTCAATTAAAGCTAATTTTAAAGCTTGAAGATAACTTATTTATTATTAAAATTTAAATTTAGGTATAAAAAAAATGAGTGAAGATACCTAAAAAGGATTCTGAAATAAGTGTATGTGCAATACATTTTTCTCTAAATAAATTTATTTTTCTCTTATAATTAAAGCTGCATTCTTTAAGTCAAAATTATGGTCAGACCTATCAATGCATAGCTAGTAATATATTAAATGTACAATTTTGTAAAGGATCCCTTTCATATTCATATGATCTTTTATATAAATTTCTAGATGTTTCCCTCACACACACACACTACCATAAGCCGATGTATCCTGTGTACAACATTAGACCCGAAGTGAAACTACCGTCCAGTGCATATGACCAGAATGAAAGGCCCCTGGGAAATACTCCACATAGACATTTGTGGGTCTTTCCCTAGCGGGGATTATGTAATTGGAATGCATACAATCATATCGACAATCCAAAAGTGTTCTCTACACATGGCATTCCAGCGATTGTCATTTCAGATAATGGACCCCAGTTCATTTCCTCAGAGTTTAAGCACTTCTGCAAAGAATGGAGTATCCAACACCGAAAAGTAACCCGTTATCGTCCCCAAGTTTATGGAGAGATCGAGCAGTTCTTCGCAACCATGTTGAAAGGCATTTGAGCAATGAACACAGAAGGAAAGGACTGGAGAAAACATCTACGAAAATTCCTAATGTATTACTGGAATAGTCCACATGCTATGTCGAGAGAAACTCTAGCTAAGGGAGAGAAGTAAACATCAACATACCAGGATTACAAAAGAGGCCTGAAAACCAAGCTTGGAGAATAGCATGGCAAAAAGACAAAAAAATGAAAGACAGATTGAAAAATTGCACAGATCAAAAAAATAAAGCTAAACAAACTAAACAAAACCCGGAGATGTCATACTACTTAAACAAAGTAAACACAACAAGCTAACGCCAGTTTACCACCCAACACCATGGAGAGTAAAAGGGGTGCAGAGGCAAATCTGCAATTATAATGCGAGGTGACACTTATTTTATGACACACATCACAAATGAAAAGAATTCCCGAAGACAGGTCTCACCAACAATCAACGGATGATGACTTCCCTTTTAACGACGACCTGGGCATAGAGCATGAGAGAGCGGGGACGAGGAGAAAGAAACAGATGATATCCCTATAGCTCTAAGAGGAACAAAACGCCATATAAGAAAACCCCGAATATATGCAGGCAGCAGTTTGGAAGAAGAGGGAAACAATCTGAATAAAAAGGAGGGAGCAGATGTGATGTCCGCACGAGCATAAATAGAACCCGTGCGGTTGATTGAGGAACTCTTTAGTAGACAGCAAAGGGATAATGTTTTTAAGGCATAATTAAAATTTATCTCTATTTCTATAAAATTCAAAAGCAGAATATTTTTACATTTTTTAAGGATAACTTGTAATCAATCTATTGTAAACAAAAATACTAACCAAAATACTACCAAAATAAGTTTAGATGTGTAATTTATGCTTTTTAGACCTTCTATAAATCATGTCCTTTCAGGGCATTGGTGACCATAGCTCTCTACAATTTTATATCCTGTTAATAAATTTTGTCTTTTTGTCATCTCTCATACTCTGCTCCACCATTCATTTCGCCCAAGCTTGTCATGTAGTTTGTGAATTGCTTTCTTCTTTCTCTCTTACCTTCAATCTACCTTTTGAGCATCAAATTTCCCAAGCTCTTTTTCTTCATTGTGTGTCCCAGAAACATCAACTGTCTCTTCCTGGTAAGTGTTCTTTTTGTTGCCATTGTCTCTAGAACTTTGTCATTTGTCACATGTTCAATTCATGATATTCTCAGCATCCTTCTGTAGAACCACATTTCTGTTGGTTCAAGTCTCATCTGTGAGGAGATTATTATTCACTGCTGTGTAGGAGAACTAATAGTACATAACAGTTCATCTCAGAGGACTATTTATGAAAATATATCATTTTAAGGAGGGAAAAAATTATACAGCTTCTAATTATATGCAATTTAAATTTTGGTTTCGGGTTTACTTGGTGACTATATAAGGCTTCTAATTATTCAATTTAAATTTTTGTTCAGGATCTACTTCTTGGTGATGGTATACAACTTCTACTTCGATTTAATTTTTGATTTCTTTACATCCTGTGTTAGTACATACATCAAAATTAATGTGAGAAAACTGTTTCTATCTTGAAGATAATGAATTAAGTGAAGCTGTGCACTAAATTTTTGATTTGTTTAGTTTATATCTATACATTTAAATGAATAACCTTACAAAACTTTCTTATGAATTAGTAACCCATTTACTATAATAAAAATACTCAGAAAACTTAAAAAAAAGGTAAGGCTGTTAATGAAGAAATATTTACTTAGCATAGTCTGGCACAAATACTTAATGCAGTTCCTACTGAGGACTGAACTCACTAATAGTATCTTGCATGACTAGGTTAGTAAACAGTATACTAGGGAGTTTTTGCTTTTGTTAATAATGTTAAATATGGACAAAATCTATTTAATGGAAAACAACTCCATACATGCAAATTGGTCACAGTTCACTCTTGTTGAAATAATCAAGTATTTGTATGCATTAGCATTGCTTTTTGCTGCAAACTTTAGCTTACAAGAACACTATTTCTTGCAAGTTCAGTTTTTAAAAAACAGAAATTTCTAATCAAGACTTATTGATCACTTCAAAAGGTTTTATTTTTGTAATGCTTATTTTATTAGTATTGTATTATTAAGGGGAAAAATTGATCTAATAACAAAAGAGCAATCTTGTTTACGTCTGTTGAGAAAACTTATATTGAATTAAAATAGTTCCAGACACAAAATACAAACTCATACATGTAAACATCAAAAGAAGTTAATCAGCATTTAGTTAGAATTACATAAGTAATTGAGAAGTTAATAAATTTGAATACTTACTTAATTGTCAATGTTGAGATAGAGCAGGTTTAAGAGTATATTATTTTGGAGTGTATAAATTCTTTAGTATTGAATTATACTCAATAAAATTAATTAACAATGATAATTAATGTCTTAAACTCATAAAATTCTTTAAATTGACTATATTGTTACTAAAATATTTGGAGGTAGACGTGATTTGCTTAAATTTATTAAATAAAAGCTAACAATGAGAGAAAGACAGTACTGGGGAAAAATCTGAATTATGCGTTTAAATTTTCTTTTTCTTTTTGTCATTGAACTGAATGACTTTCATTCTTTTCTTGGCTGTGTTACTTGTGAATTTGAAACCTTTTCAACACTTACAGAATTGGCATGCACATAAGAACCAGCAATGTTGGATCAGCATTATTGAGATAAAATTGATTTCATAAGTACACAAACACTCATTGCTCTTGATTACTCTATTTACTTGTTTGTAATAAAAATAATGTTACATATTGAAATAGACTAAGCTTTTAAAATTTTAGATTTATATATTAGGTTGTTAAATTTTCAGCACTCACTTTTTTAATTTGATGATTACTGTATCATATTTGCAGCATGAGGAAGAGTCTCACTTTGCACCCAAATCTCTGCCTAGATTGCCTAGAAAAAAAGTCTTTGCTATACAATTGCATCAACAAGTCAATTTCTTGCTGTATCATTGTGAAATAAATTTTGTCTAAGTTTCAACAATTCATATGAAAAATTATTTTTGAATCTCACAAAAATAGTTGTACTTTCTTAATTATTAGGGGCTTCAAAAATTGTCCTGAATTTAGTTATTTTCATTATTTTTTCTTATTCCCAAAATTTTGTTTTCTACCATTTGTGTCTATCTTATCCAAAAATAACTTATTTTTCTGTACTGAGTTAGAGAAAGTTTTTAAATGTTAATCAATATGCCTTCTATAAATTTATTTGGGACCCATTTTCTTACTTTCTGAATTTTTCATAAATCTTGTAAATGATATCCTACACTTGACTATTTGCACACACAATCAAGAAAAAAGACATTGTTAATCTGTTTAACTACTAGCTGCTAAAACTTTGAAGTAAAGTCAGTAGATTAAGGAGATAGTCATTTTGTATTGTGAATTTTATTAATTTATTTATTTCTAATTGTTCTCTTGTATCAAAATGCAGCATTTAGCTTATTTTAAATTGTATATGCATTATGAATGAAAATAAAATTCAGGAAATTAATGTTTGTAAAAGTGAGCATTTTTTTATTGGAAAATAGTTTTCTTGTGGTTAACTTCACTTTGTTCAGGACTGCAGGTTTGAACTTTAACATCATTTACAATTAAAAACAAGTACAATTACAGTAGTTTTGTCATGGTTTTTATTAAACTGTAGAAACAGCTCAAATTTAATTTAACCACATGTTCCAAACTCTTAAAGATGATTCTCTTAATAATTTACAAGAAACAAACTATTTTTTAAAGAACTGCTACCAAATTTCTAAATTAGACCTTCTAAAACCAAGAGTTTTTTTTTCCACAGATAAATTACATGTGTTTTTGAATTTGCAAAACGTCTTCAAAAAATTATAGTTTGCTATACATTTTAGTACCTCAAGATATATAACTTATGGAGTTAATATTTTCATAGAAAATAGTACTTATTTATTTATGCCTTTTAAGATTTCTGTAGTATTATGTTTTTGAAAATATAAACACACAAATATAAGGAAGGTTATGTAAAATTTTGCCTTTGAGCATTTGCAATAATTCCTTTTCTAGTTTGTAATCTGACATATTGAAAAATGACTATTTTGAAGGTTTTCATTCATATAAAGTTATCACTCATTCTTCTAAAACTGTTTTATTTTAAAATTTGGATGCATGGTCTTGTATTTTTTTTTATTCTACAGTCATTAATAAACTATAAATGCCATTAATTTATAATGTGAAAAATTTAAGAAAAAGAATTTAGAAGAAAAAATCAATATTTTATTCAAATTTTTACTGTAATTAAATCAGTGTAAAATTAAATATAATATATGTGACAAATTTAGGCTGAAGTTTTTATTGAGAGGAGAAAGGAAACTCCTAAAAATATAAATCCTGGCAGTAGAAATATTAGAAACATTCATATGCATATAAATGTAATACTTTTATTGCTAATGCTTTTGCCAATGTAAATTCTTTTGCTGCAGTTTTTATACAGATGCGAAAACAAAAATAAGAGACTCATTAGCATTATATAGTTGAATAATTATTCTAATTGAGGCCATAAAAAATTAGTTTGCAACAAGCATACAAATTATCTGTTGGGTTAGGTTGCCAGTGATCTGGGTAATACTTTAAATGCTTTCGCAAATTTTTCTATAACAAAATACAACTATATATGTTTTACTGCTTTCAAGGAGTGGTCATTATTTTAAATTAGTTTTGTTTGAATTGATCACTTTAATTTTTTATTTTGTTTAAATGGCAAGTTGTGAAATATTCTCATTGAATGATAGTAGATTTATATAATTATAACTATTTTCAGCATGATACTTAATTTGAATTTACTTGGCAAAATTTTTGAATCCACCATGATATGTTAAAAATAATTTCATAATTACCAAAATAATTTGTACCATTCTGCATTTGTTGAATGAAATTGTCATATATAGACAAAATGTTTGTAACAATGAGGCTTTCACCATAATTGAATCCATGCTAAACATGTATACATGTAAATACTCAAAAATGTTTAGGTTAACATTGATAAAAAAAGCTATATATATATATATATATATAATTTATAAAAGATTTTAGATTATTACAATGGCTAATACATATTTCACTGCATCCTGATATTATTATCGCGGCTCGTCAGACCCAAATGGTACAACAGTTGGTCCTCAAAATCCCCCCCCGCCCCCCCCAAAAAAATTTCTTTTATTTAATTATACATAGATGCTTACATATCCATATTAGTATAGACATTTGTAACGGTTATTTACAAAAGTTTCTTGCTCATTCGAAAAAGAACCCCAAAGAAAGAGGAAAGCAAGGATAAAGGAAAGGTAGCCGATTGATTAATGTAAAGAAGAGAAAAAAGGCAGATATATATATATATATATATATATGTGTGTGTGTGTGTGTGTGTGTGCACGCCTATATATATATATATATATATATATGTGTGTGTGTACATATATTTGTTATCTCTTTATTGTTTTGTGATTATTTTTATTATTAATATTGTTAGTATTTTAGATAATTTTTAAGATTGTATTTTAATAAATTATATATTTTCTTATTAGGAGTTATCATTTTAACTACAGTTAGAATAAATTACTACTAGTGGTTATAATGTAATTTATGTTAGGATATATGATTTATTTTTCATTATAAATATTCCCTATAGTCAGTATATTTTAATTAAAAGATAAAAATCCCTTGTCATGTTTCTAAGAATTAATTATATACATCAGTTTTGATCTAGGGTTTTTCTTTTTAATTATTTTCGTGATTTCTTCTTTTTCTTTCCTTCTTTTTGTGTATCCCCCCCCCTTCTGTTAAGTTTATCAATTTTTTTCTTTTTCTATATTTATATTTTTTAATTTTAGTATTTTTAATTATTTTAACAATATTTTTTTAAATTTGCATTAAATTTTAAAATAATAGTAAGTGTAGTTATTTTTTCAAATTTATTAAAATAATGATGTACAATTTTTTTTTTTTTTTTGTGCCCTAAATATATTTGAAATTAAATTTTGTAGTTAAATTTTTTCCATGTTTTTCTAAGAGAACAGTTAGGAGGTTTGAGAATTTCTCGTGATTCTGTATTTCCTTTTATTGTATCTCTTTGTCCTTTCTTTTTCTCTTCTTGCTTTCCATTCAGTTTTTTCTGTTTCCCCTTTTTCTTTTTCCCCTTTTTTCTCTTTACATTAATCAATTAACTACCTTTCCTTTATCCTTGCTTTTTCTCTTTCTTTGGGGTTCTTTTTCGAATGAGCAAGAAATTTTTGTAAATAACCGTTACAAATGTTGATACTAATATGGATATGTGAGCGTCTATGTAAAATTAAATAAAAAATTTTTTTTTGGTTGGGGGGAGATTTTGAGGACCAACTGTTGTACCATTTGGGTCTGACGAGCCGTGATAATAACATCAGGACGCAGTGAAATATGTTACCTATTGTAATAATCTAAAATTTTTTATAAATTATATTACTCGGTTAAATTAAATAAATTAATTTAACATTGAGTTCTCTTGAGTTCATCTCTATCGGAATTTACCTGGATTGTATACCAAGTGTACTATGTTTTTATATGTATATATATATATATATATATATAAAAGAACAATTAAGGCAGACACGTTATTTCATGGTAAATCGGAAGTATAGGCCTATTTCGGGCAAAGTAAACCATCATCAGCTTCTGTCTTTATTGTACAAAAGATACAGTAATAATATTATAGTAATAAACCAAGTCATCCCTTCACTTGGACTTTGAAACAATGAAGCACTAGAACAAATAAACAAAGATCCTGATAATTAATCTCTTAATTCTTCGTATATACTTTTGTTGATTGCTACAAAGAAAAAAAGAAACAGTGTTAGGGCTATGAGAGGTTTGGAGATTTTCCATAGAGCTACCTCATTTATTGTGATTGTTGTTACATTATCAGGATCTTTATTTTTTCTTGGCATCTTTGCACAGACCTTTGCATCAGCTGTAACTACGTCAATGTACATTGAGTTCCCAGTTGTCCATCACGGTACACTTTGTCTTGTTCTGTTATAAAGTAATGCTCAGAATATATAGGTCATACATCAAATCAGCAGAATGAAGCCCTTGTTGGAGCATGATATCAATCAATCAGTCAGTCATCCTCAGCTCCTGCTCATATGCATGTGATTTTGTGACTCTTTTATCAATCTCCACCTGTCACCATGTCACAATCTACTTGGATCCAGAACTGATTGAATTCTATACAGACGCTGGGTTCATTAACACAGTGTACTGTACACACAGTTGCTATTTTCTGCATGGCTTCAGTCTGTATAATATGGACACCACCCAAAACTTTTATGGGTGTCAATCTCAAGTGGCAGGTCAAAACTTAGTATCTTTCTTGTACCACAAGGACATTAACCCCATTTTGATGTTTTCCATATTCCGTGGCTAATATGACCTTATGCTGCCTAAACTAACTTTGATAACAGATATCACCTCATTCACTGCTTCCCGGAGGTGGGTGGGTGGGTGGGGGGAATAAACTAGTTGACATCTTATTCTCTTTTTCTTTTCTTTGTTTTCAGCCTTAGGCTCCAAACTAACTTTTTTCACCATCATCCCAGAACTGTCGCAAAAAATATGACTAGAAAAATATTTTACCCCTTCTCAAGTCATTGTTTTAAAACTTTAGGATTTAGAGTTGTTAGTAGCATAATAAAAATGCCATTACAACATTTAGAAAATAAAGATATTTTTTCATTTATTCAATCTTTAACTATTTTTACTTGTTTTTAATTCAAGTCATACATGCAAGAAAAATTTAAAAAGCTGAAATATTAAAATCAGTAACTTTTATCAGACGTTCAGAATTGTGCTCTATGCATTCATTTCTATATAAAGAGTATTAGCTTATTATTCTAACTATTCAAAATTAAAAGTTTTTAAAATTTTACCAGAATATTTTCATTCCTTGCATCATGACTAAATTTTTTGTATTTATCATTTTAAAAATTTTCTCGTGTTTTTAATTTAGTTTGATAAAAAGATATTATGCACATATGTTGTTCACTTATGGTTCAGTAAATATTGACAAAATATTCTAGTCTTGCTTATTAAGGCAAATTCGTGTTTTACAATTTGATCCTAATGTTTTCACATTGAGAGGTAAATAATGCAAATACCTAAATTTGTCCTTGAACCATCATTTTTCTTTCAAGTTTTATTCACTAGTTTAAAAAGAAGTGCTTAAGTTAGTGTGTATACTCCATTTATTAAAAGCCCACCACTATTGATGAGAAGTTAGAATTTTTTAATTTTAAGAAATTTTATTGCTGTTAGAATATAAGAGAATTTATAATTAAAAGCTTTGTACTGCTCCAGCATAGTCCAAGAAACCCTCAGTCATTGCAACATCATCCCAAGGTCAATAACCTTGGGATGATGTTAATTTCAAGTTATATTTGAAACATGTAGCCAGGTTTGTTGCATAAATAACATATGTGCATTCTCTGTTTGCTACCTCATTTGACCAATAATTTGTACCATTGCAATTTTTATAAAAGTTTTATTCTCTACCAAATCCAAGTTCTTGTGATAGACACAAAAACTTAGTCTAGTAGAAATAGTAATACATAAGAGGTGCAAAATTACAAAACAAAACTCAACCACTGCATAAAATTTTAAAAGGAAATAACACATTTATTTACAAAATTACAAAAAAAAAGTACAAAGTTAGCACAAAAATTTCCTTTGTGCACCTATTCAGTCAGAATAACAATTCCATTGAAAAATGGAAACAAATTAGTTTAGAAAATGACAAGGATTTTGAAAATGGCAAAAATAGGAAATGATACAAGAAGACAGTAAAAAAACAAAGGTACAACAACCGTTGAGAAAAAATGAAAAAACCTACTTGCCCTAGCATCTCTGGGAGAGTAATGTTTGAAAAGTTCCTTCTAACTTCACACAGTTTGTGCTTGAGAAATCTTCTTGTTCTTGGCTGTCTAAAAACCAGAGAATTTTCACTGGGCTTTTTTAGCTGCTTTGCTGCTGGCCGGTAATTGATACCTTTTTTTATGCCTTCTTTCTGATGCTAAATACCTTCTTTGATGTTAACCTGCCTTGTCCCTTTGATGCCAAAAGAAAGGTCTTCTCCCCAGATCTACTGACATATTTATTCAGAAATGTAGGCTCACGCCAGTCCCACTATTCAGGATGTTACAAGGGCTTGAGGCTACATATTTCATTGGTCAGTATATTTGAAAAAAAAATAATTTCCCATAAGCTGGAAATTGATTCTTCAAAAATTTTGGCAGGTTTTAACCACTGAGCCTGAGAAAGATATAAATTTTTACATAAACTGGCCTTCATAAAATTACACTTTTCAAAAAATATGTATAAAAAAACAGCTTAGACAATTATACATTGATACAAAGCAAACATTTTTAAAATAGTAAAAATAATTTTGTTTATATTTTAGCAGATGTTGCCATGTGTATCTGTGATGGGATAGGGGTCATTGTCATATCAACTTGTATTATTAGTTGTGCAACTGCAACAAGTGGTTACTCTGCTGCCATCTTATTCTTCGATAACTGGGCTCAAGCTAGTAGCTAATCAACAGTTAATACATCCATTATGAAAAAATCTTAAAGAAGCTTTTTCACATGGCTTGTTAATCCTGCTAAAAATGCATATCAGATGACATTCAAGTATCTCTTCAAACAGTACAGTTAATTTTTGCAGTTCTGTTAGATATATGTTCATGAATTCACCTGCTGCTGGCATTGTGCTACAATTTATTTGTACACAAATTAATCCTTTGCAAAGACTATATAAAACATCCTCTAACTGGCATCAGACCTCAGCATTCAGTAATTGATAGACAGCAAATGTTCTCTCTATCTTACCTAGCACAGTTAGCACACTAGCTTCACATTTCGAACTTATTCAACTGGGGATAGTTTGAGGACTCAACTGTGATTGAACCATCAAACTGTGAAAGGTTTAATGTGATATCTGTCATTTTAAGATAAAATAGCTTGTGGCTTGTAATGGTATTTTTAATAGTTACTAATCCTCCCACTTTTGTGTTCCCAACTGATGTAACTTCATAGTATTGAGCTGAAATCTGAATGCTTGCTCATTGTCAGTATTCATATTAGGTGAAGTGATTTACTTAACATGCCATTTACATATGCATTCTCACCTTCCCTAATATGGCAGCTGGCAAAAAATACAAGTAACACCTGGCTGGTTTCATTTTTAGCTAACAAGGGAGGACACTGCTTGTGAAAGCAAATGCAATTTTCAGAAAGGCAGATGATACATAATGTTTGGCACTTAACAATTAAGGTAGTGAAAACACTAATTAACATCTTGCTCTAAATGTGTTTAAGAATTACCAATAGGAGAAAAAAAATATCATTAGTGTATATAATTAATCAGCTTCTGAATGGATTCTTTAGAAATCCTTATCTAATGTTCAATAATGAAAAAATATTTGTAAGCATGTATAATTTTATTGTTAAAGATATGTTGCTTGCTGCACATGAAAAGGAGATTTTCTAATATTTGTCATAATAGACAGGAACAGTGTCAACTAACATATTCTAGCCATTTGATTTCTTACATTATTGCTACTATGACTTCCTGTTATGCCATATTTGTTGAATGATGATATAAGTTATTAGAGAAAGAACCAATAATACAAATGTTGCCTATTACTTTTATTGACATATGTTTTGCTTTTTAGCTTTCATTGGCAAATATCTTTTCCCTCTTTCTTTTTCCTATTTTTAAAGAAAAAATAATACCAAATGGTTTCTAATGACTAATTGACAGTCAAAGCAAATAAATGATACAATGAATAGGAATAGAAAGGGCTTTTTTTTTTTTTTGTTGAGTGAATAATTGCATTTTTTTTATCCAGAATATTTTATACATTACATGTTAATGAATATATAATGATCATTGATCATTAAACAAAAAAAAAATAAAAAAATAACAGACCTTAAAATATAGTTAGATTTTGCTTATGTTGGTATGATATAATAACAATACCAAATGAAGCTTTATTGGACTAATTCAGCATTAGCATTGAAAAACAGTTATTGTAATGGATAGTTACAAGTGAGAGGGGAGATAGGGTATGCTTAATTTATTACCATATTTTATATTGTATCTAAGGTCTCTTTCTCTCTCTCTCTCTCTCTATATATATATATATATATATATATATATATATTATATAATCATATTATGAATTAATTGTACATTGCAACATAGAAATTTATGTTTCGAGATAGATTCTCTTAAGCTAATGTTTGATATTGGTTGTGCAAATGATTTACATTTAAATACAAAAACCTTTGGTTTGCTGTTTATGTATGTGGGAAGATATAATTTAACTAATCAGTGCAAAGATTCATTTGGAAATTTGGCCCCAAAGAATACATACTAACTTTTTCTTTTTTTCCCTTTCCTTCCTTTTTTCATTTTCTTCCTTAACAGTCAAAATGTCAACCTGCTTTTAACCTAATTTTATCTTTCTTTTTTTCACTTTTATTTTTATTGCTTCTCACTTAATTTTATTGTCTTTGTGATGTGCCTATTTAGAACCAAGACTGTCCTTTTTGCATTCTTATTTGGTTTCCTCTTCTAGAGAACAGAAGGGAGTGAAGAAAGAAGAACTTTATTCTTCTTATCAGTGCTTTTCTAGATCTAATTTTTTCAAAACCTTTGATTTATAAATTACTTTTTTTTTTCTGATTTACTTCCTTTGGTTAAAAGCAAGTTGACATCCATAAACAGCAAACCAAAGGTTTTTGTATTTAAATGTAAATCATTTGCACAACCAACATCAAACATTGCCTGATGAAGAGAATCTATCTCAAAACAGGAATTTCTGTGTAGCAATGTACAATTAATTCATAATTATATGATTATATTAAGTTCTATAATATCTATTATATTGAGCACTGTTTATAATAAAATAAATGGCAGGGTACTCAAAATACCTTGAGCCCTCTTCGCTTGGCTTTACATATATATATTAGTCATCCGCAGACAGATCTGTTTCGCTGTATCACAGCTCATCAGTATGGTTAGACACCGATTGCTTTTAACCCAGGATTGAAAACCGACAGAATTGGCGTCAGTTGGTGATTCTACCTCTGGGCTATGGGCGATACTTTTTATAAACATTTTCAAATATTTTTCATGATTAATAAAAAAAATGCGCAAATTGTTTGAGTTTGGTAGTTTATTTTAGATTTTGGTTTAAGGGTATAATTTATTTGACAAAATGTATGAAACATTTTTATTATTTTGCCTTGTAAAAGTAATTGAAATAAAACTACTTTTATATAAAAAAAAAAAAACTTTTTTTCTTTTTTTTCTTAAGTACTCCTGCAGATTTTCATCAAACTCCACATTTGACATTAGAACTAAGGCTCAACAAGAAAATGTTCACAACCCCCATTTCTGGTATCTAAGATAATATAAAAATTTAATCCCCATAGGTGAGTGGAGGTGATGGAAACCCGGTCATTGTCCTGAAGAAATGTGCCTCTGAAGTCTTCTCTGTCCTTTCTAAACTCTGTAATTACTGCCTTTCTGCTTCATTTTCCTGCCTGCTGGAAGTCCCTCTCTTTGGTTCCTGTATTTTCGAAAAAGTGTTTGAGGCTATTATCAATGTTGAAATAGTTCAACATCTTGCTGCCCATAAACTGTTCTTAAGCAGTATGGCTTCTGCTTTGCCAGGTCTACGGCCAACATGCCATCACGGAGTACATATACCAGGCCCTTGATAAGTCTGGCAAAGCTGTTGCCCTGGATATCTCCAAAGCTTTTGATTGTGTTTGGCACACTGGCCTCATATGCATGCTACATGGTTATATTACTGGACGCTTGCTTGATCTGATCCAATCTTTTTTATCTAACCGCATAAGGGTCATCTTGAATGGGCATGCTTCCACAACCTACCGCATGAACACTGGTGTCCCCTAGTTCTCTATCATAAGCCTGACGCTCTTTCTGATTTTCATAAATAGGCATCTACACAGATAATACCACCATTTACTCCTGCATCAGTAAGAAATCTGGTGAGGCAGACAAACATAACTTCACTGCTGATCTTAAGAAGGACCTTCACTCTGTGGTAGACTGGGCTAAGAAATGGCTTGTGAATTTCAATGGTTCTAAATCAAAACTGCTATCTGCTAATCATCACAGGCAGTCTCTCCTGCCTCCCCCCATAAGTATGGAGTAAGCAATGTTAAAGAAGATAAATAACAACCAGTTGTAAGTATAATAAATAGGATATTTATTTTTGACCAAATGCGATTGGTCTCTAAGAGAATATAATCCAGAATGTCCCTCGTGGCCTTCTCCTCTTCCTCATGTCCCCCTGGCAGCCCCTCTCAGGTTCATGGGAAGAGAATCGGTCTTCCAAACTTGTAGGATAGACTGTGTTAGATGTTAACACTTCCCTCTATTTTCTTTCTTGAGCTGAGGATATATATTTTGTTTTGGTGGGAGCATCCTGATGCCATCTGTTGGGAAAAAAAATGAAAGAAAAAGATTAACAAAATTATATGTCTGGAAACTCAGAAATTAAATAGAGGATCTTTTGGGTTCAGTTGTGAATCCAAGAATTTTGAAGGAAGGAACCCCCTTTTTAGTTAAAGCATCTGCAATTTGTTTTTCAGTAGGTATCCATGTCATATCTGTAATTTCTTCTCTGTCAATCATTTCTCTGAGGATAGCCATTTCAATTCGAAGTCTTTTATCGAGAATTTGTGTAGTGGAATGCACTGCATCATACAAACAGGAATTGTCTGTTTTGCATGTTATTTTTATTTTGGTAGGATGGTCTTCCAGCTGCAACAAATCTAATATTAATTTTCTGTAATATAAGCAGGCCTCAGTCAGATCAACCAGAAAAATTCTTTTTATCCATTTGGATTGCCAGGCTATAGGCATGTATTGGTTATTGTCACCTACCGAAAAAATTATATAGCCCCCTTGTGATCCACCATCAGCCAGATTAGCAAAGGATGCATCACTAAATCCTATAATTTGCAGAGGATTAGGGTTACCTAGGTCTGGAATGTGACTTTGCGATTTCTCTTTTTTTTGCCTTTTTTACAGTTCATTTGATTTGTTTTATGCAGTCAACATTTTCTTGTTTGAGTATCGAACCTAGTGTGCTGACGTTGGGTCTTGTTTGAGTGGCCAGCCAATTAAGCTGGCCTATTAGCTGTCTAACCTAGGTGATCTCAGTTGGTGATATCTTATCTTCCAATCTTCTGCCATTCTGCAGAGGGATATGTCCAAGTTTCTTTACATATTCATCTTGCCCGATCCTGAAGTTTTTATCTGATTGCTTTATTTCTAGTTTGTGTATTTGAACTTAGCGACTTCTTCAGATTTGACTTTAAAGAGGGTGCGAAGATTGCTAATGACTTGTTTCTCAAAGGCCTCTGATCCAGCAAATTCAATTATCATCATGTGTAGCAATTATGCTATGTAGCTTGTTCTTAAAGTGCCATATGAAGATGGCTTGGTCATACTTTGAAGGTATGACCCCTAGATTGATCAGTTCCTCCCTAAGTGTTTAGTACCAGGATTGAGAGGCATCTGTTAGACCATAAGCACATTTGAATAATTTCCTGATGTAACTTGGAGGCACATTATCTTCCTTAGGGGGAAGAAGAAAGATTGGATGATCTAACTGCTTGCTCTGTAAAAATACAGTTTTGATGTCCATGGACCTGCATATCCAGCCAAATGATGCCATGATTCCTAAGATCATTTGTAAACTTTCTTTGGAACATGTTGGGGAATCATTTCTAATACTGCAGGTATCCTTATCTTGGAAGCCTTTTGTGACAAGTCTGGCCTTGGGAATTTGCTTGATATTGATTTCCTTGTCCTGGTCTAGCACATGTGTAGACTTGATGTTCAGCCCAACTTTGGAGTTCTCTCTTCCTTGCTTGGTCAAGATTGTCATTAGAGGAGACAGTTATCACATCTATTTCATTAGTTGGGTCTTTGGCTTTATTAGTTGGGTTTTGGACTTCTTTGTTTCCCATTCCAAGACACCATGCTCAAAATCCAGCCAGAATGGACCCCCTTCCTCCATGGTAACATTCATCAAATATTTATTTTTTCCAGTGGCTTTTCCAGCTCTACTGATCACATTTAATTTCCTCCATTCCTGTGCTTCATCATTTGTCAATTTGAATTTTATGATTTGGCCTGGTTTGGGCAGTTGAACAGATTTTATTGCCATATTTGATGGTTTGGTGTTCGTTTAATAATACCATATTCTCTGTGGTTCACCTAATATAATCGTTGTTTGGCTTATAGTAGGGGCAGTCATTAATGTAATGGAATTTGCATCTACAAATGTAGCAAGTAGTGGTCTGACTGTTGAAGTATTTTTTTATTTGAATATCGGGGGTTACCACGTGTAAAATTCCGTGGTCTCCCTCTTTTGATGTTGCTGCTGCTAGAACTGCTACTACTAAACTTGTTAGAAGGGAAAGTAGGTCTATTGTTGACAAAATGTTGACCAAAAAGAACTTCATTTTCCTCTAACTAGTTATAGTAGGTTGGGTTTATTTCTTTTTTGATAGAAATGTGTTGCTGTGAAGGATTGGCAAAGGTTAAATTCCCATGCATAATTTTTTTTAACTGTTGTACCATATCCAATAGAGTGAGATTTGAAATTGTTGCTCTAATTAATCTCTCAATTTTGGGACTCATGTGGTGGATTTTAGGGCATGATAGGCCAGAACAGGTTCAGGTAATATTATCTGGAATTCTCTGAGTTTTGCCACATGTCGCTTGAATTGGATTAGATAATCAGTAATGGAGGTGTTTGTGTCTTGGTGGTAATTTTCAAAGTTCTCGAAGCAAATGAATGCAGACTGATTTTTGTCTTCGAGGAATAGGGAATTTAGTTTTCTGAGGAGTAATTCTATTCCATTCTCAGAATTCAGTGATGAAATTACCATTTCCAGAACGGTGGCATGTGCTTGGCCCACAAGGGACAAAAAATAGTGCCGGCGCTCGGTGTGCAGGCGGAATATTTGTTGCTAACTGCCATAAATGAATCTCCCGTTTCCATGAATTATAAAATTCCAGGTTTAAAGGTGGTGTTTCAAACAGTTTAGAATTCATTCCGATGCCGTAGATGTTGGTCTCTGCTACCAATGTTAAAGAAGATAAACAACAACCAGTTGTAAGTATAATAAATAGGATATTTATTTGACCAAATGCCTTGTGTGACTGGTCTCTAAGAGAATATAATCCAGAATGTCCCTCGTGGCCTTCTCTTCCTCATGTCCCCCTGGCAGCCCCTCTCAGGTTTATGGGAAGACAATTAGTCTTCCAAACTTGTGGGATAGAATGTATTAGATGTTAACAAGCAAGTCTCCCTAAAAGTAATATGCTGCACCTCCTCGGCCTCACTTTATCTTATATTCCAACCTCAAGTGGAATCGTTACATTGAATCAATAGCTCAATCCACTGCTTAGAAAGTTGCGTCACTGTGTTGGGCTAGGAAGTTTTTTTCACCTAAATCCATTTTGCATATTTCCAAATCAACCATTTGACCATGCATAGATTCCTGTTGTCATATCTGGTCAGGTGCCCCTGCTGTTCATCTCAGAGTTCTTGGCATGCTCCAAAGAATAATCTGTAATGTAATCCGTCCAGACCTGATAGTTTGACTCCAGCCACTTTCTCACTGGCAGGATGTGGTTTCTCTCTCTCTTCTTATTTTCATGGCTTCTGCTTTGACAAACTTAGGTCACTGGTGCCTCCTCCACAAGAATTTACTAGAGCAACCAAACTGGCAACAAGGTCCCACTCTTTTACAGTTAAACCTACCAAATGCAGTCGACTATTCTTCTTCAGCAGCTTCTTTCTTGCACTTCCCACCTGTGGAATTCCCTTCCGTATACTTGTTTTCCTGACAGTTACAACCTCCAGGAATTTAAATGCAATGTCAATTCCCATCTCTTATCCACTTGACTCCAGTCCTTCCCTCATCATTTCTACATCACCTCATGTATCTTGTTCTTTTCCTTTATCTCTACCTTCGCAACTGTCTTCACACCTGTGTTCCCATCCTTCTCTTGCCTTTTCTCTGACACCCCCTGTAACTGGTTCATCTTTCTTTTCACTCTCCTCCTGCCTAAACTTTTATTGTCTTATGTAGCCCTCTGCACATCAGTGGCAGTACCGCCTTGCTTGGGGTGAAACGATTAAAAAAAATTACTACTGCTCATTTTAAAAACTTGTGATGGATATATGATAGATGGTTTAATATTTTTTTGTTGTTTTTTGGGGTTTTTTTTAACCAAAGATTGGGCTTATCAAGCAGGGTTCATTTGCATATTTATTTATTTTTTTTTAATGAGTACATTTCTATTTCTATAAAACAAAAATATTGTGTTTTAATTATTGTTATCAATGCTTTTGTATAGAGGAGGATTCTCTGTCACATGGCATTCAAGAATTGCTAACAAGGTAGAAATTATTTTCTGGTTTGTTGTATCCTAAAGTCAAAGTGGTACAAAGTCTTACCAAACTGAAATAGATGTTTTTTTTTTTTTGTTTTTTTTTTAATCGTATCACCTCGAGCAAGGCAGTAACGACACTGATGTGCAGGGGGCTACGTAATAGTGAGAAGATTGGAAAAGAGAAAGCCAGAAACCACATCCTAAACAGGGAACAAGGGATGAGCCTCTTAACCTGTTCAATAGACGTGGGTGGAGTGTGAACCGGATGATAGATAGATCTATCTACTCCAATTGAAAAAAAACAAAAAAAACATGGTAGTAAAAGTCCAGGGAAGAGATTTCTGCTAAAATAAAAAAAAGAATTAAAGAAAACCAATTAAACATGAAAAGCTTAGAATTTAAAATTAGGCAGAAGGGGGGGAGACTTACTTTAACAATATTTCAAATAAAAGATTCTCAACTCAACACGAGGGTCTTTTTTTGTTTCTACATTGAAGGAGCAATGTTTCATCAGGTAGTTAACGCTATTTAAAAAATAGTATTTGCTGATTGATTTATACTCAGATCTACTTCTATACTGAGCACTGTTTCAAATTAATGTTTTGAACGTTGTTAATATTTTCTTCGTTCCTTATACATTTGGATATATAAAATTACTAAGTTTTAACTTCAGTCGAAAATGGCCGAATTCAAAGATTAACGGTTTTAGGAATTCTTTCCTTGGAAGAGGTCACTAGCAGAATAACAAAAATTTCAAACTATCTGTATCGAACGACCTTTAAACAACCGAGCAATTTAGTATAATTTAGTAACAAAGAAATGAATAACAATTATAAGTGAATAAAATACAAATTCAGTAGAATAAATTAAACAGAAACTCAAACTTACCATGTGCCTCTAACTGAAAAAGTTGAAAAATTTCTATCGAACATGCCTTTTTGTCGGTGAGCCGCAAACCTGGAATTACAGTATAGTCAGTCTATGTCTTGTGCTTATGCATCAAAGCTGAAGTGATTTAATAAATCGAAATATGGAAATTGTGAATCCAAGATTTTGAATGAGCATACATCCAACAAAATATTTGGTTTCAAATCTAGCAAAATGTTAGTAACAGAAAAAAAAACATTAAATGCTTGCTAGTTTTGATTTCTTAAATGAAGATCTTGAATATTTATCATTTTGGTATTTTTACTCTTTCATTAAACTACTGAATTATTTGTTGGTGAATGAAATGTAAAATCATTTAAAACATCACCATTAATTTAATCAGTGTTCTCAATTAAAATCTACAATAATTTTGTTGAGAGAGAGCAAGGTATTGTTTGCTAATTAAGTTATTATTGACAATTATAAATTAGTATTTTATATTAATTTGTTAATTCAAATAGATATACAGATAAATTTTGTCAAAATATTGAAAGATAAAATTCTGTCCAATGTTTTATCTTTGTTTAATTTTCTTTTCTTTATTCAGACAAATTTTGCCTTTTTACTCTTTTTTTTCCAGATGGTGATTACTTTCTCTTTCTCAGATTATATTTTTGTAAAATGAACAGTTTAGTATTTATTTTTTATTTTTAATTTTACCTACAAGAGGTACTGAAAAGATCTTGGACTAACCGAGAATCCCTTAAGAAAAAAAAATGATTTTTGGTCGGAATTTTTAACTTTTCAGTACAGCTTTGTAATAGGGAACTTAAAATGCTTATTCTTTTGTTACTAAGTCAAATTTACTTGTGGTTATGTTCATTGTAAATTTCAAATCTATCAACCACTACTATTGTTGATATACTAGTTCTATAGAATTTAATACAGAATTTATTTTTTTTTTGTTTTATAGATAAACAGATGGAATTTTAGAAAAATAGAACATTAGGTGGCAAGGCATAATTTTATTTAAATGTAACTATTTCATATTTTCTTTTTATTAATAGTTCTTCTTTTATGTCCCTTCAGGATGTTCATGGCACTCCACAACTTCTTATCCTTTGTAACTCTTAGTAATATTTTTTTTTTCTTTAATTTTTGTTGTTTTTACTATCCTTTGCATTCTCTGTTTAGGTAACCATTTAAGCAAGTGTGTTAGGTAGAATACCTCTGCCCTGATTGCCTTCAATATGTCCTGTGATTGACAAGTTCTCAAAATAACTTACCTAATTCTTATTATTTATATACCATGTCCTCTCAGGATGTAGTAAATCATGTATCTCCAAATTTTCTTTCCTTTATAGCTCTTAAAAAATTTGCCCTTTTGTTATTTCTCCTAAACCTTTTTCTGCCATCCATTTACTCAAGCTCACTGAGTTATGTGTTGTTTTCCTCTATCCCTCTTGTCTTCAATCTGTCCTGTGAGTGTCAGATTTTCTAAGCATTCTTTCTTCATTATGTACCATAAAAATTTTCTTTTTTGCTTCTATTTTCTCTGAAACTTTATTACTCATGTATTTGGTCAATGGTATCCTCAGCATCCTTTTGTAGAACCACATTTCTGTTGCTTCAAGTGTCTTCATCTTTAATTGTCCAGCATTTACTTTCATATAGGAGGACATATATCACATAATAGATCAGTACTCTTTCCTTTGTTTCTAATAAAGTTTTTCTATTTCTTAATACTCTGTTTGCTTTTGGAATCCATCTTTGGCTATCGAAATACACCTTCGGATTTCAGTGTCACACTTTCCATCTTCTATTAAAATACTTTCCAGATATTTAAATTTCTGTATTTGTTTGATTTTGATATCTCCAATTTGCAATTCCCACTTTGGGTTTAACCTTTTGCGTTTTGTCTTCTTGCAGTTGATGTTTAGTCCTTTCTCTTTACTTTCCCTCACTGTCTTCTGTAGGAGTTTTTATAGGTTTCTTTCCAGGTTTCCTATCAGCACTGTTATCTGCATACCTTATGTTGTTAATGAAGCTGACTTTAGTATTAATGCAGAGTGGCACTTTTTTTGCTACATCTCATGAGGAAGAATCGTATGATGGGTTAGGTGATGCTATTAAAAGATCAGCAGTAAAAGTAAGCATGCAGCAATCCTATAATGACACCAAGACAGTTGTTTGATTATGCAAGAAAAACATTTCAGACATAAATATTTTGTATTCCTCAACAAATGAATCGTCAAATGAAGCAAAAATCTAGAAAACAGATTAAAAATGTCTCAACAGTTACAGGAACTCAAAAATTACATAGTTTTATTCTTGTATCTTAGGAACAGATAAGAAAAACCAAATTATAAAACTGAACAATAGAAAGCTTGAAAACATTGAGATTTGTTACAGCAATCTAAGATGGAAAAAGGTGGTTAAGAAGTGTGCTTGAAAAATATCCTGATAATGAAGAGGTAAAATTGGCATTTTTACAACCAAAGAACCTCTCCCCATTTTCTGTTATCCATTACATCCACATTTGATATTATTTTAGTTGAAATAAAAAAGAACTTTTTTAAAAAAAGAACTGACACTGAAAGAACTTATAAACTTAAAAAAAAAATAAGATGAAAAAAGTTTTAAATATTTTAGGAAAGAGAATTTCTTGAAATAACCTTAAATAAAAATACAATCAAGGTTGTTTATCAAAAAAACTTGAGTTAAAGTGTTTTGCATATATAATTTTTTATTTTCTTTTTAAACATGTATTACAACAAGCAGAAAAATAAGTTTAATTGTTAATTTCTTTGTAAATGTTAATAATCTTTTTCAAATATTCATTTTAATGTATCACTTTTCTAGATTAAATCTTATTTAAACATAAAAAAGCTATAACATTTGATTGTTTCATGCGTTTAGTGTATGATGTCAAATGCCAACAAAAAATTGTTACCAATGAACATCATTTGTTGCTTATTTTCATATTTTGTTAACATTAATTCAAGGCACTTTTTAAATAATTATTTTCATTATGTTACTTTTTCATCTAAAAGTCTATTTGTTCTATAATAAAAATGTAAACAAAACCAAAAATTAATCAACATTTAATGAGTAATAATATTAGTGTTATAATGGAACATCCTGCTATCCTCCGAGAATAGAATGCTCTACCTGATAAAAGACGGTAATGAGCGGTATGAAGAAGGCATTCACTATTCGATAGTCTACTCCACTCCAACCCATTGCTTGCCTATATGTATATTATTGTTAATTGTAACTTAGTACAACAAATCTGTTATACCTTATTCCTGGTGTTGAGTACCAGTTGTGTTTTTTTTTTTTTTTTTTTTTTTTTTTTTGCCAAATTTTTAACTTATTGGTCAACTGTATGGTTGAATTTTTATTTTTCCATTTATATATTTTTGTTGTGTACAGAGCATGGAGCAATTAGCAGAATTTATGAAGGCGCTAGGCATAGTGGTTCAACAACAGCAAAGTCAACAAAAACAAACAGATCTTCAACAACAAATTATAAAAAAAAAGATGTTTTGCAAAAAATATTAAAGCAAGGTGAACCAAAGGAATGTTCCAGAATTTTCTCTGTGGAAGATATATCTTTCAGAATTTTTGTACAAACTTGAGGAAGGAATAACTTTTCCTGTGTACTTTAAAAGGTCTGAAACAATTTTTTTCAAAAAGGTGCAAATTATGGACCGATGAAGAACAAATTATGCTTTTGTTACAAAAAAATCGGTGCTCAGGAAAATATGAAGTACACAAACTTCATTTTGGCAAAGAAACCAGAAGAGATTTCGTTTGACGAAACTTGAAATATTATTGAAAGTGTTTGGCGAACGGGACAGTTTGTTTCATACACGGTATATATGCTTAAATATCGTGAAAGAAGATGACGAAGATTTTGTTTCGTACGCTGGGAAAGTTAACACCCAGTGTGAATGTCTCAAAATTAAAGAAATCAAGGAAGATATGTTTAAATGCCTAATTTTTGTGCAAGGTTTAATGGTGCCTAAGGACAAGGAAGTTTGTTCAAAGATTTTAGCAATGTTGGAGCATGATACGGACATGACTTTGCAGAAAGTATCGGAGGAATGCCAGAAGTTGATTAATATTAAACTGGATAATTTATGTATTGAAGAGAAGAGTATTGCCCGAATACATAAAGTAAAACCACGTGCCTACAAAGAAGACCATACTGCAAATCATGTGGCAACACTAATCATGCTACAAGTAAGTGCTATTTTAGAAATAAAATGTTTTGAATAGGCGCAAAAGGGGCAGTAATGTGTAGAAAGAAAAATTATCGAAAGCCTAAAAGAATAAATACAGTTTTATATAAAAAAGTTATAAAGGATTTCAGTACAAAATATTTATGTAGACATTAAATTAAATAGCAGAAACCAGGTCTGGACGACAAAGTGAACCTCGCTGCTGTACTTGAAAGGGACCTCCAATCCGTAGTGACCTGGGGTAGGAAATGGTTGGTAAATTTCAATGCCTCCAAAACAAAGCTGTTATCAACTAATCACCATAGACAATCGCATCTACCTCCCATTAGCATGGGACAGGCTAGCCTCCCAGAGAGTAAAATACTATGCCTCCTTGGCCTTACACTCTCGGCGGACCTCAAATGGAATGACTATATCGAATCCATTGCCAAATCTGCTGCTATGAAAGTGGGCTCCCTGTGCAGGGCCTGGAAATTTTTCCCACCTGAATCTATTCTGCACATATACAAATCTACCATCCGCCTGTGTATTGAATATTGCTGCCATATCTGGTCGGGTGCCCCTGCTGCTCTCCTTGGGCTTCTTGACAAAATACAAAGGAGGATCTGTAACATGGTTGATACTGACTTGGCAGACCGGCTGCAGCCGCTCTCACACCGGCGTGATGTGGCTTCCCTGTGCCTCTTCTACAAGTACTTTCATGGCTTCTGCTCCGATGAGCTTAGATCACTGGTGCCGCCTAAGCACGAATTTACACGAGATACTAGATTAGCAACTAGGTCCCACCCCTTTACAGTTAAACAAATAAGATGTAACCGTAAATTCTACTCCAACAGCTTCTTTTCTCGCGCTTCCCGCCTGTGGAACTCCCTTCCACAAGTCTGCTTTCCTGACAGTTACAATCTCCAGGTGTTTAAATGTAGGGTCAATAGACACCTCCTATCACACTAACTCCCAACTATTCTCAGAACACTCTCATCTACCCAACCCTCATTCTCGGTATCCTTACCCGCCTATCACCCACCCTCTGTCATTTCCTATATTTAATCAGCCTTTCTCCACTCTACGTAGCCCCCTGCACAGTAGTGGCAGTGACATGCCTTGCTCGGGGTGAGATGCTTATAAAAAAAAAAAAAAAAAAAGTTACCGGGAGTGACATTTCCACAATTGACGAAAATACCTGGAGAAAAATAGGCTGACCAGAGTTGCAAAACGCTAAGAAAATTGTGAAAGGCATTTCAGGTAACAAGTTGAAATTTAAGGGTGAATTTTTTGCGAAGGTAGCATTCAACTGCAAAATTCACAAAAATAAGGTCTGTGATTTCGGGGGGAAAAATGCAAATTTATCTGACATTGATTTAATTGTATTACTTAATTTATGGGAGAAACCCATGAATACATTTTGTAGGAAAATGAATGCGTCGAATATAGGAAAGTCTAAACAGACAGAAAAATTTATGAAAGATTTGAAGAATGAATTTACTGAAGTCTTTGCAGATGAACTTGGTTGTTGTACACAGACAGAAGTGAAATTTGAAGTAAATGATAACATAAAACCAGTATTCAAACCAAAAAGAAAAGTTCCCTTTGCATCGTTAGAGATGATAGATAAAGAGTTACACAGATTTGAGGAGAACAGAGTAATTAAGGTAGATTACTCTGAGTGGGCATCACCTACAGTCTACGTAAAAAAGAGAAAAAGGACCACACATATCCACTCCCCACACTGGAGGAGATATTTTCAAGGTTGAATGGGGGCAAAATCTTTTCGAAAATTGATTTGTCAGAAGTTTATCTACAAGTCAAGGTTGAGGAGAAATGTTCTAAATATTTAGCCATCAACACTCATAGATGATTGTATAGGTTGAAATGTTTACCGTTCGGTTTGAAGGTAGCACTGAGTGTAATTTCAACAAATTATGGATACGATGTTGTTGGGCCTAGATTATGCAATGGCATATTTGGATGACATATTAATAAAAAGTGAAAATGTAGAAGCGCATAAAATTCATGTCCGTGAAGTTTTCAAAAGAATTATGGATTCAAGGTAGGACTTGAAAAGTGTGAGTTCTGTATAAATAAGATTGAATATTTGAGCCAAATAATTGATCATAAGGGAAAGAAACCTAACCCAAACAGAACTGAAGCGATAAAAAATATGCCTACTCCGAATAATGTGACTAAGTTACAATCATTTCTGGGCCTCACAAATTACTACAATCTATACATTCCTAATATGCATAATTTAAGAGCACCATTAAACAAATTATTAAAAAAAATAAAAAGTGGTGTTGGACAAGGGAATGCGATGAAGCATTTAAAAAAAATTAAAATGTGCTTATTGTTGGATTTAGCTTTAGTGCACATTGATCCAGATAAAGAATTAATTGTAGCGTTGGATGCGAGTGAATATGGCATAGGAGCTGTTCTTTTATATAAATTCGAGGATGGCATATCAAAACCCATCGCTCATGCCTCGATAGCGTTGCTTCCAGCAGAAAAAATTATAGTTAGAAAGAGAAGGAAGTGCTAGCTATAAATTATGCTGTAAAGCAATTACACAGATTCATTTATGGGAGATCGTTTGTGCTACAAACCAACCATAAACCATTATTGTTGATTTTTGGGTCAAAAAAAGGAGTACCTACTCATTCTGCAAACAGGTTGCAAAGATGGAGTGTGATTTTATTAAATTACAATTTTAAGATGCAGTTTATTCCGTCTAAGGAAATCGATCCTGCAGATTGTCTTTCGAGACTAATCCCGAAAAACCCTGAGTTGTTGAAAGAGACAGTGATAGCAGCGTTAAAATAAGAGAAAGAACTTGCAGATGTACTGGTGAACACCGTTAGTGAATTACCGGTAACGGGAAATTAACAAAATGGTGAAAACAGATGATTACATTTCAAAGATGATTATACAAGTGAAAGGGAATGAGAAAAACAAAGAATATAAAGTATCACCATTTTCAATTTGCAATGAAACACTAATGTATGCTCAAAGAGTGGTAATTCCATGTGCTCTACATGAGAGGATATTAAAAGAATTTCATTTGGGTCATCCGGGTATATCCAAAATGAAATAATTAATGGGGAGCTATACAGACTGGCATAGGATGGACCAGGAGATTGAAGATTTGGTGAAGCATTGTAAAGGCTGTCAGTTAGCAGCAAAATCACCACCTATAAAAACTCAGCCATGGCCAAAAACGGACGTGCCATGGTCACGGATACATGTTGACTATGCAGGACCATTAAAGGGAGACTATTACCTAATTATTGTTGATAGTTATTCTAAATGGCTTGAAGTTTATAGATTTAAACACCCAACAGCGGCAAATATGATAAAGGCGTTAAATGAAGTATTTAGTCGTCTGTGGGTACCAAACACAATTGTGAGTGACAACAGTGCTATGTTTATGGGAGCTGAATTTAAACACTATTGTGATTCGTTAGCAATTGAACACATAACAATGCCTACATATACTCCAAGATCAAATGGACAGACGGAAAGGTTTGTCAACACATTTAAAAAAAAAAAGCTATGAGAAAAGCTAATGTGATCGACACCGAAGACAAGAATATTATTTCTGATGGTTTATAGAATTACACCAAATAAGAACATTAATGGAAATGTGTTGCCTGCTGAAGTCATGTACGCGAAAAAGATTTGATCAATATTTGATAGACTGTTACCAAAGAAAACGAAGATTTTTATAAAACCAAACTCTGATTTTAAATCTTCCAAAGAAGGTGACAAGGTCTTCTTTAATAACTATTGGACTGGAAAGTGCTTTTGGGAAGATGGTTTAGTAATTAGAAGAATCGGAAGAGTCATTTACATAATTAAAGGAAAGAAGTTTGTCTTTAAAAGACACATAAACCAACTGAGACACCGATACATCGAAATCGTTACAAATGACCAAGAGATACCAATGGTGGTAGTATATAACGCATTCCAGATTCAACCACCCACTAACAATGGAGTACCGATGGAAGTAACACCTACACAAAGAACTACTGATTCTCCTAAAAGTAAAGACACAGGGACTGACAGTAGAAGTAGTAACAGAAAAAGGAAAAGGACTAAACGGCTATGTCCAGATCCTAAGAGAAAAAGATATTAACAGCAAAATTCTAGGAAGAATTTAACTCAGGGGAAGGTGTTATAGTGGAACATCCTGCCATCCCCTGAGAATAAAATGCTCTACCTGATAAAAGATGGTTATGAGCGGTACGAAGAAGGAAGGTCTTAGGAGAAGGCATTCACTATTCGATAGTCTATTCCACTCCAACCCTGGAGAACTCAAATAACTTACCTTTCAACATGGCACTATTTATTCATGGAAAATACATGAATTGTGGCACAAAGCCGAAAAAGGAAAGGGGTAGAGGGTGGTCTTCAGTTAACTATCCTATACCTAGCTAAACACTATCATGACCCATTCACTCGTTACAATTTGCTCAATCACCAAAAGAACCCATCCATCAACTCTCAATCCTTCATACACCATAATGCCACAAACTTACAAGGGGAACCTAAAAAATGGGGAGTATAACCCATGACAATAAAAATGTATTTATATATAATAATAAAACATTTAATGAAAACTGAAATGATGGGCAGGGAATGAACCCAAAAATAAACTGAAAATAATACAACAAATTTTTAACTAAAACAATAATTAATGTTAGTAAGAACCGTCCATCCCAGAAAAAGAGTGGCTGCTGTATTCCGCCAAACGGCGAAATGAAGAAGCACACTCGCTAAGGGAGTGGGGAGGGGGTAAAAAATTAATGGAATGGGACAATAAAAGGCTGAACCAGCCGAGATAAAAGGAGGCCAAAACAAACTGGGGGGATTGGGAATCTCGACTTGGATCATAGCAAAAGAGAAAGCCAGGTACAGGCTAGGAACACATTCATTCACTTTAACTGGGTACACAAAAGAGAGCTACCTTAACCAGGGGAGGGTTCCACAGGAATCCACCCCGATGTAACCAGCAGATCTAAAAGAGAAAATCAAGACTAGCCCCTTTCAAGCGAATCAGACTTGCTACATTTACCCACCTTTCGCTGAAGTCTGTCGAAGTTCAAACGTTTCCAATCAGTTCTGATCTTTATTTTGAGCATCAGCTCAAAATATCGGATCAGATCCTGATGTGAAAGACGTTGACCTCACAAGACTTCCTTCGATCACGTCGTCCAAATTACCATTCGAGCCGTGGCTAGCAGCGACAGAAACACCATATGCTTCATCCTAGAAAACGGGGGCGACACATTGTCACAGGTGAATGCACGATCAATGAGCATAAGCTCTCACGGCGCGATATGAGCAGTCAACTCGCCAACCTGGTCCCATAGAGGGCGAACCCGCAAACAATGGTAGAAGGCGTGTGAAGCCGTTTCTTCCAAGCCAGGTTGCAGCGTTCACAATCTGGCAAATCCACCAGGCCCCATATGAAGGCCTTGTCATTGAGAGGCAAGCGATTCTGAGATAATCACTACCTGGCGCCCAAGACTAGAATGAGCGAAACTCATCCTCCGACAAGCGCAGCACATCATGTAATGGATCCTTGGCGACGCCCTCCACTAACCCACGATAGAAGACTCTCCTAGGCCGTGAAAGGTCACTGGAACGTGGAATGGCCCGCAGGGCCGCCAGACATTCAAGGAGAAAACTTGATTGCCCTCAAGGCTTACGGCACCGCCTCGAGATAGGGGTAGTGATAGTAAGCCTAGGGAACATGTCCCTCACTATCCCCTTAAGCAATGAGTCTTCCAAAATTGCTCGCCTGAGAAAAAACAACCTTGACGCAACCTTATGGCCCATCAGGTATGGCATTCCCAGACCCCCATGACATGGACGTTAGTAACAGGCACATTTGTCGACGTAGTGTTTGCGTCCTCTCCACAGAATGGAGAATAGCAAACGCTCGATCGCCTTCCTACGCCGTTTACAAAGTGGAAGTACTGACAACTGGTAAAGGATAATGGGAAAGACGTATGTAGCACACGCCTCAGCCAAACCCTTTAAGGACAACCTCCTTCGATGCCAAGTCTTGGCCAACGCGTCTACCTTTGCCAGTACTTCAGACCAATTTTTCTCAAACTGTAGGTCGGGCCCGAACCACACTCCAAGAATGCAGACTGGGCCATCTGTCCAGTCGAAGGGCCCCGAGAGGGTAACACCCTTCCAGGCACTTAACCGCAAGCTGGCCGACTTGTTGCGGTTAATCTTGGTCCCTGTCACCTGTTCGTACCGTTCAAGTGCCTTCTGTACCACCTTGATGTCACGCCGGGAGGACACAAAAGTAGTGACGTCATCGGTGTACGTGGAAACCCTGGCTTGAGCACCACCAGGGACAGCGATTCCACGTAGGGCCGGACTGCACACCCTGTCCCTTAGCTGGCGAAGGAGGGGCTCCAACGCCAAAGCATAAAGTAGGGGCGACAGTGGACAACCCTGTCGGACCGACCTAGACAGCACCAGAACACCCGACAACTTTCCGTTCACCTGTACCACAGCCGTGGGGGATTGATACAGGAGGCTAATCCAGCGGCCGAAGTTGGTTTCGAATCCAGCTGCCTGCAGGACAGCCGCCAGGTAACGATGGTCAACCCTATCAAATGCCTTGGACTGATCTAAATGGATCAGCGCGGCTTGTTCGTCGTCTTTTATCCCCTCTATGGTCATGTGTATCAGATGCAGGTTGCTCTGAATTGTTCGGCCCTTCACAGCACAAGTCTGCTCAGGTCCCAACAGAGACTCGGCAACTAATTGCAAACGATTTTGCAAGATCGTGGCCAAAATTTTTAACTCTGTGTTTAGCAGAGTTATGGGCCGGTAACCCTCTAGCTCCCTCCCAACATCCTTGCCTTTTCTCAACAGCATGATCACACCCCTCGTGAACCGGTTGGGGATGGACCCCTGCCGGAACCAGTTGTTGAACACAACAGTCAAAATCGGAACAAAGATGTGCGACAGCCTCAAGTACAATTCATAGGGCAAACCATCGAGACCCGGCGATTTGCCTCTGCCGACCTTCTTCAAAGCTGCATAGACTTCGCTCTCCGTAATCTCTCCCTCGCAGCTAGCTGCATCAGCCGGCAAAAGCTGGGGGAAGTCAGCCAAATAGCTACGAAACTCCTCATCATGGAGACCAGGCTCCTTGGTAAACAGGATCTCAAAATGCCACCGAAACACCTCACATGTCATCAGTCGACCGAAGAGTGTGTCCCTCTTCATTGCAAACCTCTCGAATGTACCAGTCGCCTCCTCGGTGAATTTCTTCCTTGCATAGTTTTGTGCCTATGTTCACAGCTTCGGAAGACATCTTGCTTAACTTATGTCTAACTACCTGGCCCATGTAACGATCGCTATTCGACCGTTCCACAGCCTCCTTAGCTATGGCTATCTCTAGGAGATCCCCACCAGCCACCGCCCGGGAGTAATTAGCTCTAAGTGTCTTCACCTTGTCAGCCTTATCTAGTTTGAGCCGTTTACTGAATTTGGTGGTGAAAGACCTAATACTATTCTTAAGGTTCTCCCACCACTTATTCCCAATGACTCCCCAGTTAACGCCCGCTGCACTAAGTTAATTAGCTGGCACTGGAAGTCTCGCCTGTCCAGTAAGGACACATTGAACTTCCAGTAACCAGTCATTCTAACCCTATTTTCTAAATTTACCCGGGCACAAACGAGTTTGTGGTCTGAGTAACCTAACCAGTGGAACGTGGGACAATCTAAAAGATCTATGTTGGCTTCACGAACTAACATTCTATCAAGGTAGCTAGCCACCTTGGTAGAAGGCCAACTATTAGCCCACGTCCACATTCTCCCACCCTTGTGATCGACCTGGTATTCATCGACTAGACCAAAGTCCTTGATGAGATCGACCAAGCTATGATCATGTGCCTTCTCTCTAGCTCCCCACCCTCTATCCAACTTGGGGTCCAGGATGGCATTCCAGTCCCCCACTAAGATGAGTCGTGTTGAATCCACCAGGAAGGGCTCCAAGTGCTGAAAAACGAGACGCGCTCCTCCCGGTTGTTGGGCGCATAAACTGCAACCAGTCGAAACACATTGCTTTTCACTGCAATATTGGCCACGATCAGCTGGCCCTCGGCACCGACATGGACAAGATCCACCTTCGCGTCCAGGGTACGCTTAACCAGCAAAGAAACTCCTCTGGCCAGCCAGCTCCCATATGCTGAATAGACGACAGTCGTTAGACAGCACACAGGCATCGGCCTTGCAAAGCCAAGTGAGTCTCTTGGATCACAGTGACATTCACGCCGAAGGACAAGAGGTCCTGAAGCAGGCAGGCAGCCTTACTCTGATCCCTAAGGCCCTTCACGTTCATACTGGCTAACTTAATTGACATCGTTTAAATCTGTAAAGAGAAAGCAAAAAATTACTCCTGATTACATACAGGACAGAAATCTATGGCAGTAGGGACGCTGACGGATTGTCCTAGGCTTCCCGTACCAATATCGGACATAATTCGTCCATCTAGGACAATGCTGCCAACGTCTGTGGGAAATGTTAGCTTTACTGCCCTATATAATGAGGGGTGGAGGATAATAGGGACCCTCCCAGAACAAAAATGAAAGTTTTTGCAAATATTTTGTCCCTTTTTGTGCCATTTTTATTTTGGGGAACTCTTCCACGGCTCCCTGTATAAAGTCCCACACTCTGAGATTGCCCCCGGTATTCCTAATGAGTTAAAACTCCGGGGGCTTGTGGGAAATTTGTTGGGTCTTCGACCGACTTGCCGTCGATCGACGTTAACTTAAATAGTGGCCTTAGGGGGGTTCTCTTCTGAGAGGAGAGGTCCCTCTCTAAGGCCGATCTGTCTATACGACAGATATCTACTCTTTTAAAGGGATTATCTCTTTTCTTCTTCTTCTTTTCTTTATTGCTAGGGGAGGGGATTCAGGATTCGTAGGGGGATTTTCTGGAAGGGGTGAATGTTGGGAAAGGGAAGTTACTAATTGCAAGGGGGGTGTGGGGGAAGGAGATGATGTAATTCTGACTGGGGATGCGGACTGACACCTCCCCTTTACGGCTGTGTTTTTAACAGGGGATGCAAGGGCGGATTGAGCCTTGGTGGTAACCATGACCCGTTCTACCCTGCTACGTTCTTCCTTTTTTTCCTTTTTCTTGCTCACACATTCTTCCTCCTTTTCTCTTCCTCTTTTTAATGATGATGAACGTGGAGGGGGCATTTCCTCGCATTTCATTTCCTTTTGTTGTTGTTCCCGCTGCTGCTGTTGTTTTTTGGGAGACTGCTTCTTTTTTACCGGCGACGTTTTTTTCTAGCTGAGGAGAGGGGGAAGATACTTTTTTTTTCCTTTCCTCACTACCTCAGTCCATTCTTTTGCTGGTTCTTTGTTGGTCTTGTTGGCCACTCCCACTACCTCCTTCGCTGCTACAGTTTTATCTGAAGCCGGTGTTACCGGTGTTTCTTTGTCTGCTGCTTTATTTGTTTTAGGGTATATCTTTGCTAAGTGCCCTGCTGCTCCACACCTCCAGCAGTGTGGCTTTCTTCCCTCCACCACCACAAACATTCTCCTTCCTCTGCACATTAACACATCCGGAATTCTAATGAATTCCTGGCGGTTGAGCACTACTTGGAGCTCAAAATCTTCTGCAGGTACTCCTGATTTGCTCACTACACAGTTCACTGCCTCGACTGAGCCAAATTGAGCAAAATATCCTCCTATATGGTCACAGGATATGTCCAGTGGTACTCCCAGAACCACAATGCGAGTTTTTCTTGTTCCTAGGTACTCCGTTTGTAGTCTGACATTTTTTGTAGTCAGAATACTTCCAGCCAGATTTTTGGCCTCCTCCTCAGTTCCGAGAAGAATATCCCACATTGAACGGGAACGCCTAGCCAGTATTTTGGCAGCAATATTCAAAGCCTTTAGAGTTTCCTCCATCATTTCCCTGTTAACCACGATGAATCTTCGTGTTTTCACGTCAGTTGTTAATAGGGAGATAGTCTTTGTTGCTACAGTGTCCAGAGCTTCAGGAATTGTCAGTAATTCATTTTGGGAAATGAATTCTTGGTATTTTTCTTTCATGCGGTTATAGTAGACTGCACCTTTTTTTCTCATGGGATTTTATCCATGCCGACGGCGGTGAAGGTGTTACCGTTGGAATATCCATTGATGTAGAAGGCTGGGGAGACAGAGCCATATTGGTCTTTATCTCCCTGCAACACACAAATATTTAAACAAACTGTTCACAAAAATCAAACTGACGACAAAAGCATACAAATATAAACTATTATGTACAAGGGAAACACGTACTCACAAAAAACGAAGACTTCAACTGTCAAACTGACACCAAATAATTCACAGTCAAGTCAGGACAAGGCTATACCTTTCAATATGGCTGTCTCCTTTTGTCTCCATGCAGGAAGGTGCCCATTCAAGAGTGTGGATATTGTGCTCAATATTTATGGAGCTCAATATACACACTGAAATTATCAGCCAATCAATACTTATAGAATGGACTTGCCTGTAACAGAATGGAATCTCCCAGGTTATTATTTAAGCCACCTACCAATTTGCCCTGGTAGTTTTTTTTGGTCAGTTTGACTCAACTTCTACGACTCAACTTCTACTCTAGTTGATTACTGGCTGGTTGTTCTAGAAGACTTTTACAAACCCGTTGCTTGCCTATGTGTGTATTATTGTTAATTGTACCTTAGTACAATAAATCTGTTATACCTTATTCCTGGTGTTGAGAACCATTCTTCAACTGATCTATTCCTTTTCGGGATATATCAGTTAGTTTTAATGATTTTATGATGATATTTCTCATTTGAATATTAATCAGCACTCAAAGACCTTTCTAAAGATATACAACTTGACCATATTGAGAGATATGAAAATTTTAGCATATAGTGACAAATAGCAAAATCTGCCATTTTGAATTTGGCCCAACTCAGTAACTTGGGCCACAGTAAAATGTCCACCACAAAATGTTGTACATATCTTGCCATAAAACAGACAATTTTTTTGTCAAATTTAAAAAAAAAGAAACAAAAAAAATTAAAGATGCGCTATTTGAGAAATTAATGGTCAATTGGTTAGGTCATGATCAAATTATCTTACTTGATCTTTAAACAAAAAAATAAATAGATCACCTTTTAGATGTGTGCAGGTACTTAAAAATGGTATATAATTTAGCTTTGTGAGTGAAAAAACAACTAAAATATTGATATTTAAACTTTTATTATTTTCCAAAATTCATCTTCTTAGCAAGGAACTGTTTGACCTAGAGATGTAAAATAGGTACAATTCAATTTCTATCATAAAGCTCTATTAGCATAACTAATTTTTAAAAAATCTGTTAGCGATTGTCAGACCATTGTTGATTTAACATGGAATGACTCCTGAACACTTTACAATGCCTTGATAGTTTGGCAAGTGACTGTACAAAGTGGCTGTCCAGAACCTGGTCTATGGCTGTTGGAATGTCCATGTGATAACACATATGACCATCAAAGCTCTATTGGCATGTCCAACATTCTTAGCAATTTTCTGAAATTACTGTATAGCCTTTTGAAAACCAACAATTCAACTCCTCTCAAATGACTCTCATTGAACAAAAGGTTCATGCGTGTATTACTGCCTAAAGCTCATTGATGTAAGTGTAACAAGATGGCCAAGAAGTTTAAAAATTAAAATATTAGAATATGTATTACTACTCTACTATTAATATATTCTCAGCATACACATACTGTACCCAGATTAAAGTCAGAATTATCCTTCTGAGTGTTTCAATTTTAGTTTCTGTTAATGTTATATATATGTGTGTGTGTGTGTGTGTGTATGTATACAAAAAATGGACGTGGTAAAGAACATTTTCCAAAGTTTTACTAAAATAACCAGAAACGAAAACAAATTATTGGTCTTTTCACTTAGGTTTTGTCAGTTACTTTTAGTTCAAATTTTACCTGGTCTCTTAAAGGATTCTTATAGAAATTAATGATACTCATAGAAAGTACTTTAACTCATGCAATACATTTATTGGTTATAAGACAATGCTAAACACTTTGGTTGTGTACTCACAATTATGTCAGTCAAGAGAGATGGTTTTAACATAGGCATTTCCTTTGACAACTCTCCTCTTCCTGGCAGTTCTTAACATTTTAACTGCTTGCTAACAATAACAAGACCTAAAGTGAATACTGATACTTTTTTTTTTTTTTTTTTTTTAATGCTATTATTAACTGCTAAAACAAAGAATTAGTTATTTTGTGTTAATTTTGGAATGTAGGGAAGGTTTCATCAATATATAAAATGTATTATTCAGGTTTTTGCATTCATTTCTTGTGATTTCATTCTTTTATCATTTTCATATGATACAGTGTCTAATACAGTCATTTAGTTGAACAGAAACTTTGGAATACATATTATATTTACACTTTTTTTGCCAAACGTGATATAAGGTAAAAAAGAAATTTTATTTCAGTTGTTTTGTTTATATCACATTAAATATTTACATCTTTGCTAGAATGACAAAATAGGAAAAATTCTATTTTGTCCTTTGAAAGGATTTCATTAGACTAATGCTTTTACTAATAAAATTATATGTGGGATGAGAGAATGGAATATAACAAACACAAGTTATAGTTATACATTGAAAGAAATACTGAAGTTTTAAATTTCTGGTGTCTGTATAGAAGCATAACCTAGCCAACCTCATTTGGCTTTCTACTGCTTTTGTTTGTATCACTGTTATTTTTAAATATCCCACATTGTAATAGCAGCCAATATGCTGTGTGATCCTGGATGTAAATTTACATTTATTTGAAAGTTTTATTCAGATTTTTTCTTAAGTTTTACAAAAATTTGCTAGTTTCTGTATTTTTATTAGCTGGATGGAATAGTTTTTCTAGAATCATTTTTAAAAAATTAGCTAATTATAAATATATATATATACTAATTAATCATCAAAATATTTTTGAAATTTTTATAATCTTCTGGAATTTTCATTTTGATAAATTATTTTCGTTTCAATCAAATTTTATAGACAACAGTGTGATATTCTCATTTCTCTCTCCTTTTCATTTTTTTTTTCAGTTGCTTAGATTCAAACTTTGAAAGTAATTATTGTAATTTTCTGCAGTACCACTTTCATCAGTCTGTCGATTTAGAATCGAGTCTATTTTTCATAATCTGCCAATAACATTGTTCCAAAAATTAGTTTTGCTGCAGCTTTTCATTGATTCATTCATGATTTTTAATCTCAAATGACAATCTTCTATAAAAAAAAATAAATTAAAACTTTATTTTTCATATCTGACCAGAAGTGAAATACATTTTCTGGGATATTGTACAATGCTTCACATGGACAATCCACAGAGAATTTTCCCATTTTTTGAATTTTTTTTTTCTTTTTTTTTTTTCATCATACAACTTTTGAGTGGTTGATACCAAGTTTTTCAATCAGTTCTAACATTGATTGAATATGGCCATCTGCCAAATGAGTTTTGCATGTCATCACTTCCAAATTCGTATAATCTGTCCCCTGCATAGTTTTTCATCTTGGACAAATTCACTTGATCATTATAAACCATTCACATGTACTGCTTCCAAGCAAACTATCTCCATAAGCCTTATCAATTGCCATATCTTCATTTGTGCTGCTGTCTTGTTCAGTTTGTAAAGGAACATGCATTATTGCATGTGTTTCATTTTGTTTCTTAAACACTGAGTAAGCTGTGATTTCAGCTACGTATTTAATTACTAGTTTCAAAAAGAGATTACTGGATACTTTGAATATGCTTAATAATTTTTAAAAAAATATTGAATTCTTTCTATTCTAAAATGTAAAAGAATCCAAATACATCTAGTCTTTTTTGAAATGGTAAAATTGCTTTCAATTTTATGACCAACAAAATTTGGAGCATAATCTTTGAAAATCAATAGTAGTATCTATAAAAACATACATATATATATATATATATATATATATATATATATATATATATATATAAGCAAAATGTTTCCATTACCTGAGAAATTCAAGCAATGCCTTCAAAAGGGTGGTTGAAATCAATCCTCACATAATGGAAGAAACAGTTTCTCATTCTCTTTTACTTTATGTACCTGATCAGTGTTGTATTCTATATAGAAGCACCTAAAAAAAAAGAATTATTAGAATTTTATATTTCTAATGTATGAAGGAAATCTAAATTTTAATAATTACATTATTCTGGCAGGGTGTTGAATTCATTGCATTCACTTACATGCAAATACCCTTGGGAAAGGTATTAATCCGTCTCTTCCTTCCAGTTATGGGTTAAATAACAGGACAGATTGGGTTCTATAGCCTTGGCTGGCAAGCAGTCTATCACAGAAAGCAATGGCAACCTACTGCAGGATAATCCTCTGCCCAGTCAGTCATGTCTCTTTTGAGACATGATCGCCCAAGCATGTTTCACATATGGCACTTAACTGACTGAATTTCATTAAGAAATAACTACTGCAGTGAGATTATTAAAAACAAATAAGATGTTGATAAAATACTGACTCTTGTGGTCCGTAAAATACTGACAAGTCTTTTTTCATATTATGATATCTCTCCATGTTCCTGAAAATTCTCTTGACTTGTTGATTATTCAAAATTCTTTTGCTGAAATATTTGCTTCCGGACAAGAAACTTTACATTCTCTCCCAAAGTATCTGGCCTACAGTGATAAGATGCTCCTTAGCTTTAAACAGCGGGTGATGAGTAAAACAAACTATTTCTTCATTGTATTTGTCAGACACTTGAATACTGTGGACCTATAAAGAAAAGTCATCACATTTGAAGTATACACCTTGTCTTACAATCCTTTACCTGCTATTAAATTTCTTATTCACCACCAGGCATCTTTTTTGAATAAGAGAAATGTATGGTTAGTAATTTCTTAGCTTCTCTCAGTGTGAATTTTTTGTGCAAATAAATATACAAATTGGCACTGACAAAATCTGTTGGACTCTCTGACTAAGGTCCTTAATATAAGTGGATACTGAAAAGTTATCAGCCTGACATACTTCTCAAAATCTAATGAAATGACTAAACAGATTTTTTTACTTTTTTTTTTTTTTTTTTTTTTTTTGAGAAGAGCTTCTTAGTTGGGCTGAAAAGATTTTAGTAGCCTCTTGTGAGTCCAGTTTGAACAATTTATCAATACAAGTTCAGCCCTTGATCACCCAAAACTGCAATCATATACAGCAATTCGCAAAGAGTAAAACTAAACATACACACATACATACACTCTGAATGTATGGTAAGTATTATTGGATGGCTAAAATGTTGATTGTGTCATATTGCAAAAAATTCAGTAGTTTAAAAGTAACAATAATGTCAGATACTTAAATGAAAGTGGTTTTGGCTATAGAGTATTAAATTTGGGAAAGCTGTATCTCTCTTAGATTGTATTTTCATACTGTACTAAAAGAGGAAAGTCAAAGTCTTCTTTGATATCAGCACTTTTTTTTTCTAAGTAAAAACGTTTTTGCTATGAGTTGGATTCTGTGGAATTTACTAATGTGCCACTCAGACAAAACTAGCATGATTAGCATCTTCATGTTTTTTACAGCAATTTTTAGCTCTGAAGTTTTAAAATATCTCTTTAATAGAAAAATTGATGTCATTTTTTTGAAGATTAATTTTTTTTGTTGTCGAGCAAAAATGTGTTTAACATTGGGGATTGTTTTCTATGATGGTGAGATTTTTAACTTTCAAATTGAATCTAATTGGAAAGTAAATTCAGTTCTTTTGAAATTTTATTTTTCTTTATCATACAGAATTATTTTTACTTTCTACTAAATCTAAAGAAAAATAAATTTGCAATTATGCTACAAATAAATAGAACTTGACAGTGTTTACTAAAAAAATTGTTTTTCAAAACACGAAAAAATATATGCCATTTTTCATTAACAGATTGTTTTTCAAATTGGATCACTATTTTTTTCTCAAAAAATACCCTCAGTAAGAATGTAAAATATAGTCTTAAAGAATTATTTGTAGTATAGATTTTTAAAATAAATTTTAATTACAGTGAATAATTTCTTTGGTTTTAACTCTTTTTTTTCTTTTCTTTCATATTGCAGATAACTGATATTATCTCTTTGTTGTCTACAGTGTTCAAGCGTAATCTGTGATACTTATTAAGGAAAGTTAAATTCAGGGAAGATGGGAGATGCTATCATATGCTTTACATGTTGCCTTACAGAACAGCCTCCACCTGTAAGTATGTCTCCACTTTTTCTTTCCTTTCTGCATGAGCATTTTAATTATTTTGAATCACTTGTCCTTTATAATCAGTATTTTTTCATAGTAATTTAAATGAATAAAGTTTTAATCTGTATTAAAGAAAGATAGAAAGATATTAAAGAAAGGTTAGTTTAATTTTTTACAGTGACCACATAGTCATTTTTAGGAATTTACATGTATGTTGAAAATCTAACAAAAATTGATTCTTAACTCAGGCCTATACAGTGTGTGTAGCTCTTTAGGCACTGGGGCTAGTTGTCAACATGGAAAAGTTCATTGCTGGAATTGGATAAGTTTTTATTTTTTTATTTTTTTTTTATACCTTTAGATTAAGTTTATTATTAAAAATACTGAAGTATGTAATGTTTGTTTATTTTATTAACTTGTGATATTTTATCTTTAAACAAACTTTTTCGGTGGAAAATTGGCAAGTTTCATTAAGAATTTTATCACATAAAAATAAAAAGTTATAAATTAAATATTTTTCTCTGTGCTATTGCTCTTTGACAATGATGGTATTAACTATAAAATTATTTTTTATGAATAATTTGTTTTTCATTAACAGAACAAACAGTTTTCTTTTTTAATTCTTGTCACTCATTCTGTATTATTCTTCATAACAAACATTGATTAAAAAAAATAATTATTTACACATCTGTAATTTTTCTGCACTGCCTTTTCATATATTTTGGTAATTTCTGATTATAATTACATTATTTTACTGTTAATTATGATACTTGGTCTTCATTCACTTGTTTTCATTTTTAATTATTCTGTTTCTTTAATATCAAGTAGTTTTGCCCTTTCCATTCTAAACTAATAAAAAAAATTGTTCCAAATTCATATGCAAAAATATTCTCCACTACATGAATGTCCACTCTTGATAATTTTACAGCAGTTTCAAAGTACATTTTATAACAGAAAGAAATTTCTTGCATGCATTTTTATGTTTGTATCCAATGTGTTCAACAAATCTTGCAAATACCTGCAGTGTAATTTTGGTGAACATATTATTCTAGAATATTCTATAAGAGACAATGTCATTATACTTAAAGTTCACAAATCATTTAAAGACTCTGGTGTATACAGTTCCTTTCTGGTTAGGAGGATAGCCATAATAAAGAAAAGAATTGAAAACTTATAGTAAAAAGATAAGAATTATGATACAGTTTTACAGTTCAAGTCATGGAAAGTGTTATATTCTATAAAACTTGAACTATAAAACTTCTAAATTCAACTCCATGAACATATTGCTTTAGTTCTGTCAGTCAGTTAAGTGCCATACATGATACACGCTTGGGCAATCATGTCTCGAAAGAGACATGACTGACTGGGCAGAAGATTATCCCGCAGTAGGTTGCTATTGCTTTCTGTGGTAGACTAGTTGCCAACCAAGGCTATAGAACCCAGTCTGTCCTGCTATTTAACCTATAACTGGAAGGAAGAGATGGATTAATACCTTTCCCAAGGGTATTTGCGCATAATACAATGGATTCAACTGGAATTCGAACTTGGCTCCCCGGTTTCTCGTTCCGAGCCGATATCCACTGTACCACAATGCACACAGTTAAGAAAAATTAGATTTTTCATTTTATGGTCATAAGATTTTTTTTTTCATCACTTTATCTCTAGGTTTTCCAATAATAACCTCACTAAGATAACCTTGCCCTCTATCTGGTAAAACTTGTTTATGTATGAAAATATTTTTTTTTCTCACAAAAAATAGAGAGAGAAAGGAAATAACAACCAATGAGTTGTTCATAGTAAGGTAGGGGGTGTTTATATTGAAAAAAGAGCAGAGACTAATGAAAGTAAGTGATAAAATAAGATAAAAAAAGAATTTTATTTTACTTTCTCTGTTGATTCTTTGGAAAAGAGCACAAATGCATTTTATTGAAATTTGATTATTGTACAGTTGGTTATTTAATATTTTGGAGTATTTTTAAGTACTGTAGCAGTAGACTTAAAGAATCATAAACTCAGTTAATAGGGAAAAAGATGAGAGCTTTCCTTCTTTTCAATGATCAAATCTGTATTAGCAATATAAGCAATTTTAAGCAAGTTATTGAACTTTTTATTTTAATTTCTTTACTATTAATGCTCTATTATCTAATAAAAAAAAAGTTGACTTGCCTAAAAGCATTATCCTCCAGTATTACATAGGATGAAGATTTTTGTTAAAACAATCTTTTTTATTATTATTATTATTAATCGTCTTGTATAAAGATTAGAAGTATGGTCAGAATAAATATAAAATAAAGCTTTAATCAACCCAAGAACATTGTGATGGAACACACATTTTATCTTGGATTAATATCTGGAGAGGTTATAAGGCCCATTCCATAAATTTGATATGCAACAATTTTTGGTATAGTAGGTAATAGTTAGCTTTGGAGATTGTGAACAAACATTGTCTTCTATAAATATACTCTTTAGACTGAAACTTCTTGGCTGTGACTTGTACCTCTCAAAAATATCTTGTCTAATACCAGAATTACCACAAATATAATAACATTCTTTGCTGAATTATTTTTAAACTATTAATAAGAGAAATGTTTGTAAAATGAGAATTTTGATTATGTCAAAAGAAGGGAAAAGACACTATTGGTTTGAGAAAATGAAAGAAAGATGTGTTTAATGGCTGTTTTTATATATATATATATATATATATATATATATATATATAGTGTGTGTGTGTTTTCTTATATTCAAAACTAAAGTAAATTTTGTTGACTGCTTACAATGTATTTTGCATCTTGGAAGAATTATTTTACTTGCTTTGACCTATAATGTAGAATGAAATATGCATTTATTTTATAATCAGTTTTGTTTGTTAAACTCAAATGTATATAAAATTTACAATTTTCATCACTTTATTGTTTGCAGCCATAAACGGAATTTAAAGAAGTTCACCAAAGATGCAAACAAGATTTTAATTGTTTCAGCAATGGTTTTTAGATTTAATTTTTATTTCAATTGTTTTTTAGTTCAGAATATTTGAAAAACATCTTTAAAATCTTACAATTCATTATGAAGTTTTCTGAGGATATTTTCTTATCTTGTTACATCAAATTAAATATGAATGTTGAATCTCTGAAAATTTACCAAATATTGGTTATGATGCAGTATCAAGAAGAAACCCTGACATTTTACAGTTTCTTAACATCAAAGTGCATATATCAGAATTTACCAATTATGTTGAAAGCTATAATGAAACATATGTCTATAGCATTTCAGTTTAATTTCTATGTTTCATATATCATATTTGCTTACTGAAGCAAATTTAGTATTATTTTCAATATAGTATGTTAGTATGCTAAAGTGAGTGCCTTTCTTTGGATAACATTTAGAATTTCCATGTTTTTATCATTATGTTAAAGTAAGAACAAGAAATTTTGTTCTTTTTTTTTTTTTTCTGTTTTCCCTGCTTTATCCAGAAATAGCAAAACATGCCTCATATTGAGTAGGGACATATCAAAACTAGCATTAAAATATACTATCTTCTAAATGTTCAGGCGTGCTTTATGCATAGCTACATATATGTTCCGTATGCACTGGTTGAAGAGTTAGTCCACAATCCTAACAAAGTATTATAAGAGCTGAATTATAGCAAATTTCTAATAATTAATAGAATATTACTAAACCTCTCTTTCCAGTTTTTTTCAGCAATCAAAATATGCAACCTTTTTCCTTCAAAATGAAAGAAATTTGCAATTTCTTAACTTTTTAGTAGCACAAAAAGAAAAAAATGTTAACAATACATCATTTACAGGAAAAAAATTAACTTCTCTTAAAACTACTTTTAAAACCAAATTGTTTTTTTTTTTCTTAAGTTCAGTACATTAACTATAAAGTATAACTGCTTTGTTAAAATTTTAAGATATTTCACACCAGAAAGATTAGAAAAATTAGGGAGTATATTAAAGCATTAAATCATTGATTAATATTTCTTAAAAAGTGACTTCATAATGTTAGATATTTAAGAGTATTATATGGACATGCTTTGAAGAATTTTCTTTTACTCTCGGTTACTTTTGGAGAACAATCAATATTTCTTTTCTAAAAAATATTTCTTTTGCTTTTAGAATATTGCCTTAAAGAGTTATATGAAATTTGCTGAATCCATTTCACCAGCTAATTTATTTGTCCTTGGATTGTTATACAAGTTGATTGGTTTCCTAAGCCATAGATATTTGTTTTGTAGCATGTATGAACACAGACAATTTATGTCAATTATGTCACATCAATGTGTAGAGAAACATAATACATATTTGTTATCTTAGTTGAGAGACATACATTTATAGAATATTATTATAGTAAATGCTGCTGTGACTAATACTCTGTCCTACTTTGAGCTTTGTGTAAAAGGAAACTTATTTTCTTGTTTAAATCTGTATTCAGTTTATTCAAGGCAATATTTAGAATTGTGGCAATCATTGTGCTGAAGATTTTTCGCTACTCAGATAATTCTTATACACATTTACTGAAAATTTTACTATGTTAGAACTATCTATCTATATATATATATATATATATATATATAAAATGTTAATTGACAAAGAATTTACTTAACATTTATGGAAACTAGCATTTTTATATATTTCATATGTAAGAAATTTTATTCAGAATAATTTTTTATAAAATCTTATAAATTTACTTTTTTTGATAATTGAAAAGAATGTAATTTAAATTGAGTTTGAGAATTATAGTAATATGAGTAAAACCTTTTTTTCTCTAGAAAACTGTATAATCTTTTACTTCACCCTGTTTGTATAAACATTATTGAATTATCAAAGATATAAAATTGATAAGTTGGAAATTGTATCATTTTTCTTGACTCTAATTTTGTTACTGCCATATTATTTCCTAAATGTTATCAAAACTATTGTAAAAGCTTGTTTAGATAATAAAGTTTCTTTTTTATGCTAGCATATTGATGAAATAGTTCTTGTCACTTAATAAATCATAAAGATTGGTCCCTATAGAAATCATTGGTATTTTTGTGAAGAAAATAAAAGAATATTACAATTTGAGAAAAAAGGTTTTAGCATGCTTAAAATAATTGAATAAAACAGTAAAGGAAATAGTTTGGCTTAAAGAAATAAAAACAAAAATTTAAAAATCAAATTTAAATACAATTAACCACAAATTTTAACCAGATAAAATAAAGAAACTTACATCAACATGTAGTTTAGGGAATGACTAGAAGTTTAGTGCTATCAGATCAAGGTTGTATGAAGGGTATAAAACAACTTTGAATTGCAGATTTCCCACCATTTGTTGACTGCAATGTACCCTTGTATTTTAGCTTTTTTCAGATCTTATTCTTTGCTTGAGTGCTTTTAAGGTTTTATTGATTTCATATGTCATTGAATTTTAAATGATGTACAACCAACTAGGGCAAAAATTGTATCACTGATCACTGCTTCCCCATTACTTATGACAAATGAACATGATTTCTTAATATTGTCATTATACATTTGAACAGAACTTTATAAACTACAAAATACACGTTCAAACACACATACACACATCAATAAAAATTAATGACACAAAAGAATAATTGCTCAGTTTCATGCTGGATTATATATAGCTGCCACCCTTCCAACCTAAAAAAATCAATGATCTATAGCCAGTGTTTATGCATAAAACATCTTTTCTGATCATGGTATCTGATCAATCACACAATAAAAATTATCACCTCAGAATAATTAAAAAATTAATCATTAAGGCTTTCAGGCACAATAGAAATATTTCTTTAGCCTGCAAATAAGGCTAGAAGAAATAAAACAAATTCCAGACTCTCCCCACCAAAAAAAAAAAAAAAAAAATGATTTTGTGTTTCCTCTTGATAAAAACAGTTTTAAGTTTGGGGCTTTTTTTTTCTTCATGGTATACTTTCATTTTAGCAAATTTTTGGAAGTACCTAGTTTTAAATCTTTTAAATTTGTATTACTTGTACTGGTTAGGTGATATTGTTATTGAGTAAAACATATTTACTAATCATAAATTGAAAAGCATAATACTGTTTTGCACCCTCTTCCCAATATTTTAAACAAAACTTGAACTTTTTTCTATACATGTATAAGCAGGTTAAATTTTTTAAATACAGATGTCCATGCATGACATTATTAAAATTTAATGAAGCATCAGATTATGGAGAATATTTTCTTAAATTTCTAAAATTGCTTTTCTGCAATATTCTGAACTAAAAGTAATATTTTTTTCAATTCAGATTAAATTTTAAATCCACTAAATTCATCAAATAAACTTTCAGAAAAGTATATTTTATTTTTGAAAGATTTTTTTAATAAAGAGAATTACATTGTGCTAACAGATGACTAAAATAAAAATAATTGATTTTTTTTTTTTTTTTTTTTTTTTTTTTAACAATTAAAAAAACAAAACTCTCCTTCCTGTTAATTTAAATTAGTTTTGAAATAAAGAAAAGTATTTTGCTTATTGGAAATATTAGATTTAATCTATTATTTTGAAAATAAAATCTTCAAGAAAGATTTTCTATTTTTAAAAATTCATTTTTAACCTTAGATATCAAATTTTTACAGAGATACACAAATATACATACATTATTTTGAAAGAATTTTTTATTGATCATAACTTATTACTACAAATGTTATTCTTAGTGGGTACATGTGTTTGAGTTGTTACCCTTGTTTATTTATTTTATTAAACAGTGAAATGGCCGAGTCCAATTAAAGAAAAAATTCTTTCTCTAACAGGAATTGAATCTGCATCATTGTTACCACAGGGAAACCACTTGAGCTAAATCATGACTCTAGCAGTTCAGTCATAGAACTGACAGGACAAAATCAGATTTACCTGTTAAATAAGCCATGTTTTTTTCCTTTTTCTGCAATAAATTGAGGTAAAAATGAGATGAATATTCAATTTCTATTGGTGGCAGATGTTTTTTTCTCAATTTATACTGGTTATTAATCATTTGACTGTTTAATAAAATAAACATGGGTAACACCTCAAACCATGTGTATCTGGTAAAAATAATGTTTATACTAGTAAGATATAAGGTCTGATGAAAAAAAAAATCCTTTCTAAAAAATTGCTATATATAATTTGACATTAAGCTAAATCTGGTACAAAGTGTGGAAGTTCTGGAGAATTGTCATTATTCTCTGGCCTAATTTCACTTATAGTGGTAGTAACCATTAGGTTTGTGTCTATCAGTCAAATAAATCCGTTTATGGAAAACTGTGCCTGTTACATGCTTAGCTCACTGAGAGAGATAGGTTTCTAGTTTTTCTTAAGTCATCCCTCCAGAAAGTGACACTCGGATAAAAAGAAACAAAGAAAAAGAAAAAACCCTGCATCTAATAGTTCTTTTTTTGGTAAATGCTAGCATTGTTCAGAGAGAAGGATTAATTCTGTTAGGCTTTTTCCACTTTACTAAGCTTTGATCACAGGCATTGCTTGCTAACAGGATCTTCTCTCAATGATTCCTATGTTTAAAGTGCAATGATTGGTCATAGTGAAAAAAAGAGACACTCAGAGATAACAGAATTGGTGAAGCTGGAATTATATCACATACAGTCATCTAGCAATGACTGTGTTTGAAAACAAGAAAGTAAGCATCATTTGTGTGTGCATGTATATATGTACACACACACAATATTTTTAATTGAATCCTACTGAAAAATGCATGGTTTTCTAATAAGATTTCTTGAATATATAGACAAATGGAAGTAAATATAGTTTAATAAATAAACAGAGCATCTGCTCAAATATGGGCATCCACTAAAAATGTTTAAACAATTAAATAAAAATGTCATCTTAATAGATGAAAAATCAGTGTGTGTGTGTGTGTGTGCGCGCATGTCTGTGTGATATAAAAATTCGGAAAATTTTACTTTGACTTATTTCACTGATTATCTGGCATCATCAAAAAAATAATTTTATTTCACAAGAACAAAATTTACATATCAAGAGAAAACAATTTATTTTAAGATTCTGAATGTAAGTGATCTGGCGCGTCTTAGACCTCTTGACCACGAATGATGATCAGTCTAAACGAAGTCAATTTAAGCCTAAAGCACTTTGTGGCTTCCCCCATATGGATATAGGTTGCAGGTTCGAATCCTGCCAAATGACACACATTTTCGTAACAAAAATAATCAAGCCGGTAGAAATAAATATATAATACTGTTTGATTATAAATAGAATATCTACTTAAATACGAGTATTGATCAAAAATAATGTTCAAACAAATCATTTCAAATTGTCAGTTGTTTATAACCAGTTAATCTTCGTTTTTATATATATATATATATATATGGTGCAATGTGTAAATTGTCACCAATTTATTTTTTAAATTTCACACATGTGTGTTGTTTCTTTTTTTTATTTTATTTTATTTTGTGAACTGCACAGTATAGTTAGTCATTTGGGCATCATCTGTGAGAAAAAGAGCACCATGACACAACTCATTCTGCTATAAATATAGAAATGCCATGCCGTACTGCTTAACATTTGCACTGAAAGTTCCAATATAAACATTACAGAGTGTTTGGGTGTTAATCTGAGGACAGTGCAGAGGATTCAGAAAGAGTTGGATGAGTCTAATGGTGATGACAAAGGTGTTTGGCGTGATCACTAGTGGTGTCGACTTTATACCTCCATCTTTCCACAGGATCTTAAACTCAGCACAGAAGCCTACATCAAGTGCCTTGAGAACATAGTGCTATTCTGGGTCAAGAGGGTGGCTCCTGGAAAACCCTATGTATGGTAACAGAACTCTGCACCATGCCACACAAGCAGGAGAACCAAGTCATGGTTGTCAGACAATTTATTCACCCATATCACACTTTACATCTGGTCACCAAACTACAAGTTCCTTGATCATTATGTGTGGGTTGTCATTGAGCAAGAGACCAAAAAAAAAAAAACTCCTTGTATCACCAAAAATAAACTGAAGGTAAGGATTTTCGCAGTATTTACCAACTTAAACAAGGAGACCATCCAGAAGTTATAGGAGATTTTGCAATCATTTAGGGGCCATGGTTGAAGCCAATGACAATTTTATTGAATATATTTATTTATTTAGTATTTCAAGATATTTTTTGTGTAATTTTGGTAAATATATGTTAAAATGAGATATCAGTGTTATTTTCATTCTTGCATAATTTAAATGACAATTTATCCATTTAACTCTGTGTGTGTGATCTGTGTCAAAGATTTAAATAGTGATACTTGCCATTAAGAGGTTCAGTGTGATATAAGAATCTGGTAAAGCAGGTGTTTAACGATGTACCTATGCTTGTTTTGTTCAGTTAGCCATATCTGAAATGGGTCAGATTGTATGTCTTTCAGAGACTAGTTGGTAATTCTTACTCATAGACCAAATTCTGGATTGCCATGTTACAACTCTCACTCATCTTTGGAGTTTGTGGGGGCAGCCTTTGAGATTTCACTCGCCCGATCGACTCAGTCGATTAAAAAATTAATTGGGCAATTAAAGTTTATTGCTTTACTTGGTCGATTAAAAATCTCGCAATGAAACGTGTCCCTTCAAATATAGAAAAAGGAAATCTGATTCCTTTTACAACCCAAAAGTATGCTATTGAAGATTCACAAGTTACTTAGAATGACCTACAATGACATTATTGAACTCTTTGATCTTATGCAAGGCATCTGATTTATTTCAAAATGTGTGTGGTTAAACAAAAGACAGTGACATCCCACAATCACCAAAGCAAGATCTGACAAATGGAATTTATACTGACAAGCTTCTGTCTCGCTTTTATCTTCCTGGTCAGTGTAAACGCTTTCAGAGTGGAGCAAGCCACAATGTCTCTGTCACCCAGATTAAAGGCGCTCACAGATTTTTAGAAACTCATTTGAAAAAATATTATCATCTATATTTCTTCCCTGTTTATGAAAAGTAAAAACGAACATTTGAAAGAAAGAAAAAAAAATGCATACTACTTTCAACCATGCACCGAAAAACAAATTATACAAGTTAGTAATTTTTTAAAGAAAATTGTTGAGAAAATCAGATTTGTTCTTTTTATCATCTATGAGATGGTCAAACAGAAGAAAGAAATTATGAATTTAGGTACCTCCACACAATTGCCAAAAAACAGAAAGAAACAGCATATCATGATGTTAAAAAGGCTCAAACTTAATAAAAACTAAGTTTTATCATTCAAATATTTATGCTATTATTAAGAGGAAAGATGAAATTTTATTATTTTAAAAAAAATTAAATCCTTTCTAACTCGTTCGAAATTTTAATTAAAATTTCATTTTTTGTTTTTTGTCAGTGATTCACACTGTTTACATAAGGCAACTATTAAGAAAATTGAGTCGGTCGAGTAAAATGATTTGGGGGCAAGTAAATTTTCCCTTGCTCTTGACTGCCGGTTGAGTGATTTCTTTTTCAAATCTCAAAGGCTGTGTGGGGGTAATGGTGAACAGCGAAATGTATATCTGAAACATTGTTCATTCTATTCTGCTATTATTCCTGCAACAAGACAGTATGCTGTTCCAGCAAGATAATACCTACTTACATTATACTTGAAATATTCAACATAATCTATAAGATATTTGATAACTTCCCTATTGAATATGTTTCAAACAAGCTAACTGAACATGTATTATGTACAATTCCTGTTTTATTACATCAATCAATACAAGATGCATGGGATGTTTCACAGAATGTTATTCACCAGCCATAGAGCCACATGTATGTGAGAGTACAGTTCTTTGATAAGGCCCAAGGAGGATATAGTAGTATATGAAAATGGGGTTTGAGTGCTGTTGATAAACTTATTGTTTTTGAACAAAGACTAAATTAAAAATATATAAGCTAAAACATTTGTGATAAATAAAAAAGATAACAATTCCAGATTTCCAAAGAACAAATCCTCTATATACATGAGGTGTCTAGATTTCCTAAAATTGGCCAGATTGATCTTAGTGATAAAGCACCAGGCAACCTTTCCTAAATTTTTTGGTTGTCAATCATGTGGCTCTTTTTTTATCAGAGTTGGTGGTGGAAAGTATGAGTTTTGGAAAATTGAAGAAAAATCTGTCTTTTTACTTGGCCTTCATGAGTCAACTCTGTCAAATTTAGTAATGCATGCAAGCTTACAGAACATATCAAGTCCGACTCAGCAAGTGATTTTCACAAGCAATTTGTATGAACATTTTTATATATATATATATATACACAAAACCACTATGTATATACTACTCTTAGAAACCTTATTTGTTTTCTCTTATTTCAGAGAATTTATTCACTTTTGCTGAATAAACAAATTTTTTAAACTTTAGTTTTTTCCACTTTTATTTCAGCAAAATATCAAACTCACCCTATTCATTTTTGTTTCTTCTTTCTCTCTATTGCTTTATCAAAAAACACCCAAACCCATCAACATCTCCTTCACTAACATAGAGGTATACATTCCAACTTTTATAGTGTCGAATCCTTCCTCCAATTAAACTCACCTGACATCCTGGCCCTCTGCGAAACTAACCTTGATCCTTTTATACTCTCTTCTGAATTCTACATCCCTGGCCACCTTCCCCTCTTCAGGAAGGACTCCAATATCCACATGTATGGGCTTGGTGTTTACGTCAGTGAACGCCTTCCTCTAGCTAGGGTGAGCTCTCTTGAATCTCTACATCATTCTTATATGTGTTTCCGTCTCTCCCTTCTAAGCTCAATTAGCTGTCTCTTCTTTCTCTACCACTCACCCTCATCTCCCAACTGTTTGTTCTTGACAGCATCTCCAATAATATTGACAAAGCCATTTTCTCTCATCCATTTGTTCATATGTGTTTGGCAACTTTAATACCCACCACGCCAAGTCACAGATCATGCTAGTGTCCACACCATGAATTTTTAAATTACTCAGTCTCTTACGCAGGTGGTGGAGTTCCCCACATGTTTCTCTAATAACCCTAATGGACACGACTCACTACTAGATCTCTTACTTCTACCCCTGACTCTTGCAATGTCAAATAACTCTGCCCTTTCAGAAACTCTGACCATGCAGTAGTTTCTGTTTGCATCTCTTTCCACTTCCACTCCACCCAAGAACTTCAGACCAGCAGAATATCTTACTGCTACCAAAGAGCTGATTGGGACTCATTCTGTGATTTCCTGAGTGACGTCCCTGAGAACAAAGTATTTAGCCTTCCCATTGAAGACTGTGTGGTTGAGGTCTCCTCTTGGGTTAAGGCTGGCATCAATGCTTTCATCCCTGCCAGGAACTTAAATTCCACTCTACCTCCTGGTTCTCCTCTGCCTGCTCGGCTGCCATCGCCCACCAAATTCACTTCTTCAAGGCTTTACCAGAGTCACACATTGGACCATAACGGGCACCTTTTTGTCTCGGATCACAATGAGTGCAAGAATATACTTAAAAGTGCTAAGCTGATGTTTGCAGTCAGAATGAAGCAGCACATAACATCTTGTAAGTTCAGCTCTAAAGACTACTGGAGACTCTGTAAAAGTGTGCTGAACAGCAGCAAGCCCTCAGTCCCCCCTCTAATCAACGAATTTGAGGTCCTCACCTCTTCAACAGATAAGGCTGAGTGTTTCACTTGCAGATTCTCCACCAACTCAACACTGGACTCGTCTGGAGTATCTGTACCTGACTTCCCACCCTGAATCAAGGCCCAACTGATTCACATACACATTACTTCCCTCAGTGGTCTCCAAAATAATTTTAAAGCTAGACCTCTATAGAGTGGTGGTGATGGAATACCAATCATTGTCCTAAAGAAATGTGCTCTTGAACTTTCCTCTGTTCTCTGTAAACTTTATAACTACTACCTCTCTGCTTCTTGCTTTCCTGCTTGCTGAAAATTCTCCTCTGTGGTTCCTATATATAAAAATATTGGAGAACCCTCTGACCCTGCTAATTATCACCCTATCTGCCTCCTATCAATCTTTGGCAAAGTGTTCAAAGCCATCATCAATGCCGAGGTGGTACAACATCTCTCACAGCCCACACTCTTCTCTGACAAACAGTATGGTTTCCACTTCACCAGGTCTACTGCTGATATGCTCATTACCATCACTGAGTATATGCACCAGGCTCTTGACAAGAGTGGCAAAGCCCGAACTGTTGCCCTAGACATCTCCAAAGCATTTGACAGTCTGGCATGCTGGCCTTTTATACAACTGCTGGGCTACGGTATAACTAAACAACTGTTTGACCTAATCCAGTCATTCCTTCCAAATCGCACAATGAAGGTAGTATTGAACAGACATCCCTCTAAATACCTCAAGGCTCTATTCTAGGTCCCATACTTTTCCTTATTTATTCTAGGTCCCACACTTTTCCTTATCTACATTAACAATCTCTCCGATGTTATAAGATCCTAAGTAGGCTTATATGCTGAAATGGCCTGTGAATTTTAATGCTTCCAAAACGAAGCTGCTATCTATTAACCACCACAGACAATCACTCCTACCTCCCATTAGCATGGATCAGGCTAGTCTCTCTGGAAGTAAAAAAAAACAAAAAAAACTGCCCCTCTTCGGGTTAACTCTCACAACAGACCTCAAGTGGAATGACTATATAGAATCCATAGCTAAATCCGCTGCTAAGGTTGGTTCTCTGTGTAGGGCCAGGAAGTTTTTTCTGTCTGAAACAATCCTGCACATATACAAATCTACCATCGGCTCCTGCATTGAATACTGCTGTCATATCTGGGCGGGTGCTCCTGCTTTCCAACTACAGGTCCTTGACAAAATCCAATGGAGAATTTGTAATGTGATCGATCCCGACTTAGCAGCTTGGATACAGTCACTTCCTCACCAACGCAATGTGGTTTCTCTGTGTCTCTTCTACAAATACTTTCACAGCTTCTGCTCCGAGGAACTTAGCTCACTGGTACCACCTATATATTAATTTACTTGAGCCACAAGATTAGTAATTAGTTCCCACCCTTTTACTATGAAACCAATAAATTGTAAACACAAATTCTCCTCCAGCAGCTTCTTTTCTTGCACTTCGTTTACCTGCTTTCCCGACACCTACAATCTTCAAGAATTCAAATGTAAAATCAATAGTCATCTATCTCACTAAGTGACACCTCCTGTAACCTGTCACCCTTTCTCATAACTTTTCTCCTATGTAACCCCTTGCTCAACAGTGGCAGTAAAATGCCTTGCTTGGAGTGACACGGTTATAAAAAAACAAAAAACAAAAAGACAATTTTTAATTGCTGACTATCTAATTATGTTTAGTACTAACTTGTGATCCTTCCATCAGCAAAGCTAATCTGTAACATAGTAGCTATAGTCTTCTCTCTATACACTTAAAGTAGTGACAAGTGCCAAGATTGCACAATATAGTGTGGTCTTGCCAGTGCTACCATACTTCTATATTAGGCCACAGCACCACACTAATCTGAATAATTTATAAAATTATGAAAATTCTTCATCTTAAAACTTTACATTGACTCTAGGATGAAAGTAATTATAACAAAGTATTGCAGTTTATTATTGTCCATATATTCAGAAGTAAATGTTTCAAGTAACAGCAAATGCCTCTTTTAATAAGTAATTAAAATTTTTTTACAAATCTATAAAGAAGTATAAAAGTATATTGGTTAACATGTGAAAACAATACATTAAAACTAAAAAAATGATAGCAAACATTTGAAGAGAAAAAACTGGATGTAGTGAAGAAAAATACAAATATTAAATGAATTCATTTTATATATATATATATATATATATATATATATATATATATATATATAAAAACGTTTGTAAAATTTAAAAAGTTATTTTGAATCACATTCCTTTTTAGCAATGTATATTTGATGGAATACATTCTCTTAAGTATAGAATTTATCAACCAGTGTAATAACCATTTCAGTTGTTATTAATATAACATCTCTTATTTTTGTTCTAATTGTTAGAAGTGGGTACTTGAGTTTTAAACCTATACAGTCATTCTCTGCTGATTAAAGTTCAACTAAACAATTTATACTGAGTCTTTCAACTTCCTCCCTTTTGTCACTGGCTAAACTGTACTAAGATACCTTAAATGGTTAGAAACAGGAAATTTACTCTTGTATGCTGCTATTCTCATCTTTTCGATTTCGCCATTATTTTTAAGAAGTTATTCTTTGTCAGTTTTCCTTGATGAACACAGACCATTGAGTTTAACCACTTTATCATAAAACTATTTTTGATATTATAGCATCCCAGAAACTTGGTAGGAATGAGGTAAAGAAACAGAACAAAGCTGAAATGCATAGCTGGAAATATTAAGAAGTGGAACAAGACTGGCTTTGATGAAGAACTTGTGAGAATGTTGTTTGTAACCAATTCTTCATTCTGGCTAGTGCAATATCTTTGACTATATAGAATGGTAGATGGCTGGAATGCATAACATCTAACAAGAGGCTACTAAAAAGTACTTGCCCACAGTTAATGAAAAAGAATATAAGTTTGCAAATAATTTCAAAATGAAAATGTCTGTTAGGGGATCCAATATTCATGAAATGCCTATTACACGTATCACTATATCTACTTATGTGTAGTTAGCAGAATAAACTCATCAGGCCAATTCTACACTACAGAATACCACCAAGAAATATTTTGTCTGTCTTGTTAATTGTGTGGGTGTTTAAAGATCATGTATTTAATGTTAGCAGAATTTTAAAATTATTAAAATAAAGTCAATTGCAATTGTTCAGTCTGAATTTTAAATTTACTGGCTCATAATATATAACGGTCTAGTATAAAAGAACCTGTAGTTTATATGGTAAAATATTTTAGGTACCATAATTACACTTCAGAAAGATACAATCAAGAAGGTGATTAATATCATAGACCAATCAATGGTACACCATGTCAAATTGAAGACATTGAAGGAAAAAGAAACAGAAGAAACGAACTCATAATCTACCTAATAAGCTTGGGTAAATGGATAACAGAACAAGATTTCAGACATAACAAAAAGATGCAATTTATTAATAGCTACAAAAGACAAGAAATTGTGGAGAGCCATGATTACTTATATTCTGAAGGGACAAGGTATATAGAAGAATATTATTATTATTGGTATTGGTGGTGCAGATGCCTTCAGGAGTGAAAGCTTATCTTCTAATAGACTGCAAACTACAGATATAGTAATGTCTGACTTACATTATTATTGTCTTAAGTTTTTGTTATATTTGTTTTGTACATTGTTATAACAACTTTTATACTATTCTAGTACCACTATTACTGATACTGGTATATATTTGTTTATTCACCTGCTTCAATCTTTTCTCTCTCTCCTCATTTCTGTTTTTCTTTAACTTCCTTCTCTTATATATCTTGTCAAACCAGCTAAGAAGCAGCTAGTTGCATTACACAAATGATGGTCTAGCCTCAATGCCAATCCTGTTCCACTGTGCTACAAGCTGTGAAGCAAACAAATGGGGTAGGAGAGTGAAAACAAATGGTGAGCTTTTATGAGCAATATATATGAGTGCATACATACCTGCTTCATTTGTTTTTTGTTTATGTGAGTGTTAGGACAGGCCAAAATGCATGATGAACTCAATGACCTGACATTGATATTATCATTATGTTGCAAATATAGCTGGAGTATCTGTTCCCAAAATATATTTGACATGAGTAGACAAATAAATCTTGCTCACCTTGAAGGGATTTGAATCAGCATTCTTATCTAACATGCTGCCTCTTATTAGCAATGTGGCAAACATTTGCTTATGTATCAGCTTAGCACCCTAAGCACCTGGATGTAACATTCTTTAGTTTTCATTTTTTTTATTTTCCAATTCTCTCCTCTCTCTCTCTCTCTCTCTAATTGGAAGTTATTTTATTCTTCAAATGTTTAAGTTGTAAAATACTTAAAACATTGTTTTGCTGTAATATTAAGTAATACTGTGTAAAAGAGGATATAAATGTGGATTAAGTCATCACTCCATGAGTCTTTTTAATGTTTATATTCGACTTAGTCTGTGATAAAATATAAAAATATACAATATCTCATGTTCTTGAATAAATTCTTATTTTATATGTCAATATATGCTCTTGACATTCTATAACCTTCATCGATTTTCAATTTTTATTACTTCTCAGAGATTTTGTTTATAAAATATTGTTTTTTTTTTATTATAATGATGGAACAAGTTTTCTGTCTCTTGAGTCTCTCGATTGTTTTTATATGTGCTTCTGACTTTCACTATTAAACTCAATTATCGCTTCTTCCTTTATTATTTCCTTTTGTTTAAGGCTTTCTCTTTACATCTGTCTGCAAATATCTTTGTGCTTGGTGATTTAAATACTCGTCATGTTGAGTGGCATCCAGACTTTGAATTTTCAAATTATTCAATCTCTCACTCAGAGATTTCCCTACTTGTTCTCTACCAGCATATTTTTGCCTGAATTTTTTAAATGAATTATTATTATACATTGATAGCAACTAAGATGAGGATGCTGTTATAAACAAATCAATGTCTAAATCAGCACACTGTGAATCAGAAATAGCATACATTTCTTAAATATCTAAAGATAACAGGCAGGTAACTAAGTCACTCGCCCTGTTGGCAGGGCATCAGAATATGCCAACTGCCCCTCTGCAGAAAGTAAAAGTCTCTCAATGGGGCCACCTGTTGGCCGTGGCTGGTGACCCGTGTCGTCTGGGGATGGGATCCTGGTGATTGAGCAGGCCATGGCTCGGGTGCAAAGAGGTCATGGTCCTGCAACACATCACTTTGGCTCTTACCTGGGCTAGACGGGCAGTCGGAGAGGCCTGATCCGATCAACTAGCTGGTCAGGTCAAGCCCTAACATCTACTCCCAAACATACCCTCCAAAAACATTTTCTACCAAGACTGATGTATCCTACCATATATATCCCCCCCCCCCACAACAAAAAACAAAAACTACCAGACCATGGAAAGTTATATATAAGAAAACTACTACCAGCTTTCCATGATTAGATGTTAGAAGGTGCTGGCTGAGGGTCAATCGACAGTGCAAAATACATAGGCCCAGACATGGCTGCAAGCCATCCAACTGTGCACCTACATTATGGGGTGGTGCACAGAGGAAGGAGACAGGTGCTCTGGGTTTCTCACACCATCGAGTATATTGGAGGGCAAGTCCCTGATCTGTCAGGGCGAATGGGTTTTCCCCTTGACAGATCCCGTTCGCGGGCTCCAGCCTGGTTTGGTGGGTGGAGATAACCCTCCAATGAATAATATATTATATAGTATGTCTAATAAATATTGCAAACACCCCCATATGGAATCTCTGTCAGACTCAGAGAGTGAGTTTATTATTACAAAACAATTTCCTCAGTTTATTGTTTTGGAGTTGTTAGAAGAAAAACAATTAACAAAGATCTCCCCATTTGTTATTGAAAAAGTACTTTCTGGTGCTATAGAACCAAAGATGGTAAAGAAAATGGTACGCTACTTGTCCAAGTAGAAAAAATCATATTCTGATGCACTTTTAAAAATGAAAACCTTTTCTGAAATTAAGATAAAAGCATATTCACACAACACACTGAACAAATCTAGAGGTGTAGTCAGAAGCACTGAGCTTTCACTCTGCACTATCAAAGAAATTAAGACTCAGCTAAAAACACAAGGTGTAATAGACCAGGTGTATGATGTATTCAAATTAGAAAAGGAACAGATGTCATCGAAACAAACACACATATATTCACTTTCAACCTCCCCAAAGTCCCGAAGGAATTAAAAATAGGATTTACAATTGAAAAGGTCAACCAGTACATCCCAAACCCTCTACGGTGCTTCAATTGTTAACTTTTTGGACGCCATAAGGACAGGTGCACGAGACTTCCAACATGCAGAAGATGTGGAGAAAGAGACTCTGACCACCATGGGCAAGAATGTAATAAAAAAGCAAAATGAGTTAATTGTCTTGAAGATCACCCATCAGACTCCAATCAATGTATAATCTGGAAAAAAGAAAAAGAGATCAAAACTATCAAGTTTACACGTAATATATCCTTCTCTGAAGCTAGAAAGATAGTCGAAGTAACTGGCTTATTCCCCACTGAATCATATGCATCAGTTACTAAACCAAAACCAAACAACTTTGAAAAACAAGAATGCCATTCTTGCAAACTCCTACTCAGTAAATTATCAAAACTTACACCAGAAACACTCCCCGCTTTCTTGAAAGAAATTAATCCACTCACTGAACCTGACAAAAACACTGAACCTTCAAGCATGGAAAAACCATCAACATCAAATACCTCTATGGTGGAACGAAAACCTCTTCTCCAGAGGGAAACTATCCAAAAAAAAATCGACTTTACAGAAGGAATCTAAGTCCCCTCCCCCAAAGAAAGTCACTACTACTCAGGAGCAGACTGTACAGAGATCTTCTTCTAAACAAAGAACTAGAGCAGAGAAAAACACCAAAAAAAAAAAAAAAAGTAAAAACTGATGCACATCTGTAGATTCAGAAGACATGGAAATGGAGAGTATCCCTCCTGTATAAAACAACCACCTCAATTCTCAATAAAGATAAACGGAAATCAAATACATAAAATTTAACCATGGCCAGCAAAATAATTCAGTGGAATTGCAGAGGTATAAAAGCCAATCTGAACAAACTTCTTCTACTAATATCCAGTCCATGTCCTATAATAATGTTTACAAGAAACTTTTTTAAAACCGTCTGAAAGCATTAAACTCCGCAACTTTGCTGAATACAACCACATAGTAAATAACCCAAGTAGAGCTTCTGGAGGAACATCCATTCTTATCAATAATAAAATAGCACAAAGGCAGATAAATTTACAAACTAATTTACAGGCAATTGCCATTACAACCACTTTACATAGAACTGTCACAGTTTGCTCCATTTATCTACCTCCAAATGACCCTATAGATGAAACAGAAATAGAAAATCTTATTAACCAACTACCTTGTTCCTTCTTACTGTTAGGTGACTTTAAGTCACAACACTAGTTGAGGATGCTCAGACACAAACAGAAGAGGAATCATTATAGGTTGTTATTGTTGATAACATTTTATATATATATATATATATAAATATAAAGAAACCAACTTCTATTCACTCTGCTACAAACACGTTCTCAGCAATTGATCTTTCTATAAGTGATCCAAGTATCTATGGATTATGACTGGACTGTTCATGAGGATACATGTGGAAGCAACCACTTCCCAATAACATCAGAACATACTGGCCCTGAAATAATATCAAAAATACCTCCCTGGAAAAAAAAAAAAAGCCAACTGGAATAAATTCAAACAATTATGTAAATATAAGCTCCTACCAGGAAAACATGAGAAAGACCCGAGCACTCATTTTACAGATACTATTATTTCTATAGCTGAGGAATGTATCCCTAAAACAACTTCATCAACTAAGTATAACTGGCCTTTTGTAAAAAGGCTATCAGGCTATGGCGTGCTGCATTAAGAAAATTCAACCACCGACCCACTGCTCAGAATTTAAACCATTTTAAAATATGCAGAGCTAAAGTGTGCCGAATAGTAAAAGAAGCCAAACGGGAGTCATTGAAGAGCTTTGTTTCCAAAATTAATAACACCAAAAGTAAAACCATATGGAATATGGTGCGGAAAATTTCAGGGAAAAACATCAGTTCCCCGCTCGAGCACCTCTGTATAAACAACAACAAAATAACCCCCAAAAAATGACATGGCCAACCTGCTTGCAGACTCTCTTGCAAATAACTCATCATCCAAAAATCACAGTAAAAAATTCCAGACTATTAAACAGGAATCAGAAAAAAATCAAGCTGAACTTTAAAAGTAATAATGAAGAAAAGTATAATAAACCTTTTTCTATTAATGAACTAAAGGATTCATTAAAGAAGGCTAATAACACAGTTGAGGGACCAGGCAAGATATCGTATGAGTTCTTAAAACAACTACCTGATCAATCATTGAAATATTTACTATCTATTTTTAATGACATCTGGATCAGTGGTAATATCCCTGCCATATGGAAACAAACCATATTCATTCCTGTAGTAAAACCAGGAAAAGATGTATCTGACCCCTCCAATTACCGCCCCATAGCACTAACAAGCTGTGTATGTAAGACTCTTGAAAGAATAGTAAATAACAGATTAGCTTGGCTTTTGGAAATCAATAAAACAATAACCAATCTTCAATGTGGTTTCCGAAAACAGCGGAGTACTATGGATCATTTAATAAGAAATGGAAACTTTTATTAGGAATGCCTTTATCCAAAAAAAAACATATTGCTGCTATTTTCTTTGACTTGGAAAAGGCATACAATACCACATGGAGATATGTCTGCATCTCTTTCACTAACATATGCGGCATCCGCACTAACTTCCTCAGCATAGATTCATTCCTCCACAATAACTCACATGATATATTAGCCCTATGTGAAACTAATCTTAGCCCTTCTATCCCCTCATCTGAGTTCTATGTTCCTGGCTACCTTCCCCTCTTCAGGAAGGACTCCAATGTTCATATGCATGGGCTTGGTGTCTATGTCAGCGAACACCTTCCCTTAGCTAGGATGTCATCTTTTGAATCCCCAGATCATTCTTTCATGTGCTTCCGCCTCTCACTTCTCAGCTCGATTAGCTATGTCTTTTTTTTTTTTTTTTTTAATCATTTCACCCCAAGCAAGGCGGAAACGCCACTGATGTGCAGGGGGCTACATAAATGTAAAAAGATTAATTAGAAAAGAGTGAGGAGTACAAACTAGTTAGAAAGGAACAATAGAAAGCTGAGAAAGCAGGTGCAATGACAGATACATAGGTGGAGAGAAAGAGAGGGTTAGACAGGGGTGGGGAGAGAGCTAGAGTCCAGTGGTTAGTAGATGAGTATTGACTTTGCATTTAAATTTCTGGAGGTTGTAGCCGTCAGGAAAGCAAGAATACGGGAGCGAGTTCCATAGGCGGGAAGTGCGAGAGAAGAAGCTGCAGGAGTAGAATTGTCGTCTGCGTTTGGCTAACCTGACTGTGAATGGGTGGGACCCAGATGCCAGTCTGGTTGCACGAGTAAACACCTGTTGAGGAGGCATCAGTGACTTAAGTTCGTTTGAGCAGAAGCCATGAAAGTATTTATAGAACAGACAAAGGGAGGCCACCTTTCGACGATGGGGAAGTGGCTGCAGTCGAGCCACCAGATCAGTACCTATCACATTACAGACTCTCCTTTGGAGCCTGTCAAGAACACTGAGGAGAACGGCAGGGGCACCTGACCATAAATGGCAGCAGTATTCCATGCACGGATGGATGGTTGACTTGTATATATGCAGGATGGATTCAGGTGGAAAAAACATCCTGGATCGACATAGTGACCCAACCTTCTTAGCAGTAGATTTTGCTATGGATTCAATATAGTGGTTCCATTTGAGGTCTGAGGACAGGGTAAGTCCGAGGAGGCGTAGTGTATTACTCTCCAGGAGAAACGCTTGGTCCATGCTTATGGGAGGCAGGAGAGGTTGCCTGTAATGGTTGACAGACAACAGCTTGGTCTTAGACGAATTGAAGTTGACAAGCCACTTCTTGCCCCAGTTCACCACAGAGTGTAGGTCCCGTTCAAGGTCAGCAGCGAGATTATGTCTGTCCGCCACGACAGGTTTCTTACTGGTGCAGGAGTATATTGTAGTGTCATCTGTCGAAAACCTTGGAGATGTCCAGAGCAATAGCGCAAGACTCATCAGACGCATCAAGGGCCTGTAGCATGTACTCCATCACGGTTGTTAGCAGGTCGGCCGTGGACCTGGCAAAGCGGAATCCATATTGCCTGTCAGAGAACAGTTTGTGGGCGGTGAGATGAACTATTTCAGCATTGATTATAGCCTCGCTAGAAGACTGATAGGGCGATAGTTGGATGGGTCCGAGGGTTCACCACAATTCTTAAATACAGGAACGACTGAAGAGAACTTCCAGCATGCAGGAAAGCAGGAAGCAGAAAGGCAGTAGTTAAATAGTTTAGAGAGGACAGGGAAAAGTTCAGGAGCACACCTCTTAAGGACTATCACTGGGATTCCATCGTCTCCACATGCCTTATGGGGGTGGAATTTTGAAATTACTCTGGATACTACTGTCGGGGTAATATATACGTCGTGCAGTTTGGCCTCAGTTCTAATAGGGAAGTCGGGTGGGTGTACTCTGGACGAGTCGAAGGTGGAGTTGGATGAGAATCTGTGGGCAAAGCACTCAGCTTTGTCCGCAGATGACGTGAGAACCTCAAATCCATGGATTAAAGGAGGTATTGAGGATTTCCTATTGTTGAGCACTTGTTTACAAATCCTCCAATAGTCCTTGGAGCCGAACTTGCAGTCAGCTATGTGCTGTCGCATTCTCTCAGCAAACAACTGTTTGGCGTCATTTAGGGTTCTCTTGCACTCATTGCGAGCAGATGTGAACAGGCACCTATTGTGATCAGTTGGCTGTCTCCGGAATAGACGGAAGTAATGGTTCCTGTGGGCAATGGCGGCTGAGCAGGCCGGAGAGAACCACGGAGAGGAATGAGGTTTTAAGCAATACTTCCTGGTGGGTATGAAGGCATCAATGCCAGCTTTCACCCATGACGAGACCTCAGAGGCACAGTCATCAACTGATAGGTCAAACACTTTTCCCCAAGGGACGTCGCAGAGGAAATCACGAAAGGCATCCCAGTCAGCTTTTTGGTAGAGGTAGGAGGTCCTATAGGTAGGGGGCTCCTGGGGGGAGTGAGATTGGAAAGAAATACTGAGAGAGACTACAGCGTGGTCGGAGTTGCCGAGAGGGCAAAGCTGCGAGACTTGTCAGGCGCAGAGGTGAAACATATATCTAGCAGTGAGGAGTGACCCGAGGGAGTGCTTGGGAAGCGAGTGGAGAAGTCCACCACTTGCGTAAGGGATTGGGAAATAGCAAAGTTCATGGCGTGAATGCCCGCTGGATCAGTAACGGCGTTTTCAAGCCACTCAGAGTGATGGGCATTGAGGTCTCCAAATACAAATATGTGAGCGAATGGGTGATAGGAAATAGCCTTATCTATGTTGTCAGCAATGCTATCTAGTAGGGAGCAGTCAAGAGAGGAGGGAGAACGGTAAAGAAAGAATAGGTAACTAACTGAACTGAGGAGAGACAGGCAGAGACATATGTATTGGTGGTCAGTAGATTTGAGTGAAGTCACCCTAGCTATGGGGAGGTGTTCGCTGACATAAACACCCAGCCCATGCATGTGGACAGTGGAATCCTTCCTTAAAAGGGGAAGATAACCAGGGATGAAGAGGTCAGAGGAGGGAATAGCTGAGTTAAGGTTAGTTTCGCAGAGCGCAAGGATGTCAGGGGACTTTTCATGCAGGAATGCTTCTACACTAGGAAAGTTAGTATGAATGCCTCGGATATTAGTGAAGGAGAGGTTAATAGGTTTAGGTGGTTTGGATTTAACTGGTTTATGGTAATTTCTGATTTGTTTAGTCATGATTCTGTTTGTAGAAAGGGACCTAGGGTAGAGGATACTGGCGGTCATTATCCATGATCTGTGCTGGGAGGGAAACTGGCTAGGGCTGCAACAAGGTGTGGCCTCGGGGTTGCCCACTGAAAGCGCTTACAGGGACACCTATCCATGCGCGACATGGCACTACAAGAACCCCGATATTATACAACTGTTGATCAGAGCAGCCGCTCTTGACGCTATGCAAGAGTTAGGGCTCCTAATTACCAGTCGGAAGCAGCAACCAGGAAACTGCCAACCCGTTACCCTCACAGTGATGAGCCGTTGCCACCAACCGGCCAGATTGCAAGAAACTCACGGAAGCACCAATACCAAGGTCTGAAGAAAGAGAAGAGAAAGCCGGAAACCACATCCTAAACAGGAAACAAGGGGTAAGCCTCTACTCCAGTTCAATAGACGTGGGAGGAGCATTGACCGGGCGATAGTGTGACCTATCTACTCCTATTAAAAAAAAAACAAAAAAAAACACAAAACACAAATTTCCAAAAGTGGAGAGTTAAATAAGTTTTAACTTAATTAAAGTCCAAATGGAGCATGAATGCCAAAAAGAGGGTAAAAAAAAAAAAAAAAAACGAAAAATACAGATTTAAAAAATAAATTGAACTTACCTCACAGTTTAACACAGGAAATTTGAATTAAGAAAGTTTCATTCTTCAATTCTTGCTTTTCCCAAAAATCAACATCGAGTTAAACTGCTTGGTAGATTTCAATTCAAAGAAAGAAAGAACAGACCATGACAGGGAGGGGTGACAAGAGGCTGCTGATACCTTGGCCAGGATAGCTTCGCATAACAGAATAAATAAATAAATAAATAAAAATCCCAAACTTTTTTTTCTTTCCAAGTGAAGCATGAACGCCAAAAAGTAAGGAAAAAAAAAATGAAAAATACAGATTCAAAAAATAAATTGAACTTCTTTCTCTACCGCTCTCCTTCCTCCCCTGACTGTTCGTTACTTGACATCATTTCTTACAATATCAACAAAGCCATTTCTTCCCATCCCTCTGCCCATGTATTCGTGTTTGGTGACTTTAACACCCACCACACCAAGTGGCTGAAGAACGCTGTCACTGATCCTGCTGGTGTCCGCACCATGAACTTTTCAATCACCCAATCCCTTACGCAAGTAGTGGACTTCTTCACGCGTTTCTCCGACAACCCTAACGGAAGGGACTCACTTCTAGACCTCTGCTTCACTTCCATCCCAGACTCTTGCACTACCAGACAACTCTGCCTACTCGGAAACTCTGACCACACTGTAGTATCCGTCAATATTTCACTCCACTCCCGCCCGACCCATGAAACCCAGACAAGTAGAATATCCTACTGCTATCAAAGAGCAGACTGGGATTCGTTCCGAGACTTCCTCTGTGACATCCCTTGGAACAACGTTTTTAGTCTTCCCATCGAAGAATGTGCATCCGAGGTCTTCTCCTGGGTTAAGGCTGGCATCGATGCCTTCATCCCTGCTAGGAAATTCCAACTTAAATCTCATTTGTCTCCATGGTTCTCACCCACTTGCTCGGCTGCCATTGCCCACCGGAATCATTTCTTCCGACTCTATCGTAACTACGCGTCGGACCAAAGCAGGCGCCTTTTCACTTCAGCTCATAATAAGTGTAGAAAGATACTTAACGAAGCTAAGATGTTGTTTGCTGCCAGAAAGAAGCAACGCATAGCATGCTCTAAATTCGGCGCCAAAGACTACTGGTGACTCTGTAAAAGAATACTTAACAAAAGCAAGTCCACAATACCCCCGCTAATCAACAAATTTGAGGTCCTCACCTCCCCAGCAGATAAGGCTGAATGCTTTGCCTGCAGATTCTCAAACAATTCAAGTCTGGACTCATCTGGAGTTTTTACACCTGACTTCTCACCTAGAATCGAGGCACAACTGAATGATGTCCACATTACACCTTCGCTTGTCTCTAAGATAATCTTAAAACTCGACCCTCACAAAGCGAGCGGTGGGGACGGAATCCCAACCATAGTCTTAAAGAAATGTGCCCCTGAACTTTCCTCTGTCCTTTCTAAGCTCTACAACCTCTGCCTATCTGCTTCCTGCTTTCCTGCCTGTTGGAAATCTTCTTCTGTAGTTCCTATATTTAAAAACATTGGAGAACCCTCGGACCCTGCAAATTACCAGCCTTCTTTCGATCTTTAGCAAAGTGTTCGAAGCCATTATCAACGCCGAGGTGGCTCAGCATTTCACAGCACACAGGCTCCTCTCGGACAAGCAATATGGTTTCTGCTTCACCAGGTCTACTGCTGATATGCTAACGATCATCACCGAGTACATATACCAGGCACTCGACAGGAATGGCGAAGCCCGAACCGTTGCATTGGATATATCTAGGGCGTTCGACAGAGTTTGGCATGCTGGCCTTCTATGTAAACTGCGGAGCTATGGTATAACTGGACATTTGTTTCAACTAATCCAGTCATTCCTCTCTAACCGCACAATGAAGGTGGTATTAAACGGACATGCCTCCCAGAACTACCATACAAACGCAGGTGTCCCCCAAGGCTCCATCTTAGGTCCTACACTCTTCCTGATATACATTAATGATCTCCCTGATTCCATAAGAACCCAAGTAGGTTTGTACACCGATGATACCACAGTTTACTCTCGCCTCCTACAAAAATCTGGTGTAGGCGTCAAAGCTAACCTCGCAGCCGAGATTGAAAAAGACCTCCAATCCATAGTGGACTGGGGTAAGAAATGGCTAGTAAATTTTAATGCTTCTAAAACGAAGCTACTCTCAATTAACCATCATCGACAATCTCACTTACCTCCCATTAGCATGGACCAGGCTTGCCTCCCAGAAAGTAAAACACTACGCCTCCTTGGTCTCACACTTTCAGTGGCCTCAAATGGAATGACTATATCGAATCCATTGCTAAATCCGCTGCTATGAAAGTCGGTTCTCTGTGTAGGACCCGGAAGTTTTTTCCGTCTAAATCTATCCTGCACATATATAAATCTACCATCCGCCCGTGCATTGAATACTGCTGCCATATCTGGTTGTGTGCCCCTGCTATTCTCCTCGGGCTTCTCGATAAGATTCAGAGGAGAGTCTGTAATCTGATAGATACCGACTTGGCAGACTGCCTGCAGTCTCTCTCCCACCGGCGCGACGTGGCTTCCCTGTGTCTCTTCTATAAATACTTTCATGGCTTCTGCTCCAATGAACTTAGATCACTCGTGCCCCCTAGGTACGAATTTGCACGAGATACTAGATTAGCAACTAGATCCCACCCTTTTACAGTGAAACCGATAAAATGCAACTGCAACTTCTACTCCAACAGTTTCTTTTCTCGCACTTCCCGACTGTGGAATTCCCTTCCACATGATTGCTTCCCCGACGGCTACAATCTCCAGGAGTTTAAATGTAAGTACAATAGACACATCCTCACACACTAACCTGCTCCCATTCTATCAAACACTCTTCCCATCTGCCCAACCCTCATTCTCGGTATCCTTACTCGTCTGTCACCTTCCTCCTGACATTCCCTATGTCTAACCTCTCCTTCTCTTTACCTTCCCCTATTTAGCCCCATGCGCAATAGTGGCAGTGGAATACCTTGCTTGGGGTGAAATGATTAAAAAAAAAAAAATGATATCATGAAAAATCTCAAAGAATCTGGACTGATAAGAAGACTACCTATTTTCATCAATAATTTTTTTAAACAATAGATTATTTAATGTCTGTGTAGGAGCATGCCTCTCGGACCCCAAGGAACAGGAAATGGGAATCTCACAGGAGAGTATTTTATCTGTAACATTATTTAACTTAAAAATCAATGATATTGTTGGATGTATAAACTCAGGTGTAGATTGTTCACTGTATGTCGATGATTTTTTTAATCTGCTACAGCTAAGATATATCCACATAATTGAGCGGCAGCTTCAACAATGCATTGACAAAATAAAAAAATGGTCAACCAAGAATGGATTTAAGTTCTCCACTAACAAAACAAAATGCATACACTTTTGCCAGCTTAGAAAATTACATCCAGATCCTCTGTTAAAACTGGACGGGATTCAGATTCCCGTTGTAGACCAACATAAATCTTTAGGACTAATACTGGATAAAAAGCTCACCTTTATTCCACACATCAAACACTTAAAAAACAAATGTAACAAAGCTATCCAGCTGATGCGAGTTATTGCCCACACAGATTTGGGAGCTGATAGACAAACCTTACTGAAGTTATATAGATCATTAGTGCGATCGAAATTGTGCTATGGCTGCTACATATATGGTGCCACCAGAAAGTCATACACAGTCATTAGACACTGTTCATCATCAGGGGCTTAGACTGGCCTTGGGAGCCTTTCGAACTTCTCTCATTGATAGTCTATATGCAGAAGCCAATGAACCGCAATTATCAATTCGCTGCAACAAACTAGCTTTACAATATTTGACCAAAATCCTCTCTTGCCCATCCAATCCTGCCTACGACTGTATTGTAAACCCATTATATCATCCTCTCTATGATAGGAAAAAGAAAACAAAACATTTGGCCTAAGGATGAAAGAAATCATCAGAGAATCCAATATAAACCTGGAATGAATTCACGAATCACTCATTTCAGAAAGCCCTCTATGGGAAATCATCCAACCAACAGTATTGCTAAATCTCACCAAATTCTCTAAATCAAAGACCAACCTTACTGATTTGTATGAAGAACTGAACAAGATTGTTGATAGTTTCCCTTCCTATAAACAAGTATACACAGATGGATCGAGAGAAGGTGAGAAATGTGGATGCTGTGCCCTACTAGATAACGTTACAAAAAAAAAAAGACATCTACCTGATGGAGCATCAATTTTTAGTGGTGAAGCCACAGCTGTTGAGCTGGCACTTGATCTAATCACTGACAATGTAAGTGACAGCTTCGTTAAATTCTCTGATTCACTCTCTGTACTATTGTCCATCCACAACAAGAATCTTAATAACCCGATTATCGTTAAACTTTTAAATCGATTAAACATGATGAACAAAACCAAGAATATTGTCTTTTGTTGAATCCCTGGCCACATTGGCATTTGTGGTAACACGGAAGCGGACATGGCTGCAAAGGAGTCTCTGAGAGAGGATATCTTCAATATGAAGGTCCCATTCACAGATCAAAGGCCTGCAATAAAAAGATATATTCAACTCAAATGGCAAAAACGTTGGTCGACCTGTCAGAACAACAAACTCTTCCAAATTAAATCAAATTTGGGAGAGTGGAAAGGTGCATTAAGGAAATCCTGAAAGGATTAGGATAGGACACACTTTTTTTACCCACTCCTGGCTGTTAAGAGAAGTAGATCCGCCCAAATGCTCTAAATGCCAGATGAATAAGCATAAGACATATACTAATTGATTGTACAGACCTGGCAAAAATTCATCAACAGTTTTATAAAGTACAGAAATTAAAATCTTTATTTGAAAACATCAACATTGACAAAATACTAGCCTTCCTTCGGAAAATTGACCTATTTAATAAAATTTAACGTTATTATATAGCTTCAACATAGACATATAAACTATAACATTTCCTCCGAGCTATGGGTAAAATAGCGTGCTGTGTTCTGAATAAGTTTGTTTCCAGGGAATAACTGTCATTTAAAATAAAAATACGCTTCCAGGCCTTAAATGATCCTTTAGATGTTGATAGGCCGTTAAACAGGAACAAGCAAACAAACAAACAAAGTCACTTTTAATCACCTCATAATAAACGGACAATACTGGTGGCTAGTGAGTTATGATTTCTCTAAAGTATTATTATAGATATATTATAGATATAATTATTTTGTTAGATAAAGTTTTTTTAACTCATCACCACATACACAAAATCCCAATTTCTAGAATATCCAACAAACTACTCTATTATTCCAATATGTTGACCAGGCTTCTCTTTGAAATAAGAATGATTTGTGGGTGACAATGAAAAATAAGCAATTGTTTGTTTGAATAGTAAAGTACAACACCTGATTTTATGAAAAATAACTCTTCCTTTCTGTTATGCTATCAAATACAGATCCCATAATTGATAGCTTCATTTTGCTATCCATCTAAGGATTTGTTAATGTTTTTCTGATTCTTGCTAAGTTGAAAAAATCAGATGCAATGTAGGTTGCATTTCAAAAAATAGAAAACAATGATTAATAACTATATTTACATTTTCTGTAGACATATTTCTTGCTTTTTTTCTGCTCAGTATTTTAGTTTTTAATGTCTCGTTTTTACTGTTAATTTACATTTCTGTTTTACTTTTGTAGAAAAGGAGGCGAAGAAGAATAGATGCAAGTATGATAGGCCAACCAATGAATTTTCAACATACTGGTCACATAGGATCTGGTGACGTAGGAAACAGATCGCATGTAAGTCTCTTCCTCCTACCATAATCGTATCCTTGTTCTTTTGCTTTTCTTTTTACAAAATAATCCTCTTCCAAATTGCCACTCCCCATTTTCCTTTCTGTTTTCTTTCTTTTTATGTTTCCTCCATCTTTTTCCTTTTATTTTCCCCACACCTTGTTTTCTCTCTTCTAATTTTTCCTTTAAATTTTTTTGTTCCTGCACTTTTATAAAATATGCTATCTTACAGATGTGTTTATTTAGGGTTCACATTCCTATCTTTCTTGCACACCATCTGTCTGACTGACTGTCATGTGCTCTTCTCTCTCTCTCTTTATGTCTCATGCTCCCCTCTATCTCTTTTTTGTGCAATGCATTTAAGCATTTCTAATAAACTTTTAAATTTCTTAAATTCAATTTCCTTTCATTTTAAAAAGGCATCAATTTTCACTAAGTAAGCATTGATATAAAATTTGTTTTAATATAATTTCTGGAACAATATTTTTTTTTCAGTTATACATTTTCTATGTATTTTAAATTGTAGAAAATGAGTTGTAGTTTATTTTAAATCTGTCTTATTGTTTAATAGTACAAGTTGGGCAACTTTTTGCTTAGTCAGTTGTATATATAAATGCTTTGATGTTTGAAATAAAACTATAATATAGGACTTGATCTATCTTGAAAACCAGTGTTTAATTGATTATCCCCTTTGCCTCCATTTAATAAGAATTTTACAACTTGATTCAATTTTTTCTTTACATAAAATAAGTATAGAATATAAGTAAATTTTATATAAAAAACAGCTATGCTAGAGATAGTTTAATCCAACACTGTGAGATGCTATAAAACAAAATATTAACCTAAGAACTCAAGTTCTAAACTCTTGTATAGATGTTATTGACGGCATCCAACTCATTCAGAAATGTCTAAACTATCAGTTACATAAAATAGTTTTTGTTGATCAATGATTAAAAATGGCATCAACTTAATAAATTCTTCTGGACATAAAGAAGATAATCCTTCATCAAATTTTATAGATTGGCACTACTTAATAACATAGAAGTTTGTCAAATCAAAACTCACTTCATTTGAAGACTTCTAACAGTTGCAACAACTAAAAAGGATAGCACATGTAACTAGAAGAGAAATTAATGATATAATGAAGATGTTAACTTTCCACATTACTTTCAAAGATTAGGAAGGAAACTCCCATCAGTTTGATTACTGTTAACTAATTTTCTGAAACTCTATTTTAAGAGGAAGATTTTATAGATTTCAACTGATAGTAACTCTTATTGTTCAACCAATGAATGATGAATGTTCCTAGTATGGAAATATAGTCTCACTATTACTATGAAAATTGGTTATTTTCAATATAATACAGGAACTATTTTACTAATCTTTAGATGGTAGTGTCATTGTTTACTTGGGATTAAATTTTGAAATCAGTAGCTTTTACAAATGTTACTAATTTTTATATTTAAAATTCTAAGTCAATTATGCACGAGAATATATATTTAAATCAAAAGCATTAGTTTTACAAGGCTTCATTATACTTTTTTGTCTTGTAATTATGTATTTTTAAATGCATATCAGGAGTTTCAAAAAGCTTACTTTATTTTAAATTCTCCTTGCCCTCAACTTTGCATTATTTTATTTTGCTTTCTAAATTCGATGATAGCTGTGTCTGTTGTCCCCAATTGGTGCATAGCTGTCAAAGCAACGAGTATTTCTTGCCAAAATCAATGAAATGTTAAATGGATTCAACACACTTGGAAAACTAAATTTTATATTCAAGAATGCCTGCTGTAGAACAGTTGTTAGTAGATGAGCTTTTTTCAGTTCAATCCTGAGTGTTTCACTGTTGTGATCTTGTTCTACTCTAGGCTAAGCTTTTTAAATACCTACTTTAAAGGACTTTGCTACTTGAGATGCAAATAAAATTGGAGTTAGTGTACAAATAGAATACTTATTGATTTATTTCAGTAACAGAAATGAAATTCTCTGTCAAGCTTTCATTTTATTCTATTTCAGCATTTGACACATTTTTTCTGTGTTATAGCAAATCTTCCATGATATCTTCATCTGCATTCTTAATTCTTATGTATTAAATTGGAGATATTTACATGGAACTAAGGGTGTCTCTAATGAAATGTTTAGCAAACTGGTCTGGAAAATCATTAACAGTAGATTCAATTCTCATTGGCTCTCTTATAACTGTGGCTTTGTGCTAAGCTTAATCTGTGTTTAGTAAGTAACTTATTTACTGATTATTCTTACTGTAAGCAGATTTATTTTTATCTAAATATATAAAAGGAGATATTCCAGCTAATTTACAATTTTATGACTATTCAAGTTCATAAAAATAATAGAAAATTTACTATGAGTCATCACATAACCTCTAACAACTTTGGCTCTTGTGAATACTGGCAGCTCTCTGATAGGGTATTAAATAAGTGCCAAGTTTCTGTTCCTTCCCTCTTCAATCAATTTGAGGTGTTAACATCCTCTACTGATGAAGTTGCATGCTTTATCTGTAAATTCTCCTCAAACACTACTTTTGACTCCTTCAAAGTATCCTTCCCACTTAGATCTGAGTCTCTGTTGAATGATATGTATATAACTACTTTCATGGTTTCTGCTATCATCTCTAACTACCTAGATCCTAACAAAACATGTAAACCTGATGGCATCCCTATAATAGGCGTTAAATATGCTCCAGAATTGGCTCCTGTTCTCTCTAAATTGTATAATAAATGTCTTGCTGTCTCCTGCTTTTCTGTCTGATAGAAGTCATCATCTGTTGTTCAAGTTTTTAAGAACTCAAGTGAACGATTCAACCCTTCCAACTTTTGGCCTATTACGCTTCTACCACTTTTTGGCAAACTCCTAGAGCAATCGATGCTGAATTGATTCATCATCTGTTATTACAGGCTTTTTTGCAGACAAGTAATACAGTTTTCTACAGGTCAACTGCTGATGTACTGATGATAATTACAGAAAGAGTCTATCATGCTATAGATAAAAATGGTGAAGCCTGGGCTGTAGCATTGGGCACGTCAAAAGCCTTTGACAGGGTCTGCCATACGGGTCTTCTCCACAAGCTGAAAAGGAATAGGTACTTCAAAAATATTATTGTAAAGTACGTCTGTCGGTAAATGAATATCTTCAGTAATCTACATCATATTACCAATGTGTTAAATTATTTTTCTTTCTTGCCAATCTTCCTTTCTGGCTTAAAAGATTTTCAAAAAATATTTTATCACTAATCTTAAAGAATCTCGTAGTTTAAAATTTTCAAAGTTTCTTTTTATTTCCAAGCAGTAATTTTTCAAAAGTAGATCTCAATTTCCTATTAAACATGAGTTCTGCAGGTGACCTTTTCACAGTGATGTTTGCATTTGACATAATTCAATATACTTAAAAATTCTTGTATCTTCTACTTACAAGCCTTCAGCCTTTCTTAATGCTCTTTTGAAGGTGTCAACAAATCTCTTGCTTGACCATTCGATCTCAGATGATAAATCGGTATTGTAAAATGTCGACTGCATAAGTTTTGCAGAAATTTTTAAACTCCAAAGAAGTAAACTGAGTTCTATTGTCAGATACCAAATTGTCAGGTACTCCAAACCTTGCAAAAAGTTTGCATAAGAATTTAATTGTTATTGTGGTGTCACTCATTTACACTTCAATATCTTGGACCATTTTATAAAACCATCGACCACAATTAAACAGTGTGTACCATTTGGTGGCCTGGCAAAGTCCATGTGTAGTCATGTCCATGGTTCATCAGTGTTCGGCCATGCCTAATAATTTACAGGTGCTGATTTTACTGCTGAATTACATTGATATTGAAAATACAGTTAAAAACTGCTGTATTTTCAATATCTTTGTCTAACAAACATAACTTCTCATCAGGGACTTCATTCTTTCTGTTCCCAGATGTCTGACATGAAATTGTTTCAAAATACTTTTCTGTAGTGATAACAAAATAACCACTTTTATGCAAAAGTATTCCATCACAAATAGAAAATGCTTCTTTAATGGTGTTACACACAAGGCTTTAAAAGCAATCACAGTATCTTCAAAATCTTTACATTTTGATATCAATCTGAACAGAGTATCTGCATGTCCCAACATTTTGGACAATAGAAATTATATCTTGAAATCATAGTTCAAGAAAATCATAGCCCAATAATGTAGTCTGTTTGCAACATGTGTGGGAATCCCTTTTTTTAGAACCAAATATACTTAATAATATATGATGATCAGTTTACAATATGAATTTTCTTCCCAATATCATTCTGTGAAATTTCTTTACTGTAAAAATTATAGCCAGCACTTCCTTTTCAATTTAACTGTAGCATTTTTCCATATTTGTCAAACTTCTTGAAGTGTGGGCCACTGCTTGCACTATATCACCTTTGAATTATTACCGCTTCTATGCCATATTCACTCTCATCCAACACTACTACTATTTGTCACTGTGTTGCAATCTGTCAGTGATAACTCCAAAGTCTACTTTTTCAATTTCTTCAAAAACTTTTTGACATTCTACTGACCAATTCCATTTTGTACCCTTCTTAAGTAAATTATTTAGAGGTGCTCACAGTTTGTACATATCTAGGCACATAAGTATTATAATAATTTATTAATCTGAGAAATGATTGTTAGGTCACCAAATTTGTCAGCAAGAGACATGTCTTTAATGTCACTTGCTCTAGTGAGATATGGTCTTCAATTTTTGTTGATTATTTGACATAAGTATTTAATTTTGTCCATAAAAAAAACTGACATTTCTTTTTACTGATTTTTAACCCATAATCATGTACTCTCTGAAATACTTATTGAATCAGTTTTACATGCTGTATTTTCATAGCACTCTTAATAATTATGTTATCTATGTAAGTGACAGTACTGTCTAGCCCAGCCAAAATAGTATCCATTATTTGCTAGAAAATAACTGGGGCTACTTTTACGCTGAAGAGTAATCTTTTCAATTATGTATATTAATAGTCAAATACTTCTGGCATTCCTCGTCCATTTCAATTTAAAGATATGCCTCAGACAAGTCAATTTTTGGAAAAAGATTATCACCATTTTATTTGTTAAATATATACCCTGAAGTTGATAGGAGATATACATATGGTAAGAGGCATTCAACCCAGTCAAAAAATCTATACATAAATATTGTCATTTTTCTTTCTAACATGAATCACTGGTGTGGCCCATTCAGAGTAATGTTTTTTTCAATTACTCTGCAGTTTTTTTAACCCATCTAGTTCAGTGTTAATCAACACCAACACAAAAGGTATCTTTCTTTTAGGCTTAAAAACTGGTATCACATTTTCTTTTAATTGAAAAAAATGCCTTTGTATATTTTCCCAACTCCTCTGAGAAAATTCTCTGGAATTTCGCTTTTAGCTTAGTGTTTCTTTAGATGTAATATTTTTCTCTGATGAACAATGAAATTTTCCACAGAATGAATTAATCAGCCTATTCCACAGTTCAAATACCTCTAATCAATCAATGCGTAGTAAATTTGAATTGGAATATTTTAATATATACATAATATAAACAACTGCTTTTTTCACCCGCAAGGGTAATGTTACACATAATTTTCACAAGAAAAATTAATTTCTTGCCCAATATTCTGCTTGCAACTTTGTCATTTTTTTTCCAAGTTCAAAACTTGCCAATTCGGTTCCAAGTTTGTTCATCAATAATTGTAATGTCGCTACCTCTATCCATGATTTATTTTACTCGAACAAATTTTCTATTATTTCAACTTTTGGTTTTATAGCTGGTAGCACTGGTAGCAAGTTGGTTTGTGTATTTCTTTTTCAACTTGAAGTAGCTTCGTTTGTGAACTATCTTTCCACAATTAAAACAATTTTTTGGTTTTAAATGGACATTCCTGTCTGAAATGAAGCATACCACAGTCATACCAAGTTTTGCAGCATTTGTATTTCAGATTTTTCATTTTGCTAGTATGTAACCCTATTTCCAGATTGCTAGTATTAATTTTTTATTGATTTAAAAGATAAGAAATTTCTCTAAAATTGAATTGAGAAAAATACATTTACTTTTGTCAGGGAAAAGTAAATGATTGAATCTGTGTAGGTAGCTTGTAGATATATTGTCATCCTGTTTTGATGATTACATGGCCCCAGATCGAATTGGAATGTGAGAATTTCCTGTCATTGACTACTTGGGTTTTTGGTATGGACAGGCAAGCAGTAAGATAGAGTAAGTCTCTCCCCTTCAGCAGTGAAAGACTGAAGACTCAGTTGAAATGGATAACTGATATTAATTTCATTTCGAGCTGGTAAGATTTATACAGAGGGGGAAAATTTAATTCCCGTAGATACCTTTACCACCCTGGTTTTGTGCCTTTTCAATAAAACCAAGGTGGAAGACGAAATCGGGGAATTGGGCCTGTAATTATGCAGAAGATGGCCAATCTGTAATTGGCAAGCTGCTAGAACTGATTGAACAAGCCATCATTCCTGAGAGAAATTACTACTAAAAGTGGTATTGTGATACTAAAATACCTGCCAGCTAATTTGTGTATCACCTAGTTTTGATCTTGTTTATAGAGTGTACATGAATTGGACATAAATTTATATAAATAAATACCTGTATCACTGTCATGTTGTACTGGTTATATTCCATTTGCTGACTTGTTTCAACAATAAACTGTCTCTTTGCGAATCTGGACTGACCTAGCCTGTTGATAACAATGACGTCCAAGATAAAAAAAACACAGCGTGAGCAAATTGGTCAAGGTTCAGGAAGCGTTGGCTCAGAATTGGCCAGGGATCATATTGGTACTGTCTTATTTCCTGTCATTTTTTTTTTTTTTTGACTAGTTGTACTTCTGATGTGCCATTTTGTGCTATTTTTACTGTATCATATTTTCAATCCAGTTTAAAAATCTCACACTCATGATTGACGTTACTGGTATATGTGACAAAATCTTCATCTTTTGTAAGGTTCATGCATTACCAAAGTCTCTAAAAAGAGTGAATCCTTTTCACCAAAAATCTTTGATATTAAGTTTTTTTAAATGACACTTTTTCTGGAATATTTGGCAAAATGACATTTAGATATTTTTCATGTTCTCAAAGTTTTCTTAACAGAAGACATACATTCTTTTCTTACCCTGAAGTATGATAGGAATGTGATGTTTTCTTAGAGTTAATTAGATTTACTAATTGAGTTAGTGACTGAGACTGGTGAAAATGAATTTGACATATTCGTTGTTCCTTGTTTTTTCAAGATTGCCTTTACTTTTTCTTGCCATTGTTGTAATAGTTTCTTCTGGAATTCTTGCTGTTGCTCAGTAATTAAATTCTTCCATAGTTTATCTATGTTCGCACAACTAGAAAGATGTTTTTCTTTTTTGTGTAAATTCAAATTTTCAGTCATCACTGAAATTATTAGGCGAAAGAGGAAAAGAAATTTTTTTCTTTTTCCGTGTGAGTTCAAATCCTTGTCACCACTGTTATATCTTCATTGCATTGAACAAAGATAACACAATCAAAAAATAAACTGTGTCTAGAGATTATATGCAAGTTATGAATTGGTATAAAGAGTTGCATCTTTAATGTTAAAAGTCCTATTATGATGTTTAGATTCTATTCAATATTATTAACTTAGATATATAATGATAGAGAAAACTATTGTTTTTGCTTGGAAAAAAATTTGCTAAGTTAACAAAACAGACTAATTTGACTGTCAGTAGTTTATTTGCAACTATTTATTTTGATACTTTTACATTATTATACCTTGTAAAACTAATGTAAAAAAAATATGAAAAGATTTTAGAACAAATTTGTCAATTTTTTAAAGGAAAAATCATAAAAAAACATTTTATTTTAAAAATAGTACATATATTAATAAAAAAATAAGAACCTCCTAAAATTTATTGCACAAATGCTCCTTTTTTTTCAATAACTCTTAGCAACCTATTGTCAACATCTGATGTTAGATTTGCAATTTTAGTGGCTGGTAAGTTGTTTGCAGCAACTTTAACTGTCTTCCAACGGTCACACTTGCTGTTGAATTGCCTTCCATTAGAATAAATATCTCTCTTGAGAATGGTCCACAGGTTCTCAATGGGATTCAAGTCACAGCTATTTGAAAGCCAGTCCATAAGAGAATCTTCAACAAATCCCTTTTCTTTCAACCAGGATTTAGTAAACTTTGATGCATGACTTGGTGTGTTGTCTTGCATAAAGATCATAGATCTACACTTGGCTAAAGACTGGTTATCAAACCATTCAAAGAAATATTGCTCTAGAAAATCACAGTAACTTTTGGAATTCAGTTTTTTTTTTTGTTTTTTTTTAATCATATCACCCCAAGCAAGGCGGTAATGCCGCTGATGTGCAGGGGGCTACATAAAAGTAAAAAGATTAGATAGGAGGAGAGTAAGGAGAAAGATGAACCAGTTAGAAAGGACCAAGAGAAGGATGGGAATACAGGTGTGATGACAGTTGCAAAGGTAGAGAGAAAGGAAAGGATATAGAGGGTGGTGTAAAAAGAACTATAGTCAAACGGTTAAGAGATAAGTATTGACATTGCATTTAAATACCTGGAGGTTGTAGCCATCAGGAAAGCAAGAATATGAAAGTGAGTTCCACAGTCAGGAAGTGTGAGAAAAGAAGCTGCAGGAGTAGAATTGTTGTCTGCATTTGGTTGATCTGTGAATGGGTGAGACCCAGTTACCAGTCTGGTTGCACGATTTTTTCACCCTGTCTTTCACTTTAAATGGACCCACAAGCTCTTTACCAATAATCCCAGCCCATATCATGATCTCACCGCCATCTTGTTGGTATTTAAAAAATTTTCTTGAGTCATGTTGCTTGCAAACCCATCCTCGAGCCCATCCATTGGGCCCATTTAGGGTGATCCTTGATTTGTCTGCAAAAAGCACTTTACTGAAATCAGTTTTCATGTATTTTTTTGCCCATTGCAATCTTCTTTCCTTACGTTTTTTTGTTAAAATGGGTTTCTTTATTTGATTTTTTACATCAGCAAATTTCTGTAATGCTTTGCACTGTGTTTTCCTTGACACCATAGTAGCTCCAGTGGCCTCAAATATGAACACACTTGACGCATTTTGGTTTCTTATTAATTCTCTTTGGATATGTGATAGATCTCGCTTTGTTAAATTCTTGAATTCAGCCTTTTTTTCTTGGTTGAATTCCCATTTGAGATATTTTCTTGATTGTTCGATGATCCCTTTTCAAATCCTTAGAAATTTGAAGTGAAGACTTTCCTTTGCTAATTTCTTTGATTATATAGTTCTTTTCATTCATTGTTAGTTCTTTTTTATGAGCCATAATACTAAATTCTAGTTCTTGCAAATAATCTCTTGACACTGTAAATTGTTACAATTACTGAAAAAATACTAAATATCAATCTGAAATTGAAAAGTGGAACTTAATTGCTTTCATGCTTACTCGTTATACATAATAGTACAAATTATTTCATTGGATAACACATATCCATGAATTTTACATAAAATATTTGACAATACCTCTTTTGCATATAATCTCTAGACACAGTTTATAATATTGCTTGAAGTTGATGTGGTCTTGCTGAAATCTGGGGTAGCATATGAAGTTTGCTTACGGCTAGCAGTGTTTTAGCTCATAACTGTCTACTGATTGTATATCTTGACAATTTTCAGCATCAGTATTATACCATTTGGACAAATCCATGTCATGCTCTGGAAAGGTGTATACATCTTCACAACAAAAAGCTAGTTTGGAATATGAGCAATTACAGGTAATGCTTACTGTGCAAATATTATTAGCATAAAACAAGTGAGGACATTTACAACTTTGATTCTAATTATGATGCATGCAGTTTGCTACACTCAAAACAAATGGTTGATATTTAAGTTGAAAGATCAAATACATAAAATGCTTCAACATTTTTCTCTGGGAAAGCGAAATTGCAGTGAAATAGAAAATGAATTAATTAAATGATAAGCTTCTTTGTTTAAAACAATTAATCTCTAAAATCTGCTCTTAATATCTTAAAGAAAAAAAAAACTGATTTCTGCCTCCCCCCACACACACATAACATTATTTACAACCTTACCATCATATTGCATTCAGAAAACTCTAAGAAATCCACTCTAAGAAACATGTTATTTGACTTGTTAATTTGTGTGAGTGTCTGTCTCTCTTTCTTTATATATATAATCTAAACATATATTGTTAAATGTAACAGATAATGAATGTCTATTATATTTAATCATGAGCTGTTCTAAACATCATATTTTGGCTTTTATTTCTGGTGAAAGTAAAGACAAAAATTGTCCAACATTTGGATATTTTTTTTTATTACGCTGGTTCTAAGCTTTTAGTTCACATGTTCCATCTTCAGAGTGGTTGCAGGGACATTAACATAAAGACATCCACCATCAAAGATGATTATCTTGTGTTGACATAAAACATTACTATGTATGATAATACTTATGCAGGTCACAAATTAGTAATGCGGTTCTATGACTTCACACCACATGAGAGCCCGAAATATTAAGAACAGAACCATATGTCTACATGCAATGTGGTGAGTTGTGATTAGATTGAAGTGGGATTTTATTGAGTGTGAATTGATTTGATTTAATGTAGATGGCCTCCAATATCTGAAGGATTTTCATATTACTACACAAGTAGGCTTAAAATAATTACTCAAAGCTGAATCAATCAAACACTGTTATCATAAAAATCCTAATGATATTATAAACACACCTATAATAAAAGCAGCCATACATATAAAAAGTACATTTGTTATTTTAAACAAACATGAATACCACTCCAAATTACAGGCCATTTTAGCCGATCACAATAAATTTCAAAAGCTAACTAATAATACTACCTTCCAACTTAAAAAAAAAATACCATTAAACTTGTTACTGCAAACAATGCTGAAACAGGATCTTATAAACTTCAAAAGATAGGTGACTATCAGCTGGCTATCTTTTATGGAAAAGAAAACCTCTATAAAAAAAGACCTATCATTTCACAAATACCTACACCAATATATAACCAAATCTCATAATAAATTAATTACTCCCTATCTTTTGAGTAAATCTGGATGAATGAACTTATATGAACTCCACGAATGAATTCTCCATTCCGTAAAACCAAACAACCAGATAATCGCATCTTTGGATGTACAAAACTTACTCACTAATGTTCTCATCCATGAAACGATTGACATCATTATCCATGATGTTTACAATCATACTACTCTCCCATCAATCAATATTAAACCCACTATTTTAAAACAACTCTAATTAGCATGTACCACTCAAGTACCTTTTCATGACCCCTTAGGTAATATTTATACTCAAATAGATGGTATTGCAATGGGATTTCCTTTAGGTCTTCTTTCTTCTAATTATTATATGGCACATTTAGAAAATAAAATACTTAAATGAGATGGCCAAACAATGATGACTACAGAATTATATATGTGGGAGATGAAAATAATGAAAAAGGAGTTGGCATTATACTAGATAAAGACACAAGAAAATGTGTCATGGAATACTGCCAGATATCAGAGAATTCTAGTAGTTAAAATGAAAGGAATACCTCTCAATATATTCATAATAGTGATATACACACTGACATCACAAAGTACAGAAGAAGAAAATGAGTCCTTCTACGCCATGCTAGATTATGCCAAGGCAGAGTGCAAATCACAAGAAATCAGAATTATCATGGAAGATCTGAATGCCAAAGTTGGCCAAGGAAGAGAAAGTGAAATGGTCAGCAATTTCTGTCTAGGATACCGCAATAGGTGAGAAAGGTATTCAGTAGTGCACAGCAAATGACCAGATAATAACCAACACCTGGTTCCAAAAGCGCCCAAGAAGTCCAGAAGGAGAAACTAAGAACCAAATTGATTACATTACCATCAAGAGATTCAGAAACACAGTCCTTCACTGCAAAGCCTATCCAAGTGCGACCTGCAAAAGCGACCATCTACCAGTCATATGCAAACCAAGAAGATTAAAGAACTCGGCCCTAAGTCTACAGTACAATAGACTCATGAATGACCTGAAACTGCAGGAAATGTATAGAGAGAGCATGAAAATAATATATGAAGGACAAATTAGAAATGGAAGCTCATAATGGAATGCACTAAGAATGGCTCTAGTGACATTGGCGAACGACATCATTCCAAAGGAAAAAGCATGCCAGAAGAAAAATGAGTGGATCCCTGAAGAGATTCTTGACTTGATGCAAAAGAGACAGAAAACTATGCCAAGATATGGAATGGAATACAAGAGACTACACAAGGAAATATGGAGCAAATGTAGACAGGCTAATGAAGACTTGATGACAAATGCGCCGAAGTAGAAAGACTGAGCACAACAAATGGAGACATGCATAAAAGAATAAAGGAACAGGGCAAAGGACATGCTCAACAACAGGATATGTAAAAGCAAAGGATGGCACGCTAATATTAGAAAAAGAAAAAAATACTTCAGAGATCGGACGAGTATATCGGAAATCTCTTCCACCACAGAGAACAACCAACAATGCACAAAATTATGGATGGACCAGAAATATTCAAAACCAAAGCGGAATTGGCAATGGCCAAATTCAAGAGAAACAAAGCAGCAGGATCAGACAGGATTGTAATAGAGATGTTTATGTCCCTAGAAGGCTTTGGCGTAGACAAACTAACAGAAATAATAAACCAAATCTACAACAGTGGCAATATACCGGAGGATCTAAGCAGATCAATCTTCATAACACTATCTAAAAAGCCAGGGGTAAAGGAATGTGTACTCCATCGAACAATCAGTTTAATGAGCCATATAGCGAAACTCATCATCTTGATTCTGATAAACAGTGCACAGCAGAATCGGCCCAGAGATAGAACAAGAAAAATGTAGTTCTGTTAAAGATACTGGAATCAGGAATGCGATATTCATGCTCAGAATGCTATCTGAATGAGCAATACAAATGCAGAAGGACCTTTATCTGTGCTTTATAGACTACTCAAAGGTGTTTAACAAAGTACAACACAAAGACTTGATAGAGGTGCTCGACAATCTTGACATTTTCAGAAAAGACGTTAGGATAATCAAGAATCTATATTGGCAGCAAACTGCTTGTGTACAGATACAAAGTGAACTCAGCAGGCATGCAAAAATAGAAAGGAGCGTAAGACAAGGGTGTGTTTTTTCACTGGATCTTTTCAACCTGTACAGTAAAGCAATTATGAGAGAAATAAGTCTTTCCAGGATTCGTCATTGGTGGCCACAATCTCAGCAATATCAAATAGACGGATGACATGGTGCTGATAGCAGACATGGAAAGGAAAATGCAGGACCTTCTACAGAAGGTAACAAAAGAAAGTGAGAAGAAAGGACTGAGCATAAATTTCAAGAAAATGAATATATGGAATGTATGGTCATCAGCAAAAAGAAGAGCCCATTATGCCAACAACTACAAGTCGGAGAAACTAAAATAAAACAAATAAAAAAATTCAAATACCTGTGAAGTGTTTTGACAGAGAATGGAAAGTGTGACACGGAGATCCAAAGATGCATTGGCATGGCCAAAGACACATTTTAGAAGCTAACCAGAGTACTGAAAGACATGAAAATCTCATTAGAAACAAAGAAAGGAATACTGGATTGCTATGTAATATCTGTCCTTCTGTATGAAAGTGAATGTTGGACGATATCATCTAGGATGAAGAAGAGGCTTGAAGCAGCAGAAATGTGATTTTACATAAGGATGCTGAGGATACCATGGACAAAGCATGGAAAGGATGCAAACGAGAAAAAAAATCATACTTAATATCAAGAAGAGACAAATGAGGTTACTGAGACATGTAATGAGGAAGAAGGACCTGGAGAATTTAATACTCACAGGTTGGAAATAGGAAAGGAGAGACAGGGGAAAGCAGTGTGAGATGTACTTGTTAGGTCTGAGCAAATGGATGGCAGAGCAGGGTTTAGAAGAGACACCAAGAGAAAAAATATTGAGATCAACAAGAGACAGAACCAAATGGAAGTCCATGATTGCCTACATCCTGAAGAGACATGGCACAGGAAGCAAAAGAATGGCACTAATAAACTCCCTATATACATATGACATTTTCATTTTAGCTAAAAAATATTAATCAAATTACACAACTTAAAAAAGAATTTGAAAATCACTCTGTCCTCAATATTTACATTAGAACTTAATATTAATAATAAATTTCCATTCCTTGATGTATTTATTGATTCCAGTACATATAGATTTACTACTTCTCTATATAGGAAACCAACTTGCATAAATTCATGTCTTCTTAATTCTAATAGTGAATACCCCCAATAATAGAAGTTAGCAGTTATAAGAAACTTAATTCAATGCACACAAATATCTTCTTCCAAAGCTATATTCTATAAAGAATTACACAACATTAAATTTGTTAACAATGGATTTCCTAACTCCATCATTGATCAACAAATTAAAATGTATTCTCAATAAACTTGATACCATTAACAATATTGATAATAATAATAGTGTATGTCAAAATAAACCCAACACTATTAACTTATACTATTACAATTAAATGCATAATAATTACAAACATGATGAAACAACACTCAAAAATATAATAGGTAGAAATGTTAAACTAATTAATAATAATAAATTAAGCTCATCATATATTATAAAAAATTTAAAACAATTGACATCATAGTCCATAATAACCCTACAACCATGCAACTAAATTCTCTACAGAAAACCAATGTAGTGTATCAAATTACATGCCCGTTCAGGGATTGTATCTCTAATACTAATAATAAACTTACTACATATATTGGTTTTACTACAACCACACTCTCCCGTAGACTTTAACATTTCAGTCTCTCACGTGGTGTGAAGTGCATTACTAATTTGCGACTTGCATCAGCTATTCAGTAACTGTTATCACTGCATAGCAATGTTTTATGTCAACACAAGATGATAGTCATCTTTGATGATGGATGTCTTTGTTAATGTTCCTGCAACCACTCTGAAGATGGCTCATGTAAGCCGAAAGAATAGAACCAGTGTAAAAAAATAAATATCCAAATGTTGGACAATTTTTGTATTTATCTTCACCAGAAATTAAAGCCAAAATATGATGTTTAGAACGACTCATGATTAAACATAATAGACATTCATTATCTGTTATATTTAACAATATGTTTAGATAACTATCTGCTGCCACAATACACTAAATATATAGGAGAGAAAATGTGGGCATAGGAATCACCACTGCATTGTGGTGACTGTCACTTTCACATCGTAATGGGATTTTCAGACCAAGTTCAAAATGAGTCACCATGCAGTGTTGATTCTTATGCCCACATTGTCTGTATCTGTAAATGCTCTCTCTATGATACTCATTATTGATCCTTGATAAATATAGCAAATTTTAAACATGTATATTTTTTCTATGCCAAGAATATTAGAGAATGTATTCTCTCATAATGTAAGACTTATTGCTGGAATTCTGTTTAATGATGAGAAGGTTCAAATGATGCAACATTGTGTGTGCATGCCTGTTAAATGATTTTCTTTTTAGACAGAAAACAAATTTAAAAAACAAACATGTACAATAGCCAACAATTATTAGTGATGACCTTGAAAACAGTTTTAATACAGACAGTTTTGCATAACCTTTAAATAAAAACAAAACTAAACCATTGTTGAACTGTTCCCCCCCCCCTCTATTTTTTCAAAACCAATTTTTACATTTGTTTCCTTTCTTCCTCAACAGCTAATGGAAACCTTGACCCAATTACACTCAGCAAACATTTAGAATCCTTGATTGGTGGTTGCCACTTTTGACATTTTTTGGCTGATTGCCTTAGTACTTGTGACATTCTCTGTAAGACTAAAATAACCACTCCTACCAAAATATCTTCAAGAATTTGTCTAATAATTAAAAAATGTTTAGCAATAAATCAAAATTAGTTCCAATTTCTGATGTTCTGACTTGAGATATATATATATATATATATATATATATATATATATATATATAATTGAGCAATATTACATAGAATAGTGACTAGTGATTCAATTATCATAACATCTTTTCTTCCTATTTTCTCCTAAAAGAATGCAGTACATAGAAGTGTCATTTTGTCTCAGCTTTTCATTCTCTCTTTTTAGAATTTACTCATAATGTAGTAATATATCTACACAATACACCCTTTCATAGGGGACATGCATACACACTTTATTCTATTAAATTTTATATATATATATATAAAACGTACATGAAGTCACACAAAGGAAGTGGTGGTTGAAAAAGGTGTTTATTGAAAGATTTTAAATATACCTATATTATACTAAAATAATTAAGGCAGATAAGTTATATATTTTTGTGTACATTTAATATATTTACATAGGAACATAAATTGTACATTTACTTGCCAATCACTCAAATAAAATACATGTATATCTAACACAATAATGTTTATAAGGTCAAATTAATACATTTCAATCATACATTTTTAGTACAGCTGCCTCTTTTAATGATTAGCCTTCCATCATAATCATAGCTCATTTTGATATTAATGATTTTTTTTTTAATTAGAAAATGTCTTTTGACTCGATAAATACAGTGCCTGTGTAATAGAAACATGTTTGCGTGTGTATAGATTTTGGTAAATACTGCCTAAATTCCTTTTCTTCTATTTTCGTTTGTCTTACTCTGTGGACAAAAGAATTATTGAAATAAGCGACAAGTTGACGAACAACATTTATCTAACCTTTCTAGTTTCTTATTTCTTTGTATATTTTAGTTGTAACAGCATTATTCTTTAGCAGCTCACAACACTTAGCCAGTTGTCTGTGATTTCTAAATATCCAAACTGTCACTGATCCCCTTTTTTTAAGTTGGTTATACAACCATCAGCAAAAGCAATTATTATTTTTGTTTACAATTAATTTTGAAAACAGTTTATTTCTTGATAAAAGGTGAAGTTTTACAGGTATTTCAAAGTTTAAATTCTTAAACATTGCCACCTAAAAGAAATTGCAAATTGTTATGTTGAAATACTGAGAGTTCTTTCTGACAAAATGTACAAAAAATAAAGTAATTGAAAATGATACCTATATTTAGGGGGTGCATTTATTAGATCTGTGCTACTTACAGCTGTAGAATAATGGTCTGCAAAGTTTTGATAAAAAAAATCACTGGAATGAAATAAATATTAATTAAAAAAAAATAATCAACATTACCTCAGTTAATAAATTCAGGATAATTAACAGCAAAAAATATTTTTTTACTATTGAAAAAAGTCACATTAAGAGCTTTTTTTCTATGTATCTATCACTGTTATTTTGGCAAAATTCAATAGAACTTATTGATGACAAATGTAAATCATATTCAACTGCATGTACATTTCACTTGTAAGTACAGTCTGTTAATTTTAGTATTGAATTTATTTGAAATATGGCAATTTTAATTATTGATCCCATCTTGAAGGACATTACATATATTTAAAATCCTGAAAAAGGATAAAAATTTCATCCTCTTAAAGTAACTCACCCCAGTACTTTGCAAAATCTTAATACAGTTAGATCAGACCTGGAATTTGTAGATTTTAAATAGGATGTCATGATATTTTTGCTTGAGCTTGGTTTTGACATACTAAATAATAAAAACAAATATATTAAATTACTGAAAAAAATGAAAAACCTATTTAGAGTATTTTTAACTTAAATGTTAATAAACCAATTTTTTAAAAAATTAATTTATAAGAAAATAAGTATTTTCTGAACATAATTACTTTTGATGGTGCATTTTGGAATGTATCTTATTCTTAGATCCCTTAAAATTAATTTCTCACATACAAAAAAAAAAAAAACCATTTTGATGCTATGAGGGTTGTTAATCTCAAACAAATGTAACTCACTGTCTATAGATGCCAAAGGCTTCAAAAACACTGATATACAACAGAAATTATTCTTTAATTTTGGATAAGTAATTAATGTGATGATTTAAATTGACAAATAATCAGTGTAATGATGTTCAACGAATGCATGTATTAGCTCTGATCAATTACAGTAAGATAAATTGTGTAAGTTAGATATGAAAAATAGTGTGGACACTTTGTTTTAAATAACTTCATTCAATAAAATTGCTTTGAATTGTATTGTAACAGTGATGACATCAGCATGCATTTTTTTTAAGGTTTTGTTAAAATTGGCGCATTTTTGTTTATTGATTCTAACATTGACAATGAAAGAAAATAATAAATTTGTTTTTTTTTATTTTAAGAAAGATAAAAATGTGATAAATAAAAAATTTGTGCAGTTCATTGAGAAATGTTTGAACATATCAAAAGTAGTTTGCTGGATATTTCTCTTTATTCTATGTTCAGGTAGACCAGTTAAGTTTAATAGCAACCAAGTCTATAGATTACTTGAACTTGAAATTACTCAATGTCATATGACACAAAGATTAACTAGCATACTTGAAATATCCAAATGGGACATTTTAAAACCATTTGAACCAGCTTGGTTATATTGAAAAATATAGCAAAAACATTATCTTACATAAGTTAAGCAAAAAATCTAATGGACTGCATTTAAATATTCCATTTATTTTAATATTATCAAATTTTTATTTAAATATTTTATAGGGTGGATGATGAAAAGTATTTCCTTATAAAAATGCATGAGATCATAGAACAAGCAAAATGAAGTACTATTCACTGAACAAATGAACAATCTTTACCCAAATGTAGTATGTATAAAAGAATTGGAAGGTAATTTGCTTGAATAAATATTACGTCCAACAAAATCCAAGTCAATACAGCAGTTGCTGAAAAGTATCTAGAATTTATTTTTAGAAAAACAAAAAATCTAGAATAACACTAGACTGTGTGTGTATTTTTGTTGATCTGGTAAAATTGTTAGTTTATCTGGGAATTTTCCATTGTTTTTGTCATATTCACCTGATGCTGTACATTCAGACTACCACTTATCCCACACCTTTACAGAACTGAATTGGTAATTTCACCAATAACAAATAATTACAATGTTTTATTTCATAACAAGTGAGTAAAAGTTAAGGCTTATGTGTTAAAAAATATTACAAACTTATTCATAGAATTAATTTAGCTATGGGATTTACCTATAAATATTTATTGCAAAAATGTAAATGGACAAGTGAACAGTTAAAAAAAAAAGAATAAGGTGAAAATTTAAAGGAAGAATTGAAAATCATTTTCTGGATGTTCTGTTAAGTTACTGTTCCAAAGTCAAAACAAAACTTCAAGTGAAAAAAGGGTCTACACCAGCATTTAAACCAAAACATAGTGTACTATTTGCAGCTTTGGATCAAGTTAATGAAGAATTAGACAGACTTGAAAAAAAAATGGATGTAATTGAAAAAATTGACCATTCAAAATGGGTAGCACCAACAGAAAAAAATAAAATTTGTGTTTGTGCTGATTTTTTGACTGGGTTAAACAGATGTTTAGAATCACATACCTAGCCATTACCAAGTTCAGAGGAAATTTTTGTGAAAATAAATGGTAGAAAATTTTCATAGCTGGATATTTCTGAGGCATATTTACAAATACAGAAGAAAGATGGGAAAATTGATTTATATGGTGAAAGGAAAAAAAATGGAAATACAAAAGCCACTGAAATAAGTTAAAAGGTTTACTAAAGAAAGGCCTGCAAGTATTGTATGATATCAACACTTCAAGAATTCATTGAACATAAAATTATGAGTACCAGTAAAAAGAAATATATGAAAAAACTAGTGGTTGACCCAAACTAAAGAAATATAAAGTTCAGCATATGACAAATTTGCCAGAAAAAGGAAACTGTAAATAGTAAGAAATAAAATAAAATATTTAAGAAAATAAAAAATTTCAAAAGTGGGGATGTTGTGGGGTAAATAAGACATTGCTGGTAACTTTAATTGGATAGACTAAACTATCGCCCGGTTCACACTCCACCCACGTCTATTGAACAGGTGAAGAGGCTCATCCCTTGTTCCTTGTTTAGGTTGTGGTTTCCGGCTTTCTCTTTTCTAATCTTTTCACTCCTACGTAGCCCCCTGCGCTTCAGTGGTGTTACCGCCTTGCTCGGGGTGACATGATTAAAAAAAAACAAAAAAAAAACACACAAATGAACTAGGTAAGATACCTTAAATAAAGAACTCGGATTTTAGAGACAGTTCTGATAGTGTTCATTAGAGTACCATTGGAGTCCATTGAGCCATAATATTATAGCCATTAGTAGCAAGTTATAACAATATCAAGAGCAATTCTTCGGTGAGAATGATAAAAACATTTTGAAAGTATCAGTCCCATACATGATACACACTTGGGTGATCATGTCCCGAAAGAGACATGACTGACTAGGCAGAAAATTATTCCACAGTAGGTTTCCAATACTTTCTGCTATAGACTGGTTGTCAACCAAAGCTAGGGAGCTTTATCTGTCCTGTTATTTAACCTATAACTAGAGGAAAGAGGTGGATTAATACCTTTCCCAAGGGTATTTGCACATAAGTGAATGCAAGGAATTCAGTTGGAATTCGAACTTAGCTCTCTGATTTCTCATTCCGAGCTGATATGCACATCCTTGAAAATATAGAACAATGAAATTGCATGAAAGATAGTAGATAATAGTGGAACAAAATCATAAATATGTTGCTCAATAGTTATGTCAAAAATAATTGCTCAAAGCTAATGTCAAAAATAAAAATATTAGTAATTTTTACTTAATAAACTGAACAAATTTTCTTACTGACTCAATATTTTCAGAATTTATTTAAGTCTAAGTTAGGAAGATAAAATTTTGATTTTTGGTTTGAATTCTAATTAAATACTATAGTACTAACACTGTTTTTTATTCCAGTCACTAAATTTAGCACTACATTCCATGTGTCTTTGTAAGTTCAAAGTTAAGAATCCTTGGTCATGGCATCAAATGTAGCATTATGGATGGGAACATCAGCCACATCATGAACGTCCTGGACAGAAGACTTCTTCACTCATACTGTTTAAGTGTCAAACTAAAAGTTAAAATGTATCAAACAGGAGCTGTTCATATTTTTTTTTTAATCATATCACCCTAAGCAAGGCAAAAATGCCACTGATGCGCAGGGGGCTACGTAAGAGTGAAAAGACTGGAAAAGAGAAAAACCGGAAACCACATACTAAACAGGAAACAAGGGATGAGCCTCTTCACCTGTTCAATAGACGTGGGTGGAGTGTGAACTGGGCGATAGTTTAGTTTTATTAACATTTGTGAAAGCCAAAATTTCCTGGTAGTGTAATTGTTCAATGACCATTACAATATCAGTGCTTCATTCATTAATATTCCTGTTATAACTCATCATATGTCTCAACTGACTCCAATGGTAATAGAACACTATTAGAACTATCACAATTCTGATGCAGAACTCTGAGTTCTTAATTTAAGGCATATTGCCTAGTTCATTTGTCTTATTGGAGAGGTGGAAGAGGCTTATTTACTCCAAAACATCCCCACCTTTTGAGATCTTTTATTTTTCATAAGTATTTTATTTTATTTATTAGCATTCACCCCCTCCTCTTTCTGGCAAGTTCACCATATACTGAACTTTGTATTTCTATCTTTTTAGGTCAACCACTAGTTTTTTATATGTTTCCTTTTACTAAAACTCGTATTTGTATATTCAACGAATTCTTGGGGTGTTTGTACATCAAAGACATCATACAGAACTTACATAGGATTGCAAAATAGGAAAAACCTTTCTTCAGTCAATCTTTTTTTTAACTGATTCCAATAACTTTTGTGTTCCTATTTTTTCTTTCACCATATTTTTTTTCCTTCATTTTTTCTTTCCTTCTTCAGTTTGTATTTGCAAATACGCCCCAGAAAGATCCAGCTTTGAAAAAAAAAAAAAAAATTCCACTGCTTAATTTCACAAAAATTTCTTCTAGATTTAGTAATGGGTAGTTATGTGATTATAAACATTTGTTTAACACAGTTGAAAAATCAGCACAAACACTTTTTTTCTTTACATATACTGCCTATTTTGAATAATCCATTTTGATTTTTTTTTTTTACACCTATTTTTTCATGTGTCTAATTCTTTGTTGACTTGATCCAGTACTGCAAACAGTACACTATATTTCAGTTTAAATACTGGTGTTAATCATTTTTCAATTTGAAATTTTGCTTTGACTTTGGAACACCAACCCAACTCCTCCAACATCTGGAAAACATTTTCTCAATTCTTCCTTTAAATTTTCACTGTTTTTTTTTGTTTTTTTTTGTTTCCTCACTCTATTTTTTGCAATAAATATTTATAGTAAATCCCATAACTTGAATAATTTCATCCAGTCAGTTCCAAATAAGTTCATAGTATTTTTTGAGGACATAAGCTTTAGCTTTTACATGCTTACGAAATGAAACCGTGCAAGTCATTTCACCAATAATACAAAAATTGTCATCAGACACATCACATGCAATTTTCAAAGTTCTTTTTAAAATAGGTTTTCTGCTTGCTTTTCATGTAGCTTCAGTGATTATTATGATATCACTCTCAGTGTCTAGTTGCATTTTGCAGCCACACTATTAATTTTCACGTACACAAATTTTCTTTAGTTTTCTGTAATTATTTTTTTATCTCAATGTTGTCTACAAATTTTTTTCTGTGAGAACTTTTCCTTAGTTTTACAATATCCACAACTGAAACATGAACTAATTTTTATTTTTCCACATTTTTCTTTAGCTTGTATATATGTGTATTCTTTTATTTCAATTTTCTCAGTATCAAGTCTCAGATTTAGGATTCTCTGGCATTCATCTGATATTTCCTGTAGTGTTAGTTTTGATTCTGTTCCCGTTTGATTAGGATTCTAGCATCTATTTTTGTGTCTTTTTTCACTGTTTATCCTTGAATGAAAATTAATCCTTGAAACATATCCAGAGTCAGTTTAATTTAAAAATATTTCACAATTCTTGTTAACAATTCTGGCATATGTGACAAAATTTTTTTTTTTTTTTTTATCAGATTTTTTTTATCAGATTTTTTTTTACTTCCAACGAGAATTGAATAACAAATATTTTTTCACTAAAAATTTTAGGCAGAATATTTACTGTTTTTACAAAGTAAATTTCTGTTTTTTTCATTACTACAAAATTACAGTAGTTTCCATGTTCTACCGGTGCTAACATTCTCAACAAAAGTATTGCTTTTTCTTGTCTTCCCAGTTGCTACATTCTTCTCTGTAAATTTGGTCATATCTTCTAAAATGAACAGAGAAGGTAATTTCATCATCAGAATTGTATATTATTTCAGTTATAGTATTTGTCACTGCATCAGAAGTGAAATAAATTATAGAATTATTTCATGCAAAACTAAATTTAATGGATCTCTAAAATTGATTGAAATTTTGAAAGAGTGAAGAAGACCAGAATAAGTTAACAAAATTTTAACAAAACATTATATTCTACTTGTTGGTTACATAGGTATTTCAAACTAGTGTATTCTTTCCCTCAATTCTAATGCTTGATAGTGGTACAAATAGTCGGATATTCAAATCACTTATAGTTGTAATGATGATGATGATAGGACAACAGTTGTATGTATGTGTCTGCTTGTTCTCCCTCTTATCAAATGATATTACAGTGATCTATTCATTCAGCCGGATCTATGATTTGCTCTGTTTTGCCTCTATCTCATGTGTTTCTATTCTCTGCTGACCTCTGCAGATCTAACTAAAGTGTGTCATGTAGTTGTGTGTGTGTATATATATATATATATATATATATATATATATATCATGGACTCTCCCATCGATTTCAGTGTATGAGGGTCTAACCTTAGTAAGACATCCACACAGAGATTTATTTATAGTGGTGAAGGCATTGTGTAGTACCATCCACACTTTTTGGAACTGCTGATAACAAACAACCAATGCAGAAATCTGCCACAGATCGCATGAACAGCAGACCTCAATTATTTAACCCATAATTGGAGGGAATGGATGGATTAATACCTTTCCCAAGGGTACTAGTGCGCAAGTGAATGCAGTGTGCTCGACTGAAATTGGAACTTGGCTCACCGATTTCCCCCTCCAAGCCGACATCCACTGCACCACAACGCACATCTGTGAACGCTAATATATATATATATATATATAGAATGCAGTCTATCACCAATAATGTATTGATATGATTTGACCATTATTTACTCTGAGTTTTCTTTGTTCTGAAAAGTACATGATCAGTCTGCCATTTGATAGTTTCTAAAATATATTCTTCCTATAAAACCATTAGTGAACCTGGTTTTATATAAATAAACCATATAGCTCATTTTGCCATTTTCTTGGCAGTTTTTGTTTTTTATTTCACCTAGGAAACCACATCAACCAATAAATAGGTCTTTATGTAAACAACTTACTCTCAAGGGGTTTTAGAAAAAAATGTTTGATTTTAGCTAAGTAATTTATTACTTGTGATTGCTTTTGCTTGACTTGGCAACAAGTTTATACAAGGCCATACTCAGTTATAAGAAGTTATCTCTAATTTTATATATTTATGAATATAGTATTTAATATTAAGAACTCCTTAAGCCATTTAATTTCCTAAAACTAATTAATTTAATTCTTTTTGCACATTTAATTCTAATACTCATTAAATACAATAAAGTCTGATCTTACCTTGTCTTTAATTCTATACAATAAAACTAAACTTTTTAAAAATTTAACTCTGTCAAGCCTGCTTGTGATTGTACTTGAACCCCATGAAACACTAAAATTTTAAGAATCAGAAATGATATATTTTTTATTTCAGGTAAGGTTTCACGGTCTATAAGATAGTTTTTTCTTTTTTTTTTTTTTTTTTTTTTTTTTAATATAGATTTTGATTCAATTCTCATATTGAATGCCATGGATGTATATTTACGCATTTAAATTTATTTTAATAAAAACATTTTACAGTTGTGGTCTTTGCTTTAGGCAAACATTGATCAAAACATTTTCTATGCTGCATTTTTATTTTTTTATTTTGAATACGTAACCTTTTTAATAGTAGACATGTGAATTGTGAATATTTAATTTCATAAAAATAATCTTTTTTTTCAATTTTTATTTCCCCTTTTTATTTATTTTCATTATTTTCAAATCCCTGTCACCAGTTCCACTTACTATAATTTCCTTTGTTTTGTTTTCTATTTTTTTTTTTGTTACTAGTGTCATCCATTGATGGAAAATGGAGTGAGTATTTTGTTTTTTCCTCTTTTTTTTTTCTTTTTTTTTTTTGACTGCATTGAGTCCATTTAGTGATGGAACACTTAATAAAGCAAAAAACATTGCTGAACATATTCTCCAATGGCACACTTCCAACAATAAATCATTAATCAATTTCAAAATCTTTTTTTGTTATGATTTACTGATTTTTAAAAATTTTATTTGCAAAACTCTCTGATCATTGTTAGGTAATATGATGGAGATATAAGTATATATAAATATTATTTTAATTGTTTGGTACATATCTCTGCTTCCTTTTGCAAACAGGTTTTTACTATTTTACTATATATTTTTAAATATATCAAATATGTGTTAAATATAATTATGTAATATATATGTATATATATATATATACACACACACACACACACACTGACTTGAATTAATAAAATATGCATATGAGGGGGCACATATATGTAGTATTATTATCCAGGTGTTCAATGTATGAACAGTGTTCAATGTATGAACAGAACTGTATTATCTATATATTAATAAATATGCATATTGTCCTATGTCTATGGCACGACTTGGAGTTTCGTGCATTATGCTATCATCAGGTGCATATTTTAAACTGACATTTTAATAGATTTGAATTTAAGTTCATTCGATGTTCATGGAAATTAAATCTTATGAAGTTAAGTTACTGCATTTTTAATAACAAGATTAAAAATTTAAATATTCTAAGATTATATGTAGTTAATTAAAATATAAAATAAAAAATATAAGAAATATTGTAAGAAAGGTTGTAAAGGGGTGTAAATCATAAAATGTAAAAATTTTAAATATTCTAATATTACATGTAGATAAAAATTTTAAATAAAAATAAATTAAAAAGTAAAATTTAGAATTTAAATTAAATACTGCAGGAAGCGGTGGAAAGAAAATGGGAAAAGTAAAGCAAAAAGGGGTATAGAGGAATCTATATCGATTTGGGTTTAAGAATTTATTTTTTTCTATGACAGCATGTGGTCATTAAATCACTTTTTGTTAAGTAAATTAGGATTATTGATATGATTTTAAGATGACATTTTTTTTCTAAAAAGCATAAGTTGCATCTATCTTCTTTTCCATTGTAAGGTTTGGTTTAAATTTATCCATATATTATTGGAAATTAATGGAAATTAAAACAAGAAGAAGAACCCAATTATTACCTGGAATATAATAGCTAAATCCAAACCTTACAATGGGAAAGGAGATAAATGCAACTTATGCTTTTTAGAAAAAACTTATCATCTTAAAACATATCAATAAACCTAATTTACTTTTAAAAAAAAGTGATTTAATGACCACATGCTGTCATAGAAAAAATACTTAGACCCAGATTGATATAGACTCCTCCATATATTTATCTTTCCCTCTTTCTTTCTTTCTTTCTTTCCTCCATGAATATTACATTTAACAATATTACGAGGATGCATTTATATATAAAAATAATAATAATATCAAAAAAGTTGTATTAAGGGATTCTATTGAGTCCTACTTGTTATTACAGAAAAGTTTTAATACATGAAGTAGTTGCAAAAATAGAGAAATTAGGAATAGAACACTTTGGAAGATTGTAGAATGTTCAAGTAAAATCGAGAGAATTCTAAAGGATTCTAGAATTTGCAAATTAGGTGTTAGCCCCTATAAAAATAGGTTTGGGGAAGAGAATAGGCAGTTGTTAACAGGATTTGCTGACATTATCAACTCCGGCTTTGATTCAAGGATTTATATCCAGCCGAAAGAATCTCTAAGAAAAGTTGCCAACCAACTAAAACCTGAAAGAGAGCCTCATGGAACAAAAAGGGTAAATAGATATTTTGACTCTTTCATTGACCATACTTAAAATTATTCTTTATATACACATTTGAGGATTTTCAAAAAGTATAGCACTTCACTAACTTAACTGGGTAAAGATACTGACTCTTCCTTCCCCTTCATAACACTTCGCCTGCCAGTAGTAAACTTTACGTTTCTGTTTTGAATGCAAAAAAAATTGTAAATTTTGTATATATTACGTTTCTGTTTTGAATGCAAAAAAAAATTGTAAATTTTGTATATATTACATTTCTGTTTTGAATGCAAAAAAAATTGTAAATTTTGTATATATATCATTTTGTGTTTATCATAAATTAAATATTTGTATGTGATTTTTAACTCTGAGTTTTGGTCAATCATTTTTTTTTCTTTTGTTACACTTAACACGTAACAACATTTATGAAGTTAGCTTTTGTTAATTTTAGCTTCTTGCATTGTTTAATTTTAATTCTAAATTTTACTTTTTAATTTTATTTTTATTTTTATTTAAAATTTAAATTTTTTATCTACAATATAATAAAATATTAGAATATTTAAATTTTTACATTTTATGATTTACACCCCTTTACTTTTTTCTCCCTGAATTTTAATATTTTTTATATTTTTTATTTTATTTTATTTTGTATTTTAATTTTAAATTAATTTTTTTTTATCTACATGTAATCTTAGAATATTTAAATTTTTAATCTTATTAAAAAAGCACTAACTTCATAAGATTTTATTCCCATGAACATCGAGTGAATTTAATTTAAAATTTATTAAATTGTCAGTTTAAAATATGTACCTGATGATTACACAACATATGAAACTTGAGTTGTGCCATAAACGTAGGAAAATATGTATATTTTTTATATATATAAGATTGGGTCATGTCTAGTTTGTCAATAGGTGTAACAGTCGTTTACTGTTACTTCTGCCAGAGAAAGATCTACATGACGTAGTGTTCACATTCTATGGTCCTATCAGTGTTAAGACTTTATTAAAATACCTGTAAGACAGGATATGCAGATATTGCCTTCTGTTTTAGAGAAGTACTCCACAGTGACTCTATTTTTAAACAAATTTAATTACTATTAAGAACAAGTATGAAGCTTTAGAACATATCAGAAATTCAAAATAGAATAACTTTCAGGAAAGCACTTGTGACAGCTGCAAAAGAAAGCATGGCAAGAGAAAAAAATGGATGACATTGGGCAATTCTTCATTTTCTAAAGGAGGCACCAGATAAAGCTAAAGAATTGTGCAAATAGGAAGCTAAGCAAGATCCTGAGAAATGTGTCAACAAGTAAAAGAGCAATTGCTAAATAGGAAGAAATGTGTAGAGGTTAGAGATGGTACACAAAAACAGTATGTATACAAAAAATATAGTAGGTGAGAAAACCTACACTTCACCAAGAGAGCACAATCATCATGGTGGGGGGGGGAGTATTGCAGCAATGAAATTAATACATAAGAGAACTCTTCAATGGTAAAAGGATTGTTGAAGAGAGCGCAGGGAAACATAAGTTCATGCCATTCTCAAGTTCACTTGCACAAAATAAGCTAACAATTATGTTTACAATTGATTGAGATGCATTTTAATTTTTGCATGTATTTATATTTTTGACAAGTTTCTTCATTTTGTTTTTTTTTTCTGTGCAGTTTAAGATAAAAATTTTAACTGTTTTAAACTTTTGTTCAAATATATTTTATTCTGAATTTCTGCACTTTGAAAAAGATGAAGGAAAGGAAGGTTGTCATCCAGAATTCGAAAGTGATATTTTTTTATGAAAAATTGCATCCAAATTCTTTGTTGTTGTCATTGTCACCTATAGGGTTTTGGTTAATTATAGTCTATGCTTGAACAATGTTTACTAATCTCACTCTCTAACAGTTTTTGTTTTTCCTTATTGTTGTTGTTACTTTTCTTACTAAACTAAATAAAATCATTAAAAAAAAAATTTGTTTCCTATAAATTTTGATTTGCTTTAAATTTTTCAGTTGTACAATTATTGGCATATTGTTTAAAAAACACCTCTTAGCTGCATTACATTCTTAAAAATTCAATATTCTGAAAGACTTAAGTTACAAATTTGATTGAAACTCAATTGAAAAATCTTTTAGACATTACTCAGATACAATAAGTTTTCACTAACCCATAATTCAAAGGATTGCTTTGTTTGTATTGTAAACAAATTCATTTAGTTCTGAGTTCTTATTTTTTATTGCGAACTTCATATTTCATTTTGGATTAATATCTCATGTTTGTTTTCTTTGATATTAAAAATTATGAAGATGTTATGTTAAATATATTATTGTTTTATAATATGCTAATATTTAGACATTGGGGAATCATTTTGGCAATAAAGTTTCATGGTCATGGAAAGTATAAAAAACATTCCTTATGAGAATTTAATTTCTCCTTATTAGTTCAATTCCTTTAGAATACTCTCTTTTAATTTAGTTTTCTATTTTATTATTACATATCCTTATTATTTAATGGTGAATTCTAAATCCTCTTTTTTTAAATTTTCATTGATATGCTTCCAGTGGCAAAAAAGTTAGCCAAAAAAGTATAAATTCTTACTCAAGTTCTATGGTCAACTTTTACTTTTATTCACTTAAATTTTTGAGCAACTAAGAATTAACCTTGACTTCACATAGTTCAGTATAGTAAGATTTTCTCAAATTCTGATTCTGATTATACAAGATAAAAAAGCAAAAATTTTCTTTTTGTAACTTCCCAAGTTTAGATTCACAATCAAGTGATAACTAAAACCGTCTTTGTTAATAAACAGAAACAAGCATGTGCATGTATGAATGTTGTATGTCGCTATCTGAATTTGATAATTCATTTGACAGCTATTGACCTGCAGTGTACTTTAGTTAGAAAACAAATCTGTATTCATTTAACTTCACTTCTTACTGCTAGATAGGAAAAGTTCAATACCCTTTGCACAGAAAGGAAGATAGAAAGGAGCACGTTGTTGTTATTGTTGTGTGCAGCCACCAGTGTTTGGGGAATCATCTTATAACCTATTTGTTAATTCAGTTTCCTAAATTGTAGAAGATCCTTTATTTTGTGTATAGAAGGTAAAAGTTAAATGTCTTTATTTGTAGGATCTTGGTTTTACTTTATCAGGAAATGAGATTTCTCTGTATTTCTCATGAAATAAAATCTTTTGGAATTATTTTTACCTTGTGCTACAATTAACTTTTCTCGTGGGAGATTTTAGTTTCTCAGAACTCTTTCTAAATCACAAATAATTTTATCAATAACATTTTGCTTTTGAATATCAAAATTCTCATAATATGAAAGAGCTGATTTATTTCTAACTTGTAACTAATTATTTATGTCATCTTTGAAGAGATTAATTCACCTGATTTCAGCAAATAGAAAGCATTTTTAAAACAGTAAATTTCGCAAAATAGCATTTATTATACTTGTTTTAAAATAAACCCAAATCAACTTAATATATTTATCATGTAACTCTGAGTAATTTGTCTTCATATTTCAGAAAACTTTCTTTAGTTGCATAATTTCTTATATAACTTGCACATTACTTTTTTTGTTTGTTTGTTTGTTTGTTTGTTTTTTTGTTTTAACACAATCCTTCCATCAGTGTCTGTTTTTTGTTATTCAAGTTAAAAGAATCTATCAAATTCTATATAGTTTTCCACTCTTATTACAAAAAATTCATCATATTTTTCCATATTTTCTGACCAGGAACAAAATAGTACATTGAAAAATGCAATGAATTTTTGTAATAAGAGCAGAAAACTACATAGCATTTGGGGGATTTTTTCTCAACTCGATTCTTTGCAACATGGCTATATATTTCACATTCAATAGAGAATAGATTATTTTCTTATTTTTTGCTTCAAGTGCTGATAACTGATTTTTCTGTAGTTTCTCTTTTCACTTCATGTGTTGGTCTGTTTTTTGTTTTTGTTTTTGTTTTATAATATTAAGGAGATTGTTGATAGCTTTATAAATTTTACAATCAAGACATAAGACTAAAATATACCATAAAATACCATATAGACAATATGAATTTTGTTTTAAAACAAGGGTTTGCTTAAAATAGAGAATAACTATTACTAATTTTTTTATTTAGCCATCATTTAAATAGACAAAATAGTAGGAACGTTTTCATGTACTATTAATTTCAAATACATTTTCAGCAATAATGCAAATAAAATTATAAAATGAATGCATAAATTTTTAAACATAAATTACAATTCTCTATATTCTCAGGATATAATTTAAAAACCTTAATTTTTCTTAATTTACAGAAAACTTAATATTTTTCACTGGCTATTTTATATTTTGGGGTTGGAGAATGTAACAATCACCCAATTCAAACAAATTTCTCTTTTTTACAAGCTTGCATTTATTTTTTTACCAAGCTATATTACTTTTGTTGTTTTCAACATTTTGACAAAATGAGATTTATTTCCTTTGTTTATATTATAGGGGGTGGCTGTTACTTCTGTTTCTCCTGTGTGGTTACTAAATGGCAAATCTTTAGATTAAGAAAAAAAAAATTGTAGCTTGTATATTTTTCTTTTGAATTTTGTTGATTTTTTTTTTTTTTTTTTTTTTTTTTTAAGAAAATGAACTGAGACATGATAGTTCAAAAATCATTGAATGTTGTTTTTGTGTGTGTGTTACTATCATAATTGTCTAATTAAGAAATACAGTTGTTGCAAAAATTGCATATTTATTTCTACACAATCACAATATATCATTTGTTATATTAACTTTCTTTGGAGTTTTTGGGGTCATGTAATATCAACAGCATAGTGCATAATGCACACATAAGTGTGTGTTATATATTGCATCCCCCCCCCCATATGGTATAGTCAAAGAACTACAAAAAATTCTATAGCATATATATATATATATATATATATATATATATATATAAAAATATACTCAGTTTTAATCTGAGATTATGGACAGTATGGTTAAATAAAATAAAGACAAGAGGAAAACTGTATTTTAAATCGCCTACACGTTTCGTCCGTGATGGACTTTTTCAAGGCAGAAAGACGAAATGAGCTTTATTCTAAATTACGTATCTATAAACAAATTTAGTGTTGGTAACCACAAATATGCTCACAAACCATTTCAAAAAATTAACGGAATATTTCAGTTTTTAGAATTTCTTCATGTGTAATTGCAAAGTCACGCGACGTTAAAAATCCAGGGCGCAAATTGATGTTTTGGTAGTATTGGATAGTGGCGCTCTCGAATCTTCTTTCTGAATAAATTGTCCACTCTTTTTATTAGTGTGGCATTTTTGAAATCGAAATTGTGGTTGAATTTATTTCTATGAATCACTAATGCATTGGTTAGATTATTATTAGTGATGTCTCTTTTGTGTTCATATATACGTTTTTTTAGATTTCTACTTGTTTCTCTGATGTAGATGGAGGAACAGTCCCAGCAATTTATTTGGTATACACCTGCTTGTTCGTCATTTTGATTTCTGTTATTTTTAGATCTCACAATGTCCATAATAGTTTTTGAAGTAGTTGTTACTATGTGTGTGTGTTTTTTTTATATGTAATAGATTGTTTTGGATATTGGATGTAATGGAATTGGAATTTTCCCAATCTCACCATTGCTTGTGGAAACTATATTGAAACAAACTAAAATGCATGGTGGGATATTTCAAAGAAAACGGTTGATTTCCTTTTTTCATTCTAAAATCTCATGCTTTTGCACTGCATGTGGGGGAGTTCTGGAATATACTAAATACACAGAATGGACAATTTTCAAAGAAAACTAATAAATTCCCTTCATCTTAACATCGCGTGACTTTGCAATTACACATGAAGAAATTCTAAAAACTGAAATATTCCATTAATTTTTTGAAATGATTTGTGAGCGTATTTGTGGTTACCAACACTAAATTTGTTTATAGATACGTAATTTAGAATAAAGCTCATTTCGTCTTTCTGCCTTGAAAAAGTCCATCACGGACGAAACGTGTAGGCGATTTAAAATACAGTTTTCCTCTTGTCTTTATTTTATTTAACCATATATATATATATATATATATATATAGGAAAATTCAACACATAATTTACAGTGGTTATAAATTCATTGGACCACAATATATTAGTTCCATTCGGTAAAATATTTTTCCAGGAAAATATTTGTACCAAATGGAACTAATATAGTGTGGTCTGATGAAATGAGCTAAATTTAGTTTATACAAATGAATTACAAGTTATAACCACTCTAAATGATGTGTTAAGTTTTCCTTTATAAATATCATATTGCTCTGGATAATATCCATTGAGCTCTCTATACAGATCTAATGCTTAACATTTTGTATTAAGTAAATCTAGGATTATCCTCATCATTCACAGACTTGACATCATTTTATATATATATAGTCATCTGCAGACAGATCTGTTTCGCTGTATCACAGCTCATCAGTACGGTTAGACTCCGATTGCTTTTTATTATATATATATAATAAAAAAACAACACACAACACGGGGATCACAAAATGCAACAAAAAAAGCTGTGGCGTATGCAACATGATAATAGAAGGAAAACACTTCCAGTTCAAAAACGCAACTACATTCAAAATAAAATCGGATCCGAGCTGCAACTCGACAAATGTAGTTTACACTCTAAAATGCGACAAATGCGCAGAGATATATGTGGGAGCGACACAATGCTTGAATAATAGAATTTCCCTTCATAGAAGCAATATAAGATTATCATATAACAGGAAATTTGCATGAATGTAGTGATGGCAAATTCAAAGTTATACCTATATATCAAAACACAGATTACGAAATATTAATAATGCAGGAAGAAAGATTCATAAAAAAATACAAGCCTTCGCTCAACAAAACATGAAAAACACCCACACACCAAATTCAAAAGATAACCCCAAATAATAAAAAGAGAATCAGATGACCCATAAAAAACAATTCTAAAGCATAAAGACGAAATAAAAAAAATGTTCACACACACACACACACACACATTCAAAATACTGTCAAAGCAATAAAAACATCCATCTGACCAATGAAAAGGGTTATAGATAAGCAAAGGCGACTAGAAGATAATTTGAACATACTAAAAAGGTAACCCCAGACCAAAATCATTTCAAATTGGGGTAAGCACTTGATTCATTCATCTGTTTATTTATTTATCAGTTTATCCATTTATACACATGCTGATGTGAAAAAACAGACCATTCAACGTGCCAACATTTGATTTATTTTATCTTATTTTATCTTATTTTATTTTATTTTACTGATTTTATTTATTTTCTTATTTTTTTTTACTTACTTATTTATAAAACAACTTGACCATCAGAAACAAAAAGAACTCAATACGTAAAGCCACAAATTTATTCACCTGAAGAGTCAATTTTAGACTCAAAACACGTAACATCACAAATACCATTATGGACACTTAATGTATGAGAACATGTATAATAACGACAACAATAAATATACACCTTAAAGAAAATGTTCATGGCCTCTCACACTTTTTATTCTATATATATTAGAGAAAAACATTAATATGACCACTTTCAAATGTAACCTTATCTTTTCTGAAGATGGTATAAAAGATAACATCCTCAGAGAAGACTATGAACATAATTTTTTTTTAAATTCTTGAAGAAAATATTTTCTTATTGAGGAAATGCAGAAATCTTTAATTCCCATTGTGTAAATTGGCAATATTCTTGATTTATATAAAATTTTTACCTTATTTATATATTTCAAATGTTTATATGAAACTGCCAAAATCTTAGATTTCTTGTGTATGTTTAAAAATTGTTTATAAATCTTGAATATTTCAAACAGGTAAATTAAAAAAATAAAATAAAGTAAATGTTTAACTGCTAGCTATTGAGCAATTTAAAATTGTCATACTTAAACGACCAAAGATTTTCTGTTTGATAATTGTCTTTATCAATTGCACTTTCAACGTAAAAACATCTTTTAGATAATGTTATTTTAGTGTTAATTTATCATGTCTCTGTTGTAAGGCTCTTGACAGATTTCTTTATTCTATTTGATCTGCCATGACTCCTTTAAAAATTGATTTCCTATTGCTTTCTCTACATGTTTTCAGAGTTTTCCTTCTAGACTGGTTTACCACCCAAATTCAGAGAGCCTAGTCTTCTATATAAACTATAGCTGTTGGGGGTTAGAAGAGATGGAATCATGTCTTTCCTTAATGCAAAAGTCAATGCAGTAAATTAGTTGTGATTTGAACTTGGCTTGTTATTCCTATATTCTGCTACAGTTATGCTACACACACCCATGCACACATGCATTCAGCCACTAGTATTACAAAGTTCTTTTTCTGTTTTTTCTCATGTAATATATACCTTTTTAGTCTTAACACCTCAAAACACCTTGGTTTGAGGGTATTAAGCATACAGTTGAATAAAGAAATGAGTTTTTTTTGTTTTTGTTTTAAAACTGTGTTCACACAAAAAGTTACCTTTTAGGGTTACGTGTATGATTTTCTGTGTCAAATCTGTGGAATCATAAGAGACTACAAAAGAATAGTTTTGCTTGCTATGGGGGTTTAATAGATTTTTAATACCTAGTAAATGCAGGCTTGTTACTTATATTCTTTTTAACTTAGTTTTTATTCATTAAAAAATCTTAGCTTTATCATCAAGATTATAGGGTTATAAAATAAAGTATATTTATTACAATGTCTATCATCTTCTATGTGCCATGTTCCTTCAGGATGTAAGTGATCATGGCCCTCTATATCTTCCTATTACTGATGGCTCTTAGCACGCTTTCTTCTCTTACTCCACCCAAACCCTGCTCTGCTGTCCACCTGTTCAGGTCCATCAAATATGCTCTCCACTGCTTTCCTCTGTCTCTCTTTCCCTTTATCTGACATGTGAGTATCAGATTCTCCAAGCCTTCCTTCCTCATCACATGTCCCAGGAACTTTAACTGTCTTCCTGATGCTCAGCATTAATTTATTTTTTGTTTCCATCCTTTCCAAAACCTCATTGCTCACATGCTCGATCCATGATATCCACAGCATTCTTCTGTAGAACCACATTTCAGTTGCTTCAAGCTTTTCCTTCATCATTGATGATATTGTCCAGCATTTGCTGCCATCATATAGCAATCCAGTACTCTATTCTTTGTTTCTAGCGAAATTTTCCTGTTTTTAATACTCAGTTTAGATTCTTGAATGTGTCTTAGGCCATGCCAATTGGCCTTCAGGTTTCAGTGTCGCACTTTCCGTCTTCTGTTAGAACACTTTCCAAGTACTTAAATTTTTGTACCTGTTTGATTTTAGTATCTCCAACCTGTAATTGGCATTTTGGACTCCTCTGACTGCTGATGACCTTACATTCGGTTTTCTTGTAGTTTATTTTTAGTCTTTTCTTTTGACTTTCTTCAAATACCTTTTTAGGAAATCTTTCTTTCCATGTCAGCTATCGGCACTGTATATCATCTGTCTATCTTATGTTGTTCAAATTGTGACCACCAATAATGAATCCTAGCATAATTATTATTTCCATAATTTTCTCTATACTAAAATCTTCTAAGGCTGTTAGCATCTCTATTACAATGCCATCTGGTCCAGCAACTTTCTTCCTATTCAATTTTTCTGAAAACTGCACTGTTCTTGTCCTATCAGCAGCCTGATTCTGCTTTGTGCTCTATTCATCAGGATTCAGACAATGAGTTTCAGTATATAGCTCATCAAACTGATTGTTCAGTGGAGTTTGCATTCATTTGTACTTGGCTTCTTAGGCAGAGCTATGAAAATTGATCTGCTTAGGTCATCTGGTAAAAAACCACTGTTGTAGATTTCATTTATTATTTATAAAATTTTCTCTATACCAAAATCTTCTAAGGCTGTCAGCATCTCTATTACAATGCCATCTGGTCCAGCAGCTTTGTTTCTATTCAGTTTGGCCATTGAAGCTTTCACTTTGGATTTTAATATTTCTGGTCTGTCAGCCTCTTTGTTTACTATCTTTGCTCTCTCTTTTTGTGGAAGAGATCTTTTATGTATTATGCATTGCTGAAATATTTCCTCTTTAATATAACTGTTCTGTCCTTGGATTTTTTTTACATCCTTTTGAGGAGCACGTTCTTTGTCCTGTCAGTTTCCTTATTTCTTTATGCATTTCTCCTTTATTAGTCTTGCTCAATCTCTCTACTTCAGCACATTTGTTGTTGTACCATTCCTCTTTAACCTGTCTGCACTTGGTCCTTATTTCCTTTTGTAGTTTCTGGTATTCAGTTCCATGTCTTATAGTTTTCTGTCTCCTTTGCATCATCTCAAGAATCTCTTCAGTAATCCACTTGTTTTTTTCTTCTGCGGCTGATTTCCTCTGGGACAATGTTGTTTGCTGATGTCACTAGTGCTTCTTTAAGTGCGTCCCGTTTCGAATTTCCATTTCCCATTTGTTCTTCATATTTGTTTTTCACACTGTCAATATATTTTTCTGCAGGTTGAGGTCATTCAGGAGCATGTTGTATTGCAGTCTGGGTGCTGCCCTAGGCTTCTTTAGTCTCTGAAGTTTCACTCCTAATTTGCAGATAACAGGAAGGTGGTTGCTTCTATAGTTGGCACTTGGATAGGTTTTGCATTGAACCACTGTGTTTCTGAATCTTTTGTTTATGGTTATATAATTGATTTGTTTTTTTTTTTTGTTTCCTCCTGGGCGTCTCCATGTCCATAAGCGTCTTGGGTGTTTTTGAAACCAGTCACCTTACACCACTAGACCCATCTTTCACTTTGGTCATTGAGGATTCCTAATCCAAAGTTGCCAGTTGTCTCCCCTTCACTCTCCTTGCCTACTTTGGCATTCAAGTCTCCCAAGATGATTCTAATTTCTTGGGTGAGCCTTGGCATTGTCAAGAGTGGAGTAGAAAGATTCTATTTCTTCCTCAGTGCTTTGCATTGTTGGTGCATAGACTATTATAATTGCTATGTTGAAGGGTCTCTCTTGCAGTTTGACCAGGAGAACACTTTCAGAGAACTGGCAGTATCCCAGAACGCATTTTTTCATTTCTTCATCTAGTATTAAGCTGACTCCCTTTTTGTTATTTTTACCTCCTGCATATATGATCCTGTGGTTGTCACTGCTGAAGTATCCCTTGTTTGGCTATCTAGTTTTGCATATGCCAAGAATTTTGATATTCAATCTACTCATTTGTTGCTTGACATGGAATGTCAGGATGCTGAACAACTATGGTCAACTTAAAGTTGACCATAGTTATTCAGCATTCACGTTCCATGTTCCTAAGGTAATTTTTTGTTTGTTGCGCACAGTTGCAGGGTAACGGTCCAGAGATGCCTGTTACTCATGTCATTCCTTTCTGGATGAGGGACAAATTTTGGAAAAATGTCTCCTTTACACAGTTGGTGCTAACAGTTGCTGGATGACAGTCAGGTGACACCTGTTGCCCATGTTAGTCCTTACTCAGTGAGGAGTTACTTCCTTTGGCAGTAACCCCATTTACACCTTTTGGTTTTATGTATATATTTTGTAAGGCCATTATTATACTCAGGCTTCATATAATTATATTTCACAGCTTCTGCTTCAATGAACTTAGATCACTGGTGCCCCCTATATATATAAATTTACTTGAGCCACAAGATTAGCAACTAGGTCCCACCCCTTTTACTGTGAAACCAATAAATTGTAAATGCAAATTCTACTCCAGTAGCTTCTTTTCTTGAACTTCCTGCCTGTGGAATTCCCTTTCATTTATTTGCTTCCCTGACAGCTACAGTCTCCAAGAATTTAAATGTAAAGTCAATAGTCATTTCCTATCTCACTAACCTGTATCCTTTCTCCCATGCTCCTTTCTCCATCCACTCCACTCTCATCAGTATTCTCATCCTTCTCTTACCCACTTCCTAACACTGCCTATAATAACCTGTCACTCTTTCCCATAACTTTCCTCCTTTGTAATCCCCTGCAAAACAGTGGCAGTAAAATGCCTTGCTTGGGGTGATATGATTATTTGAAAAAAAAAAAAAAGAGGAATGATAGTGGAGTGGTATCCCATTATCTTCTCCACAGTGATTTATTGATACCCCACCTCTAGTTCGCTGGCCATTGACTCCTTCAGAGTTCTTCTGCCCTTTTTGTAGTTTTGTTTTTCATCCACAATGGGTTGTTAACCTCCCACCTCACTTACAAGCCTGTGCAGTGGGTTAGTTGGGTTAGTCACCGGCGTTCCAACAAAAAAGGAAGAAGGAAAAAAGAGGAAAGAATTTTTTTTTCCATTATATGTACCTCTGTCAAATAAGATGATAAATTTGCATCATATATTTGTTGGAATGATATTGTACATATATTTGCTCACTTCCAAATGATCCCATGACATAAATGAACACTAATACTTATTTATCTGTCATGTTATGCTTTTATCATAAAGATATAAATAGTGGTTGTAAATTTTTATGAATTTTTGGTTGTAACTTTGCTTCTTGTGTGTTTGATAAAAATCTAACTTCATATTTTTGTTTGTTTAGATTGTTCAAAATTGATCAAATTACTCTATAATGTGCGATGGGGTTTCGGGTGATCTTCAAACCATTGATATTCTTATTTATATTTTGTGTTTTTTTAGCCTTTAATTGTTGGCAAAATTTATCTTTTTTAACACGGTCTAAAGAAACATGATCTATGTACTTGTAGTATCATATATTTAACATTTAATACTATATTTTGCTATGAACATTAAAAAAGTATTACTTTGTAATAAAAGGATTAAGACAGAAAAGCTTTATTTAATTTGTCTATTTTCTTGCTCATTTACATTTGTGATTGTATCCAATAGATGTGCAATGTGGTGTAATGGATAAGAGCTCAGAATGAGAAGTCAGAGAGCTGAGTCTGAATTCCAGCACAAATACCATGGGGTAAAGATATGAATCCCTCTCTTCTTCCCCCTCCCCCATCTATGGGTTATATATAGGACAGGCTGGGTCCTATAGCCTTGCATGGCAGTCAGTCTACCATAGAAAGAAATGGCAACCTACTGCAGGAAAATTTTCCTAGTTGGTCATGAATTAAGACATAATCACTCAAGCATGTATCACGTTTGGCACGTAACTGACTGACTGACTGATGCATTAGCAAATAAATAAGTTTAAAAAAAGCATAAACTTAAGTGACATATGGTGAGATACAGCAATGTATGATCTTTGTAGATGTTCATCTTCTAGTATTTACAACTGCTTTTGAATTAATGTAAAGTTTCATTGATTATGCACTGTTAAAATCCAGTTGGGTCATGTGGCATCAATTTATTTATAATACTGCTTGTGACCAATATGCGTATTTTAGCCAACATACTAATGATAAAAAGAATTTTGTATAAAAAGATGCTGATAGATTCTTATGGACTCTAATTGTAAAGGATGACTTCCTGACTTGTCAGTAATTTGTTTTTGTTTTTTTAAAAAGATCCTTCCACAAATCAAGTGTTCTTTTTAATGTAAATTTTGTAATTTCCTTGTTTATTATCATTTTATTGATGTGGGAAAATTTAATTGATTTTATTTGCTTTTCTCTTCTAATTTCAGTTAAATTCTATACAGAATCAAATGTCTTCAAAAGGAGGTTATGAGCACATTTCTTCCATCAGCCATCAGATTCCAGTAAAAGATTTACAAAAAGAAAACTTGGAAAACCACACTTAGCTTTGATTGTAAGTTGTCAAAGCTGCTTAATTCTTTGCATTAGAGATGAAAAACTAATCTGGTTGCTTTGATCAAACATTTATATATTGTCTGAAGAAGCATAAAGAGAGCCACAATTGCAGAACATGTCTTGAGAAAGGCATATAGGATTACTTTCTTTGATTAATCCAGTTATTTTAGTGTGTCTACAGAAATATGTACATTTAAGAAATACATGCACAAAGTATTGATTCATGAATCTGTTCACAGGGACAAGCATTCATTGATTCAAATATTCTTAAGTCAAAGGGATATTTACGAAACTTTTATGTATGAAATGCAATCTTTTTTTCAATGTATCTTTCAATCAGTATGTGGAGTTGGCATGAATTTAATTGCTACAGAAAAATTATTAGCTGCTTGAAGCTACCATTCAAATGTTTTTTCTTTATATCCTAAAGCCAAAATTATATTATGAACTAAAAAAAAACTATATTTTCTTCAGAGATAAATTCATCATTTGCACTAATTTTCATTGTTATTTTTTTCTTCTTTTTTATTATACAAGGGCTATCAAATATATTAACTGCCAGAGTTTCATATTTCATCTTTCTCTCTCTCTGCTTCTGATAGCAGTTTTTTATTTTACAACCATCTTTTCTTTCTTGCTGTTCAAAGATCATATTTTTTTCTCTTATACGAATTCCCTCTCCCACAAATACAGCATTTAGGTTGCTAGTATTAAGTTTAACCTGGTCCTATTTCAAGATCACAAACAAGACAACTTTATTCTGCAGGCCATTGAGCATTACAAACTTTCTGACCACCACACAGTAGTATTGCATGGTGATTAGAAAGTTTATTCTGCAGGCCATTGAGTATCACAAAGTTCCTCATATCTATACTATTGTAATATTTTAATATTCATTTACTTTCTGCCTTTGAAAAATTATAAGTAATCTATTTTTTATAATTAATACTATATGTGTGTTAAGTACATTGATAATGTCATCTCTGGCAGCATAAAAAAAATGTATTTGAAGCAAAGTTATTAGTGATCATTATCAAATAGGAAGGATGAAGGTGTGTGGAAAATAATCTTTTAAAACAGCATTACCAAGTGACTTCATTTTTTTTTTTTCCAAGGCATGGCACAATATTGCAATGAAAATTTTGATAATAATCAACATAAATGCACTTGTTAATGTAATTTTAATCTCAGAATAGTTAATGTTTTGTAAAATTTCCTCAGTGTTTTGCAGAGGAATGAAAGAATGGAATATCTACTGTTTTGATACTTAAAAAAAAATGCACAAATTAGAATGACCATTCTTATTGCAATACTTTCATTTGAACTCTGCCTCTATATGACTACTTTTTCAATTGATAAAATAAGACCAATTTAAGTGAATCTACAAGTGAGTAAATGAACAATTATACAAGTAGACTAGTGTTTTAAGTTATTGCCTTTAGTAAGAGAATTGACAGTACAGCCATTTTTTATTATATATTCTAATCTAGGTTTTTTCATCTTGAAAAACTACCAAATTTATCCAATTATTTCTACCATGTCTGTACTGATCCATCCCACACTTTTTGTTCATCCTTTTGACATATTGCTCAGTCCGCAAGGCTGTCATAGTCAATGTCCTCTGAACTTCCTGACCTATGTACACTACAATGTCAGTGTAACCTATTCCTTTCTACTAACAATTTTGAGTGTCACCTTAACCAGTCAACTTCCCAAATCATTTATTCTAAGCCATTTTTTCTTGAATGTCAGATAAATTTGTTTTAGATTATCAAAATATTGTTATTTAACAAATTAGATAAAATATGAATGTCAGTACAAGATTTATAGTTGAATTGTTTAATTAAGCTTTCAATTTGCTTAGAAAAAATGGTTGTGAGGATTATACTTTCTGTGTATATTTACTAGTAACATTTAGATTTTTCAATATATTTTAGAAATTCTTAATATCAAATAATGCAAATATGTCAGAAAATCTATGAAGAATATTTCTTTGTTTTGTTTCAACTTGCTTTTTAAAAAAGGGATTGGCATTTTTCAAAAATACATAACTTATTAAAAAAGATGTTAGTATTTTTTTTTTAATGCCATTAATAAAAATTTTTGTATTTTCAGGTAAACAGCAACAAAGAGTTCCTGGTTCATTCTTTCTGATCGTCAGCAATCTCCATTTCATACAAATGCACCAGACATGGAACTGACCACATCAGCAGAATTGCTATTTTTCTTTCTTTTCTCTATTCAACGACTGATATTCTCTTTGCTTTCTTCTTCCTCTAAACACAATGCTGCAAGGAAAGAATAAAATGCAATTTCAAATTACCAAACTTGTTAACAGCTACATTAACATTTTTTTCTCCTCTAGAACCTAGCAATGATAAAACAGCATAAATATTTTCAGGTTTTGTGCTTTTTATCAGTTTGTATAAACAAACAATTAAATACAATGGTCCTAATAGAGATACTTATCTCAATCCTATGGGTTAATAGGTACAAAAAGAGGAAAGAGTGGAAACTGATGCAAAATAGTAAATGACATACAAAGAAATGGTTTAGTTATGTCAATAAATTTCAATGGAAAAAAAAAATACTAGTTTAAATGTGCTTCCTTCCAGATTTAAAACAAAATAAACTATCATGTTTTTTATTTCATTTTATCTGGTCATTTTGGATGGAAGATCTTTTTTAAAAGCAACGTGTGATTTAAGTTTTCTTTTTAAATTTAAAAAAATATCCCTTTTGATATCTGAACAGAATGAAAAAGAATAAACGGAAACAAAAGCAATTGTTAAATGAATAAGTTGAATAAGATATGGAAATTTTAATTGTAGAACTTTTAATATATCACTCCTGACAAAATTTCATAATTTTTTCTTGTATTTCAAAAAAGGCCTTTTTTTATGATGTAACTTTTTTATGAATAATTCTTTTGTATACTACATAATTACACAACAGCCTTTTAATGTAAACTGAATCAAAAATATTTTTGGGAATTTCCATTTTTATGTAATTAAAACTACAAAAGCAATTTTCTACAAAAGCCCCTTTATGCTTAATAACATTTTCTGGATTATTACTGCCAAAGTTAATGTCATAATAATTTAAGTAGTGACAATTTTTGAAAGCTACTTTAATTTATTTCTTGTAGTATTTGAATATTTTATTTCAAATGCAAATTACTACCAAACATGACTTTTTTCTTCCTAGTTTTATCATTTGTACAAAGCCTATTTTAGTACAGTCAACATTTTATCTTACATGCAAATTGTATAATACATATTTAAGTAGAAAAACAAAAGTTTTAAATTATTTTTAAAAAAAAATGTTCCCTTTTTATTTTGTTCCTAGACACTTCAAATTTTATTTGATTTTCTTTTTTTAATAAACATACAATGAACATGTATTTATTTCATTGTACTTTTAAACCAAAATGTGTACTAAAAATGTATGATACTTTTTAATGAGCAAATAAGACATTAATTAATTAAAATTATGATTGTAATGTAGTTTAAACACACACACACACACACACACAGGGTAGATAAATTGTCAGCTAAATTACACATAAATGAAAATAATACTGACATCTCATTTTAACAGATATATTTACCAAAATATCTTGAAATACTAAAGATATATTTATTCAATAAAATCGCCATTGGTTTCAACCACGACCTCTGGATGGCTTCAAAATCTCCTGCAACTCTTCTGGACGATCTCCTTGTTTAAGTTGATGAATGCTGCCATAATCCTTGCCTTCAGTTCATCTTTGGTATTACAAGACATTTTGTTGATCAACTGCACCCCACACATATTAATCAAGAGAGTTTCAGCCTGGTGAGTTAGGTGATCAAATGTAAGGGGTGATGTGGTTGCAGAAATTGTCTGACAGCCATGGCTGATTCTCCTGCTTGTGAGACATGGTGCAGAGTCCCGTTGCCAGATATAGGGTCTTTCAGGAGTCACCCTCTTGACCCAGGGCAGAACTACCTCCTCAAGGCACTTAATGTAGGCTTTCATGGCCCTATGAAAAGATGAATGGAGGCATAACATCAGCATCACTAGAGTTCACTCAAAACACCTTCATAATCACTATTAGACACCTCCAACTCTTTCCAGATCTTCTGCATTATCCTCAGATTGAAGCCAAAACACTCTGAAATGTTCATATTGAAGCTTCCAGTACAGCATGCTGTTTTCAGATTTCTAGCAGAGTGAATTGCATCATGGTGCTCTTTTTCTCACAGTCAGTGTCTGACTGATGTTATCATATTGTGCAGTTGACAGTCAAAAACAAACAACATGCATGTACAAAATTAGAAATATATATTTACTCATCACACCCTGTGTGTGTGTATATATATATATATATATATATATATAGAGAGAGAGAGAGAGAGAGAGAAAATGAGTAAAGAATAGATTTCATATGTATGTTTGTTCTCAATATATATATATATATCGAGTTTTTTTTTTTTTTTTTTTTTTTTTACTGAAATGAATTTTAAAATTAAGCAACAAGGAATTACTTCCCTTAGAATATATAATCTTGCACATTTTACGACCATTCAATATTTTTTGAAAAATTTGAGAATGTTGTCTGCATATATATCATTTTCTCTAAAGGTTACAGTTTCTAGTTACTTATTTCTACAAATTCTTCTAATTATTTTCTGATACTTGTCTATGTAAATACTACTTCAAATGACTTAAACGTAGCACTCAGCTATCTTTGAAGTTAACTTATTTTTTATTCATGTGGAAGCTACATAGCAAAAGTAAGGAAATAACTTTCTACATAAAACTATTTGTACATAAACTGTCATATTTAGTCTCATGAGACTAATAAGAAATTTCCTGCTGCTTACCTTTTACTAAAATCTGTTTTAGTTTCGTGTATTAGTGGCATTTTAACCAAACTGCAATGCTTTGATTTTTCCAGTAAAATATTCTGATAAGTATATATATATAAACAGTTTCATAACATTAATCCAATACTTTCTATGTTTGATAAATAAAATTCAATTTTTAATATGACATTTAAAAGAAACAGTTTGAATTTTCATTTGGTTATTTACATATAATTTAAACGCTATGAGTCCATATAAATATATTTTTATACAATACAAAAGAATATTTAAAAATGTTGAATCAACAATATCACAGTGAATTGAAGCTCTCTCAAAAATAGAACAAAAATAGAAACATACCAGTGTTTTATATAGGAAATAATGGAAATAAATTTAATAATTTCTTAAATTATTAAGCAATTATATAATTCACAGAATAAGATCTTAAACACTGTTTAATTGGTTTAGTAATAATCAACTCTTTTTTTCTTGACTAAGTTATTGGGCAATGTATTTTACATTAAATATGTGATTTCATTGTTGTGTGTGTGTGTGTGCTGTTTTTTTTTTTTTTTTTTTTTCTTTTATGTTGAATCAATGTTGATTTGGGAGCACAAAATAATTGAAAAACCAAGATTGCTTTAAGATTTGTTTTTCTAATTTTGTTATTCATTTTCAATTTTGCAGTAAAAATAGAATTACTTTTTTTAAGAATACAAACAAATGAAAAATGATTTTCTTAGAATCATTAAGGAGATCAAATTTAATTGCATTTATTACTACCTTTGTATTATAAGTGATAATGAAATTTCAATCAAAGCACAAAATCTGCTTTTTGATATTAATATAAACATCTTTCAAATGAATCCTTTTTTTTTTTTTTTTTTTTTTTAAGTTAGTAGTTGTGGGTAATTGCATTAAAAAAAATGGAGTGATTTTTTTTTTTTTTTTTTTTTTTCAAGTAACATTTATTTTTTGCATATGGCAGCAACCAATATAAACAATCACTATTAATTTTTTTTTACTCAATTAAATCAGTTCAGTGCCATGTGTTTGTTGGAATTCTGCCTAAATAAATTGTTTTTTTTTTCTCTCTCTCTGTCTATCTCCACATGGCTGTCAGGTTAGTTTCTTGCAGCAGTTAATATAAAAAATTCATAGCCATCAAATGATTAGATTTGTCAAGAAACCTTACTGCCTTATTTGAACAAGTGCACTTGTTGTTGTGATGTAGCCTTTTTCTGCTTTAGACAAAAGGTGCACATTTTGTTTTTTTTTTCTTTTTTTTTAAGAATGGAACTAAATATTCTTAGACTTAAAAAAATATTTTGGATTAACTCTTCAGCATCATTTTCAAAATTTGTATGTTTTTTTTATTTTTTGCTATCACTATTCGATTTATGCAAATTTTACAGCCAGATACTTTGTCTTTTTAAAAGGTATAATTATTTAGCATTCCTATTATTTTCTTGAAAAATACAATTATATTTTCTTAATTGTTAGCATCTGGTTACAAGAACAAACCAGTTTTAAGTGCCAAGTTTGAAATGCACATTATCATGACTTCAACACATGGGAGATAACTCTGATTTTAAATAAAAAGAATATTTTGCAGTAGTCATTTATTATTTCGAACCAGCATCAAAATAATATTTAGATTTGTTTTTTTATTTTTGTGGAAAGGATACTTGAGAAGGTATCCAGAAGTTGATTTGAATTTTTTAAGAATGTGAATAAGTTGAACCTTAAGAGTCCATGTCATATTTGTAAGGTTGGGGCCACAATGTGTTTTAAAATGGTGAATGTGTGTAGTATGGTCAAATCTAACAGATTAAGACATTGTGGGAGATTATTTTATAATGAAAGTTATAAAACTATAACTATTTTAGAATTGAAAAAATGAAGTTATCAAGTTGGGCAAGTTTGAACACGTTTGAAGTAAAGGATTTTTATTTTTGATGAATTAAGACTTGATGTCAAATAGTTAACAAAATTTATGGTATGTTACTAGATTGAATTGATATTTCTTTCCAGCAAAATCTTGTGACATAATCTCATAGAAATTTCTTCAGCTGTCTATTTATTTAAAATAGATTATACAAGTAATTTCTTTATTTAACAAAAGAATGCATTAATTTTACAACATTCTACAAAAATATAGGTTCTAATACTTTTAAATTAATTACTTCCTAAAGTGAATGCTGTTCAAAATATCAGTTAATTTAAAAATAAAACCAATAATTTGACATGATGCACACACCACAAGTACTGTTCAAAATTTAACAACTTATATGGTTTACTCTGACTCATTTTGTATGCCATAAACTGAAAACTCTGGTTCATTGTTTTTCTCTTTAAAAAAAACAAAAAAATCTCTCAAATTGCTCAACTTAGGTTGACTGCGAATATAAAAGAAAAATGAATGTTTGTTTGAGTTTTTGATAACCTTTGAATGAGAAAATGAATGCCTATTTAATTCCTGGTTGAAGAGTTACTTTGTCAATTTTCTTTTTTTTTTTTTTTCTCCATTATTATTATTATTGCCAAGATCCTGTGCAAATGTATTTTAAATAAATGCTCAGTGGAAGGAAATCAGACTGGCACTAAAAACACTCACAATATTGACTGTTCTAAAAATGACAGTAATTATTGTATGTGATCTAAAAGAAATTAGATATTCAGAATGTTTCAGGCATCATTGCCAATTGAAATTATGATGAATCTCTAATGTTTCTTTTTTTTCTTTAGAATGGATGATGCTGTCCAACTATGTTCTTAGTGTTCACTGTTTCCTGGTTGTAACTAAAATTGTTTCACATGAAATCAATGCATAATAAAGATTATTATAAAGATACACACAAAAATATTATGTCCACATTGTTTTTTTATTTTTTATTTTTTTGTTTTTTCCAGTTTCTGTATTCAGATTTTTTTTCATCAGGATTTGTACTTTAGCTTTATTTCTTTAACTTTTTTGTATGAGATTACATCTTAAGAAAATGAATGTAACTTCTAACGCAATATACTACTATTACTGTTGTTTTATAAGATGCTCATATCTCTTGTGAAGAAAGTTTATATATAAAATATAATCAGGTTTGTTGGGAAGGTTTTTCATTATTCATACCTAATATTGGTCAAGATTATGTAATTTGTAAAATTTGCAACATCCATTTCATAAATATCATTATTTTCAGTGTGTGGGTTCTTCTTGAAACTTGTTAACTTTGGAGCACCTTTGTAATATCAAATCTTTTACATGCTATATTTTTAGCAATTGCATAATTAAACTTACTAGCTTAGATGACTTTGTTGTTGTGTCTATTCATTAAACTTAATTTAGTTTAGCACAGGGCTATAAATGTGAGGTACTAAACAGAAACTGAACTCTATTCATGAGCAAATAAACAAAAAAAAATTTGCTAAAAATTACTCCAAGCAATTTTGAATGTTAATAGAATGTTTTGATGGCTTAACAAAATGCTTAGTTTAAAAATTTTAATGCTTAAAATAAATTTTTAAAACTTTTATTATATTATTTACAAAATTTGAACAATAAATCTATGTGGCTAGATATTATCAAAATTTAAACTAACATTAGATTTGTTAAACAAATATTTATTTAATCAAAATTATGTATTTTGTTGTTACTATCTAGTTAGTAATGTCCCCACAAGGTGTTTTTTTTTTTTTATGCTAGTTTGATTTTCTAAACTAACAAAACAAAATCACAATAAAATATGATTATTGGCAAACAAGTTTCTTATGCCATTTGGTTGATAGTCCCTCATTCTCTGAGAAGTGTATAAAACAACAAAAACTTTTAAATGACACAATGTTTTTTTCTAAATCCATAACATTTTTTTTTTCATGTTCATTGATATTGTTTATCTTTTTAAAACTAATTTTACTTTTTGTTGATTTATACACATCTGGTTGCATAATATATTAAATGATTTTTTTTTAAATCCTAATCCTAACACTTTCGTTAATCCTCTAAATAAAGACAAGAAATAAGTTTTAACTTTAAAAATTAATACTGTAAATTTTCTTACAAAATTCAAACTTTAGAATTTGTTTTTTGTATTAAATGTACATAGAATTACTAACAATTAGTAGCACTATTATTGATGAAAAAAATTTTTAACTTAAAACTCAAATGATGACTAGCGAACCTTTAAATTTGAATATTTTCAAACACTTTCTATTTGTGTTTTTTATTTCCTGAATCAATGCTTTGATTCTTTGTGTTCTGTTTTCTTTACTTTTATTGAATACATTTTTATTATTTAAAATAATTTTGAAACTGATAAATACAATTAAGAGCTGGCTTCCTTCTATTGTACCCCAGAGAAAAGTGTGATTGTGTGTATTTTTACTTGCCAGTGAAGGTCAGAGAAACTGTTATACTCTTGTCAACAATTTTAATTTGGCAATTTACAAATAGATTCTAAATGTTTTACATAGAGATAAGATTTCTATGCATTTCAAAGAGACAGAAAGGAAAATGTTTATTCTTCACATTTTAAATGACAAAAAGTTTTGTTAGATTGAATATATATATGGATTTCTAAATGAAGAATGGAAATAATAAAAGGTCTGAAATTTTAAAAACATCTTTGTTATTTCTTAATCTGCATTAATGACACCAATAAATATTTTTCCTAAAATAAGTCACACTTTTTTTTTTCCCCTCACTGTTTCTGTAACTTGTAATATTATATATAGCATTGTAGATTTATTAAACCGATTAAGGATTGTGTATACTGTGACACATCAAATTTTAGTTTGAATTTGAGAAAAATAAAGCAGTGATTTTTACTTAAATGCTAACTTCTTGCTGACACCTGGCTTTTTCCACTGTATAAACACTTGGTCAGTTTTAAATAGTTTGCTTTTTATTTTTTTTTCAGTAGAAAAAAATGTTATTAAATATAGGATTTTTCAATTTTATTTTATTTTTATTTGTTTTAAAGTTTTCTATGATTTGTATTTAAAATAGCAGCAGCACTCATCAGCAGACACATTAGGTTTTACCACACTAGTGTATTAAAGCATTGGTTTGTGAATTTGGTCATATAGTAAATGCGAGTTCAGTCCCTGGACTAGGCAGTGTGAGCAATAACTGAACAGTACTAAAATAAGAACTAGATGAGATATCTCTACAGTAGAATAAGAACAATTTACCGCCATAGATTAAATAAAAGGTTCAGGTTGAAATTCCCTGTAGGTTACTCAGATCGACATGCATCTGATGAAGGCCAGAGGGCCCAACAGTTGAAACATTGTGATAGCAACAACAAAGATGAGAACAGTAGTCTACATGTACATAACTCCTCATCCCAGAGATTGTCAGAAATTCCCAAATTCATTTTACTAAGCAAGTATATTTATTTATTTAGAAGTATATATATATTTGAAACTATTTTTCATTGCCAATTTTAATGAAGTTTTTAAACAATTTTTGTCAGATCTAAATTTATGTATTTTATGATCAAAATTGTTGCTTTTGTCTCATTAATATAGTTAATTTGTTTAAAAGGGTTTAGGAAGATGATTATTTTAAGACAAATTGCATGAGTCCAGTCAATATTAACAGATCACTTAATATCAAAAAAGTTATATATGTAGTTACCTCCAAAGATACACTAACAAATGAATGTACATGATGAAAAAAAGCACCCTAAATTTAATAAAAAAAAAAATTTTATCATCAAAACCTTTAAGAAAAAAAACAAAAAAAAACAAAGCATTTATTAATTATTAAATCATATTTTTTAACCTTTTTAGAACATTCAAAATTTTGGTTAAATTTGTTTTTCTTGCATCAGCAGGCAGCCATGAATGAGTAGGAAATTTTAGCATCTTTTTTTATAGTGGAAAAATAATAATAATAATAATACTCGTGCAAAATAAGATAATAGACATTTAAGTCCACAGGCATAAACGGCTAAAAAGATGAAACAGAGTGGGTGGAAGAGAGAGAAATAGAAGAAAATAATAAGGAAAAGGGAGATGAAAATACAATATAATCATATAAAATTACACAAAAAAAAAAATTTAAGATAAAAAAAAATATGTATCTTTACAGAGATCCTTTCAAAAGATTCTTTAAAAATTTTGCTTTCTTTTAAAATCATTGTGGGTAGTTTTATAAGATATAACTCATTGTGAGTGGTTTTATGAAATAATTCTTGTTTAAACCCACTTTTTGGGGTGGGCATTATTAAAAATGATTTTATTATCATTAAGTATTTTGAAATTTGAAAATTTAACTAGTGAGAATTTGTTTAATCACTTGGTGGGGATGGTTAGAACTAACATTAATAACTCACTATTTTTATGATATGGCTTGGAAATATTATCAAAGAGATTTAAGATAATAACCAGAAAATTATCTATTTTAAGATTGGAAGAAATATCTAAGTAATTCAAAAGAAAGTTATAAAAGCTTTTAAGCTTTTATAACTTTCTTTTGAATTTTAGAGAATAGAGGATCATTACTATTAGGTATGATAATAAGCCCATCATCTCTATACAATCAAATTTGTTCAAGTTGAACAATCCTACTAAAAGTGTGCAAAATATAAATGCCCATTAAATCTGCAATTTAAGCAGAATCAAATGCACCCATAGGGACATCAAAATTATCAAAGTTACTTTTTACCCAAGTAGAATTATTATTGGATAATACTGATATTTTAGCTGCTAAGATAATGTTATAATCTTCTTCATTAATATCTACACATTGTTTAGCAAAGTTCAGACTATTCAGTAATAAATTCTTAGAAATGGAAGGGTGGAAATATATAATGTGAAATTGAATGAAAGTAGCCTTATCATTATTTTTAATATTAAGGCATTTAATTGTATCAGATGAATCTTTCCACAGATTATTAAAGGAAGATCTTTGGATAGTGCTAATAATATTTTTAGAACTAAGCCTTAATTCAGTTTTTGAGGGGTTAATTAATCTAGCTTGAAGTTTATCATCAAGGTGAGGTTTATGGTCTTTAAAGAGTATATAAGCCTTTTTAAGGTAGATTTTACCCATTCTATGAATCATTAAATTTACTAGCAAACCCAGTGGTATCTAGGTTGATTTTCAAAGCAGGCTTTATTGATTTTATAATTGCCGGTAAGATTGTTAATGAGTTTCTGATAACAGAAAGAATCAATTTTATAAATATTTTTAGACTTATCAGCCTTTATCCATAAATCATGTGATTTGTTAATTTCATCCATTGGAAGATTTTTTAAAACCAGTTTTTTTTTGTTTTTTTTTTTTTTGTTTTTTTTTAATTTCAACAAATCAGCTTCAAAAGTATCCAATAGTTTACAGTTTGGAAGTGTTTCTTTGAGATTTTAGATTAGTTTTCCTTAAGGTTACAAGGAATACAGAAAGGATTCAGATAAAAATACACCTTCCAATGTAGTCTCACTAAGAAATCAATAATTTTCTCTGAGCAATCTGGTAATTGTTCAGAAATGGCTAGGGTATATTCTTTAGAGAGTATTCCTGTGAAAATTTTTCCATTGTAAAATCTGTATTAGTGGGGTTTCCAGAAAGGAGTAATCCAAAGAGAGCTCAAATTAATAAAGAGCAATATAGGAGAGAATTGCATACCCATAAAGATGGAGAGGATAATCTGAAAGATTTTATCTAATAAAATATTAATTACATAAAAACTTGGACTAAGAATGAATAATACAAGCATGAATATATATAATTTATACCTGATGATCCAAAAGCTGAAAGTTTTTTAGCTAGCAAGTAGCCATACAGTTTTTCTTAATTTAATCTTATTATATATTATATTATACACATACAGACACTTATACATTAACCTTTATTGCATAAACTTTATTAAAAAAAAAAAAACTGTTGATGTTACCAAATTAATACAATTAAATGAAGCTGAATATCATGGCTGATCAGATTTAGCCCACTAGGTGTAAAATAAGAAAAGTAACAAAATATCACATTTTAATAGCCTTAAAATATGCCTACAGTGACAAAATGTTATATAAATGCTTTCTGAAAACAAAGTACTGAGGAACAGGAAAATTCCATTAGAAACTAAGACACAAGTGCTGAACTGTCATGTAATATCAATCCTTCTAACTTAAGAAGCAATGGATGTATGATTCTACTGAAAGTTACTGAAAATACCATGGATGGAGCTACAAAGTTTAGGAAATTGTTGAGAACCATGATCGGCCATGTCCTGAAAGAACATGGCATATAAAAGAAGAGAATACCACCTGATTGATTATTTTGAACATGGTCAAATTCGTTCTAGAAAGCCATTTGTTTTTATGACACTAATCTTCACAAAAGTAGTTAGTTTGGTTCAGGTGTTGAAAATTAAGAAATTTTGTTTAACTGTTCAATTTCCCCTTATAATTATTTTTCATGAGGGCATCAGACATAGCTACAAATGTGAAGGTTATTCATTTTATAAAATAAAACCAATTTTGCTGTGATATATTTGACCAAGATATTTTACACGACTGACCACAGAGGACATAAATGTTCTTAAATAATTTTATATAGAGAATTTACAAATGGTTAAGTAATTTCTCATTGACATATAAGCAGAGCGAGTTTATTTTTTATTTCGTAAGAACCTCCATTTCAACATATTTAAAAAAAAAAGACTCTCACTATACCCTGGAGAGAAGAAAAATTAACTTCCTCAAAAGGAATAATTTAATTTGTCCTTCATCATTAATATAAGAGGAAATTCTAGAAATGTTGAATATTTGTTTGCAGAATAAAACACAGTTTTAAAAATCTATTTTTGTGATTATGGACATTAACAAAAGAAAATGACAATATCAGTAAATGTACATTGAGAGAAAAAAATAGATATGAAATATACGACTGATTTTCACTGTAAGCTAATCAGATATTTATATAAAAATTTGAATTTAAAACAATAAAGAATTTGCATAAAAAAGTCACTCAGTTAAGTGCCATACGTGATACACGCTTTGGGCGATCATGTTTCGAAAGAGACATGACTGACTGAGCAGAGGATTATCCCGCAGTAGGTTGCCATTGCTTTCAGTGGCAGACTGGTTGCTGGCCAAGGCTATAGAACCCAATCTGTCCTATTATTTAACACATAACTAGATGGAAGAGACGGGTTAATACTTTTCCCAAGGGTATGAATGAATGGAATTCAACTGGAATTCGAACTCGGCTCCCCAAGCATAAAAAGAGTTTAACGATTAAACACGCTTTCTCCAAGGAGGGTAACTATAAATTTGATATACGAGTTGTCTCCCCATACAGTGCAATGCCTTTTCAACCAGTTTGCGTAATATTTATATTTCTTTAGCTATTTCTGTTTTTTATTTTTTATTTTTTATTTTAACCCTTTGTTGCATATTGGTTACAATTGTAACCAATGTGAAACAAAGGGTTAATTTGAAGATATGAAAATTACAAACATTACAGCGTTAATAATAGTAAGAATTATCCATAAAAAAACTGACTTCATTTCAAGCATTTGCTTTAAAAAAATAACTCTATGATACAAGAAATATTTTCATGATCATTGAATACAGAAATTTTCATGCAACATTTCAAATATATAAAAATGTATAGAGGATATCTTTTCATGTAGAAGGTTAATGAGTTAGTCTTATAGCTTTTGCTGTGTATCCCATTATTATAGCCATGTGCCAAACAAATTTAAGTTAAGTAAATACCTGAGTGTTGTAATGGCAAAAATGATTTTAATTATCTTGATTTTTAAGATTTTCTTTTATTTAGCAGTAAATTTAAATATTAACCATTTATACTCCATTGTTCATCATATTTCTCAAATCAGTAGACCTCAGAAATATATAAATCTAAATATTTTAGACAGAAAATACATTTTTTCATCTTTTTTCTCAAAATCTTTGAGTTTGCAGCTAAAATGCTAGAGAACATTCAGAGCCAAGAAAAATAGCAAAACAGAAAAATAAAACTTTTTTCATCATTTTTTTTTTTTTTAGTGTTTTGTGAATTTCTGGAAAATTAAGGATTTTTTAAATAAAAAATGTATATAAATTTATAAATGATTAATTCATTATTTAAAATTTGATTTCTACTTTACATCATTATTTATGTTTAGTAGAACAATATATAAATTACTTTCTATTAAAGTGTACTGATTCATTGTGGATTTTCTATTAGTTTCACTAGTTATTTTTAATATTCTTTTAATTTTACAATTACTATGAACACAATTACAATTATCACCTAATATTTCTGTTGTTGCTAATTTTAGGCATTAACAACCACTATTTCACTAGTTATACAAAGCTAACTCTAAATTGTTAAAGCAGGCTCCTATTGGACAAGAAATAAACACTGTCTTAAGAAATAACAGGCTTGGTGGGTTTTCATGGCTATTAGTAGTGTTAATTAGCCTTAGTCATTCTGCAGATTATTTTACATAGCAGAAGAGACAAGGTCACAATTTCAGAGTATTTCTAATAATGCCATCATGGGCTGTGGGGGTAAAGCATAGACTGTAAGTTATGTAGTTAGAAGCATAGGTTAGAGTTGTAACTGTCATTAGCAGATGTTTATTAGTTGGAAATTAAGCAAATTTTCCAGTACAAAAGGAGGTATAGCTCTATGTAAAAAAAGTGAGGCTTCAGAGTGCCAGAAAACAAGCTTTAAATGAAAACCATAGGGTTGCAAAAATAATACCAGAAAATCATAAGAGTTATTATTTTAAATTAAATAAATACTTTACAATCATTTGTTGAAACAGTCATTACCAATATTGTCTGGTCAGTCTTGTGTGGATAATGATTTCAGAAAATCTTTTCAAAACAGAGTTAATGGATAGTACTAAATGTACTATTTTAATAGCTGTAAAATCATAGAAATGAAGAAGTATTAATCAAGATTAAATAGGGTTTCAAAATGAATAATAATACAAAATAAAAAATTTTTATCTATTGATTTTACTATTATTTACGGAATTCTATATACTGTTGACTGATTTGTTTTCAGCAGCTTATCAACCCTTTGATAAAGCAAGAAAATATTTTTAGGTGGTAAGAATTTTTTAGATAATAATTGTTTAATGATAGAAAAATAACTAATTAACCCTTAACTGGTAGTGGGAAAGAGATGGATTCATACCCTTTCCCAAAGGTGTTTATGTAAAAGTGAATAAAACAAATCCAATGGGAATTAGAACTCAGCTCTTCATTTAACAATTCCAAGCCATTATCAAATACACCACTTGCACATACAAGCTTGCAGCAATTGATATTCCCAAGTGATCACTCATCTAGGTACTGACCAGGCTTGATGCTGCTTAACTTTGATGATCATATCATGATGCACTTTTTGTGCTGTACAAGGTTATTAAATATCTTAGTGGTCATATCCTATTATAATAAACTATTGATAACTGTGTGCTCCAAATTTATGATGTTGCGTCAAAGTTGACATCATTCAACAACTTTGATTCTTGTCTCTTTTTCTTGGGCTGTTTGTTTTTCTATCCTGCGTATAAAGAGAATTAATGAAGAAAAACAAAAATGCAACCAATTTTAAAGAAAAATATGAAGATACTTATATGAATTTAGACAAGATAATTTGATTAGAGAGGAAATTTTATTTTAATTTTTTGACGTTAAAGAAATTCCTGCCAGAATGTATAAAGTTATGGAAAAATCACTAATTAAAATAGGACCTTTTCAGGCACAAATGCCACTGATTACGTGAAAAGACTAAAGCACTAAACAAACAAACACACACACACACACACACACACAATTTTGGTTTCAATCACTTATGTTTTGGTGCATTAGGATAAAAATTAGTATTTACATTTGTGGTGATGATAGAGATTTCAGGTGGAAAGAATGAATTATGAATGACTTGCTAACAATGGAACTTGACCTTCTCTCTATCATTTCAGATTGATTAAAATAGAATGACTGAAGCCTTTAAAATGATGAGATGGTTTAATTAGTTTGAAATCTTCACTTTCAAGACCAATATTATACAGAATCCTATTTCATCTAATGATGCTCCATCACAGATATGAAAGACAAAGAATCTCTAAAAAAAACAAATGCAATAACAACAAAACATTAAAAATATGTTGGTCATGTCCCAAATTCTGAAGTCACAAATCTTAAAATTATTGAAGAAACAGAGAAAAGTCAAAATGAGTATTAAGAATAATTTTATTACTTATAATTGAATATTTCAGATCAAATATTTAGAATGCCGTTCATTTTCTTCTTAACTGAAATATTAAGAACAAAGCAATAATCATAGACAAAAGATAAAAAACTTATTTCCATTTCTTTATTCTTTAATAATGATAACAATAACTTTTATAATAAGAAATAATCTGAGTTCAATAGATAATTGGTTATATTAAAAGAAAGTGTGAATAAAATAATAGAAAATTTTTATATTAATTACAAAGCTAAATAGAACAGTTTTAAAAGTGAACATGTATATAACTTACTTAAATTATAATGAAAAATAACCTTTAAATGTTTTATCTCTATACATTTAGTAACTTTTTGAGATTTGTTTTAATGAGGAAAATATTTTGATTATCAAGTAAGAATGAAATTTTTTCCATAACTGACCATGCAATAATGTCTTTTACTTTCTAAAATGGCATAGTTTTAAGTAAATAAGGGAAAAACTTTTTTATAACATAGTGAATAAAATAATAAAAATCATCATTTTTAACATTGTCTCCAATTATTTGTTAACCAAATAAAATTCTGGTTTCCTTGTTAACTTTTAACTTTTTAACTTTTGTATTTTGACAGTTAATATGACATCCCTGTGCCTTTTTTCTTTTTAAAAATTGATGTGTCTTTGTTTATTGATTTTATGCTCGAAGATGGAACAAAATAAACAATATAAACAGTTTATAAAGAATGTGCTTTAAATGGGTCAAAAGTGATTTATAAATTTTCCATGTTAGATACAGTTTGTTGAATTGTCAGACAGAAGAGTTGAGGTTGATCGCATTCAAATAAAGATATTACTTAAGAATAATTAATGTTATATAATGTGGGTGAGAATTAAAATATCAAAATCAAGCACTGAAAATCATCTGCACTAGTTTGGTTATGTTAGCTGCTTTGGTGTGTGGATTTGTGTATTTCTATATGTATTTTAATACTTGAAAGTTTTTAAACAAATTATGAAAGCTGGATACTTTACAACAATGCAAATGAACTAATACTAATTGTACAAAAGACTAGCCTTCATTTGAATCAGGTAGTGTGAAAAGGTAATATGGAAAAAGGTCCTTTACTATGAACTCCTAGAGAACCAATTGATTGAATTAAACAAGTTCTATTCCTAATTAGACTAAATAAAGATAGCAGTTGATTTTAACATTGTTAGCTACTAAGTTAACTGAAAATAGAAATGAAAAATCTTGATGATTTAATCTATTTTTAATGACATTTTTCAGTATAAAATAACAAACCCTACTTGGCAACAGTGTGTGCCCACATGTGTCAGAGAGAGAGAGAGAGAGAGAGAGAAACATTAATCTTGATGTTTTGGGTTGTTGCTTATTGTAACTGACTGCTTTCATAGATCATCTGGTGAGTGCACCAAAAAAGTAATTTTTAGAAGGACGATCTGAGTACATGTATGTGTGGTTATTATTTTCAGATATTTTTTAAATTGACATTTTTTTCTGTTCCATGCTTTCATCATCAACAAATTTATTTACTGGATCCTTTTTAGTTTTCAAGTGTCTTTTTTAAATCTTGTTTTAATAGGAAAGTTGGTTCATTGTTTCATGCTAGACATTTTTTCTTGCCAGAATCTATCTTACACATTTATAAGTCTACCATTCATTAATACATTACATATTGCTGCTACATCTGATCTGGTACTTCTACTCTGTACTTAGAGATTCTTGTTTAACTCCAAAGAAGAATCTGCAATGTTATTGATCCTGATCTGGCATTTACACACTGTCATAAAATCATATTTTCTAACTGCCATAACATCACTTCCTGTGCCTTTTCTATAAATATTTTCATGGTAATTGTTCTGATGAGCTTTCCTCTTTTATATCTAGACTTTATAAATTTAAGTATACTACTAGATTGGTTGCAATGTCTGACCATTTTACACTTGAAAAGGCTGGATATAAGTTCTATGCTAACAGTTTCTTTTCTCTTATTGCTCACTTGTGGAGCTCTCTTTTAGCTTCTTGCTTGCCAGACAAGTTTGATTTTCAAAAATTTAAGTGCAAAGCCAATCATTATCCTTTCTTTTCTTAATTTCTGTATTTTTATTATTCTCTTTTCTTAATGTTTTCTTTTTCTCATATTCTCTAACACTCAGTAATTCCCCCTTGTGTCTTAGTGGCTTTATTGCTTTCCCTGGGGTGAAATGATTAAAAAATATATAAGATTGTGAAATTATATTTTTCTTTTCTTATTTTTATTTATGTTGTTGAATTTTCATGGGCAAACCTTTACATGTTACCTTTCTTGAGCATTCCTGCCATGGCTTCTAAATGCAGATTTTGATGGACCTGATACCAGTGAAACGACAAATATGTTGGCTGCTAGCAGACAGGGGGAGATTCAGGAGTATGAACTGGAACAGTGGCTGAAGGCAAATGCTGGGGTACTTGGTCACCACCACTTAACTGAAGGAGCTAGTTGGATTGAAGAGAGCTGAAATTAAAGGGGAAAAGAAAGCACAGGCCCCTGATCCCCTCTTTGGCTGTAGACACCAAATGCTTCAGACACCATCCACAATATCAGCTACAAAAAGAGGTGGTAGTCTGATTAAACACTATGAAATGATGCAAATCTTATGCATGGAGTTGCTACAGTAGCAGGATAAACACCAGCTAAACAAAAGCCAATTTTATTCAGTCAGTAAAAAAGACACAAGAACAGTTTTTGTCATTAGGTGGGAATGATTTATCTGTGGCATCAACTTCCTCCCTCAGCTTTGGCATCATTTTAAGCACAGAGCTGTCCATTAATAATTCCACTATCAAATTACAGTTTTATTCAGTGATGATGTAATAAAGTTGTTGAACTTAAAGAATAAATAATAAAAGTAATAAAAATATAATGTACAAAGTTAGTAATTTTAAAAATTAAAAGTTTGACTTGTTACGAAAATGCATTTATATATAAAGAAATAATATTAATAATGTCTAAAAAGTTGTAGTAAGGGATTCTATTGAGTCTTACTTGTTATTACAAAAAAGTTTTAATTCATGAAGTAGTTGTTAAGTAGGGAAATTAGGAATAGAACATTTTGGAAGATTGTAGAATGTTCAAGTAAAATCGAGAGAATTCTAAAGGATTCTAGAATATGCAAATTAAGTGTTAGCCCCTTCCTTCCCCCTTCGTAACATTTACCTGTCACTCTGCTAGTAGAAACTCTGTTTTCTATCTGAATGCAAAAACTGTATATTTGTAAATATTTTTATTTAATGATTTTGTAAATTAAATATTTGTCTGTGATTTTACTCTGAGTTTTGGTCAATCATTTTTTTCTTTTGTTACACTAACACGTAAACAGACTAAAAAATGTTTTCTAAAATAAAATCTCTTAATTTATTTTAGTAACAAATGTTTTGTTTATTATTTTCACCTATTGTATTTTTTCTTTTTCAGTTGAATTGAGGAAACAACGAGATCTAGCCTAAAATAGTTAATTTGGTAACCTTGCACTGTCTACAATTTATATCTATCATTCACCACCTATCTGACACATTTCCTAGTTTTCAGAAAATCAAAAGTTGAATATGATACAGTTTGTTTCATGTTTACTACTCTACTACAAATTTATGAAATTGAAAGTTGAGAAACTCTACTTCCAAAACTGTAAATAACTCTGATATCTTTTAATTTTGGTTGTTTGTTGATTAAAAAACAAAAACAAAAAAAAAAAAACAGCAACACAATACAACTCCTGAGTTTGAAAATTATAATTTACTCTATCTTTACTGAATTCCCTGTAGGAAAATATTTCAATTTGATGGAAAACTGCAAAACGAACTCACAACAACCCTTCTTAACATAGTACCCATAAAAAATGACAGGTTTATTTATGTATGAAACTTTGGTAAATTTTCCAAGTCTCAGTTATGAGTACAAAGTAAATTACAATGCACATTATATCTACAGCATGACTTTCCAAAATCCTCACAATATGAATAAGAAAAGTTATATACAATTGTTTTATTTGATATTTTATACAGTTTTATGTAACAATAGTTACTGGTGAGCCATTTTGGATGTAACAAAATGATATACATTAAATGTAGTGATTTACAGAATTTGCTCCTTCATGAAATTCAGGATTTATTAGATTCAAAGAACATGCTCTTCCCCAATTAGTTCTTTAAATTAAGGTTTTATTGTAATGTTCCATCATCATGATGCTAGAATGCCTGATTTTTTATGAACATTCAAAAACTGTTACATCATATGCACTTGATATTACATATTTCAATTACTATTTATTTCATTGTTACTGAATTCTCTTGAAATTGTGCGAAAAAAAAGACGTGTTTTGATTTTATTTAATAATAAGTTGTTCATTTTTGTATTATTCACAAAATCAAACAAATACTTTTCTATTCTAACTCTTAACATGACAGTATCATTTTTTTTTTGTGAAAATAAAGTTAAGTATTTAACTTAACTTTATTTTTCAATCTAGAACAAAAAAGAGAAAGTTGGTTAATGTCTATTTCACAGCATTTATAGTAACACTTCCACCCACAAGGAGTATGTATCTAACATGTGCCTACAAAACTTCTTTGTATGTCTTTATCTACTCAAATATGTGGCTGGATGTAATAAACTTTCTGCTATAATCAAACAGTGGCACTCACATTTTATATGATCCTTCAAATGTAAAAACAAGACAAGTGTTTTTGCATCGAGCATGACTCCAATTAAAATGAACTAAACTTCAGTATAAAATGTACAGCTAGATATAAGCAGTGATGTACTCACAGAAATTGTCTGACAGTCAAAACTAGGTTCTCCTGCTTGCATGGCATGGTGCAGAGATCTGTTGTCAGAAATAGGGTTTTCCAGCAGCCACGCTTTTGAACAATGGCAACACTACGTCCTCAAGACACTTGATATAGGCATAGGCCTCCATGTTGTGTCTGAGGCCCTCACCAACAAATTCGTCCAACATACACCTAGAAAGACAAGAATTTCTACATAAACACACACATACACAATTACACACTTTAACATCAAAAATATTCCTCACACATATGCTTAGAAATCATCCATGGCTTTAATACATGTCACGTGTATTAGAACATACACACATACACATATATTAACATTACTGTCCAAAATACACTTAAACAGACAAGTGTTTTTATACAAACATACACATACATTAATATATTCCATACACATACATTTAAAATTATCTATTGCTTTAATACATGTGACACATATGTGACCAATAACAATTAACTCAAAATCATAACATACTAGTATTCTGACTCTTTTTCATTTTTCTCTTGGTCTCTGAAGAAGATTTAATAAAAGTGAAACATGTTAGATTGAAGTACGTTTCCTATTTGTTCTTTTTTCTTTATTCTGTCATATATATATATATATATATATATATATATATATATATATATATATTAAATGTTTCTTACTCTCAACTATATAATCACTGTTCTTCTCAGTATCTCAGATTTGATTAATTCACAAATTTACTGACTACATGAGACCTGGAAAATTTGTTCAGAGCTTGTTGGCTAAAAGTCATGAATACTGAATATGTATCAACATTTCTAATTTGATAACATCACAAATTTTGCTCGTATGAAAGAGAATGCAAAAGACAATTTGATGTGTGCTTTACAGTTCAACCAAATGGATCCTGTTCATATTAACATCAGTTGAAAAACTAATTTCTTTATGAGGAGTGACATGACTGCAATCCTATTTACATGGACATGGAATGCATTCATCTATAGGCTGCTTGGAAGAAGCAGTTACAAGTGCAAGTGTTTTTATTTATTTGAGAGATTTCATAGTAAGAAGACTCCGAGATTCATGTTTTTATATGTGTCTGAATCCATTCTATTTATAGAAAAAGAATCATTTTATTAAATTAAAATTTATTAAATTTTAACAGAATAAGTTTTTTAAATTTCTACTTAAATCATCTCCTGTGCATTTTAATCAAAGTAGACAAGAAAATTACATGAACATTGTCAGTTAGGGGGTTGAGGATTGGTGGTGATATAATTATTTTTATTGTAATCAGTTTTCTTTGTAAACAAATACAGATGCATTAACATGGCTATTTCTTTCTATTAGATATTCATACAAAATTCAGGCACACCAACTTACACATATAGTATTTGTTATTGCCAATGATACAAGTGTTCACTCATTGAAACAGCCATATGATTTTGGAAAATTTGAATTATATATATATATATATATATATATATATATATATATATAATTCAAATTTTCCAAAATCGTCTGGCCATGTTATGGATATATAGATAGCAGTACACACACACACCTACACATATGAGAATAGTCTTTGCATAGTAACAAGGAGTCGATCACATGAATGACCAGTGCTAGTTTTGGAATAGCAGGTCAAGGATAGTTGACCCAGATAAAAGCCAGACAGGAAATAAACCAGACATGGAAGTCAATTGCAAGTCATGGAAGCAGCAGGGGTTAAAATTCACGCCAAAAGAAATCATGTGGGAAGAGAAACCCAAAGTAAAAATTTTAGTCAGTTGCTTGTTGGGTATCAACAAAGCAAGTCGTGTTTGCTAAATGCTGATAAACGATGGAGGAAGGGAAAGCACATTTTGAGAAAAGAGCATAAATTAGCCCATTTCATCTTAAGCAACTCCGGATAAGAAAAAGACTGAGTGTATAAATTCTTATTCATTAAAACAAGAAAGTAAACAGAACTGTGCCGTTATCAAGAAAGAAAGAAATATAACAATGAAGACAAAGAGAAGCTATATTAATATTTGTATGTTGACTCACACTTGTTGAAAGAAAGAAAGAGATAACTATGAAGTTGACAGAAGTTGCAATGTAATTCGTACATTGATTTCAGTTTATTCAAAAGAGAAAAGAAAGCTAAGCCAAGTAATTTATCAAGAGAAGAAGAGAAAAGAAAGAGAGATAACGATACAGAGAAATCAACAGATAAAAGAAGCTATGTTGAAGATAAAGAAAACAATTATTTGTGTGCAGAAAAGACGACGCCAATTGAAGAAAAGAATAAAGAAATGTGTGGACGTTTCAGAATAGCTGTGTACTGAAAATATAATAATCAACTGAAAGATATAGAGGCAGTTGTAACTACATAAATTTCAAGTGTATAAAGAAAGAACAGAAAGAAAGAAAAGAAAAGAAGAGACAGTAAAATAGTGGGAGAAGAACCTGATGCAAAGATAAGTTATCGAGTTATTAGACCCACATTAGAACACACATACACTTCCATGAATATTATGTTACTACACACACCATACCATGTGCTTTAAATGATATGATTTCCTCCCATCCTATTGCACGTTAATATCTTGCATTCATAATCACCTGTACTTTGTTTATATTTTCTGTTGTGTATTGTAATTTGATATTTCGACCACGTTGGGTAACCAAAAGTAATTTTGAGGTTCAGGTCATTGGACATTCTAATTCATATATATAAATTTCTTTTTTTTTTCATTTTTTTTTTGATCTTATATTCATTAAAATTTTATATCAAAATTATATTTTCTCGATGTTCATCCTTGATTTGTTGTCAGACCTGGGAAAAGATTGCCATTTGATTACCAATCGAACAGCAATCTTGTTTTATTATTTTCCTATTTGAATCATTGTCCATTTGTCATGATCTGGGACAGATAACCCGTATCTGTCTATAGATGTGAAAATATATATATATATATATATATAAGTTGAGAAGATCAGTCAATCATGTACACATATACTATTTGTTATTGCCAATGATACAAGTGTTCACTCATTGAAATGGCCATACGATTTTGGAAAATTTGAATTATATACACACACACATATATAAGTTGAGAAGAGCACCCATTCATGTAATCAACCGATCTTCTGAACTTAAATAAAAAGCTGTACATGTTAAAGCTTTATTTTTGTTCAAACATGTATTGAGCATTTTTTAATACAACTGTTCACTGATCAAATTCAAATTTAATTTAAATCTGACCTATAACTGTTTATACATAACTGACTTATAACTTTAAACATAATCTGACCTATAACTGCTAATATATTTTTTAATTATACATATATATATATAATTTATTTCTTTAAACATTTTGAAATACCCTGAAGAAAAACCTTAAACCAAAAGATAAAAATAAACAAAAATAACACACAAAGCACTGGAAAAGAAAAGCAAAAGAGAATAATTTTTTTTTCTTATTATTATTTTTTCTGTTCTTTTTTCTTTCTTTTAACACAATGTCAGAGTGTTCTATAATGTCTAAAAAGTTCATTCTTTTCTTTTCTTTTCGAAGAACACACATGAGAAAGTTTCTACAATGTTCAAAAGTTCGTTTTTTCTTTTTACTTTTTTTGACTTCATTTCTTTTTGAAGAGACACACAGAAAATTTTACAATGTTCAAAAAGTTTGTTTTTTCTGCCTTTTCTTCTCTCTTCAAATTGCACCACACTCACAGACATCTCAATGCATGACCGTACATCATAAATGGTAACAGCATTTCAAATTCACAAACTGACAATGAGTAAATGACCTCGCATACACCTTGTGCAGCTCTGCTCAAGGTTCCATCACACATGGAATTTCCTAAATTTCAACCATACTATGATTGAAAACAGAAATTTACCATTATTTGCAGTGCATATCATTTAAAGTCTGCCAGTGAAAACAACAACCAATTGAGAAAAAAAAACATGAAAAAACTACCTAATGGTTTGATAGTATCTGATGATGCTGGCATGCATTTCAACCAGAAGACTCTTTGCAACTCTTATAGTTATAAGCTCCCAACCAATTTAGTCTAAAATGGGCCTGTCTTAATCTAAATATCACATCTAAATATTTTCCAAACTGCAATTACTACCCACAATGCTATAAGAAAGCTAAACTATTCCTCTTTTTTGAGTGCTGTTGTCTTCTCTACAATCTTAATCCACAAAAAATCTGTCAATGCGTGCCTAACTTTCTTTTTCTGTGGTCCTTATAATACCCCAAATCAACCTCAAGTAACTTAACTATCGCGGCTTTTTTTGTTTTTTCTTACAAAGTGGTGATAACTCTAATGAAGGCTTTCACCTGCATACAACTGGTTGGAGCTGAAACCAAACTCAATGACTGGAAGAGTCCAAAAAATGTTTCCACACTTAACAACAGCTTCATCTCTTCCTTCAGCACCACTTCCTTTGACTATTAGTTCATCTCTATCTCCTGTCAATATTGTTTCTTCTTTCAAGTTTAATTCTCTTTCTAACTTTAATTCTTTTTTAAATTTTAATTAATCTGATAGCTGTACTTCTTTTACTAACTGATTTCCCCCATGTGAATTTTCTACCCTCCTTAAATGTGTCCAAAAGAACTGCACCTTCTATCTCCATGATCAGACTCTGCACACAACTGCAAAAATTATGCTGTTCTATTATTCTTTTGTCTGTACTAGCAACTTTTCTCATAATAAAAACATGACCCAAAGTGACTTGCTTTTTCACTGCTAAAATGATAATCTTTTTCTTAATTAATAAAATGACCAACATCAGCACTGATATATAAATAAAAATATACTACATTTTTTTATTTTCTTCTTGGTGATGTTGGTTGTAGAGTAGGAGGTGGTCGGAGAGTTAGCACATATACATACAAGGGTGTTGATTGCTGGGTTGTCTTCAAGCCAATCTCATCTCCATTTCTTCCCTGATATGTCTGCCTTCCAATCTGTTTCCATCTGTCTTTCTTCTCTATATACAGACCGAATCTCATTTGAACATGTCATTTTTCAGGCTGCATATTGTTTATAATAAACAATTTCAAAGTTTATATTCTCTGACCTTGGCTATGCTGTTTATTAAACACAATTACATTCTTTCAAGGCAATAATATTTATTTTACTATAAATACATTTTTGTTTTCATATCTTCTGAGCTGGAAACAGCTGTCTCAACACAACTTAGCTGTCAACCAGCACCCATATTCTTTAACTTTTCAAAAATATTTTCTTTTCTTTTGTTAGCCAGCTTGTATTTTTGCTGTTTCATAATACCTGCTCAATGTAAATACACTTCTGCATGAAATTACGCACAAGGTTAGATAATATGCAACATTCTGGCATCATTTTCAAGCAATATTGCAAATCAATGCTGAAAAGTTCTCAATATGACCAAGGTAAAAATGACATAGAGCCATTTTATTCAATATATACACCATGACATTCAATAATCTTGGCTCAGTATTTCTTAAGTTTCTAAAACATTATGATGTTTGGTCATTGAAAATGCTGCTTTTAGATTTTGGGTTAGTCATGAACTTTTCAAAACCCCTTTATATATACAATTAGTTAAAGTTGATACATACAAAAGTACATAAGTACATTTGTATAATGTGTAGTGACAAGTATAAATATAAACATTTAGTTTTCTTTATCTTAAAAACTTTTATTAAAAGAAAATCCCAAAGATGAATTATAATATTTCTACAGTGCAAATCTTAATTCAAACATAATTCAATAAAATCATTAAACATATTTTCATCTATCATTTTAATTTCTATCATCTTAATATTTTTTATACTTTCTTGAAGGAAAAAGAAGAAAAGGAAAACATTTTTTTATTCGAATTGCATTCTGGCCTGATTCATTATTATGCCTAAGTTAGGAGACTAACTTAGATTTTACATCAAGAAGAGTGTCTTGTGCAGAGAATTAACAAGAGACACATGTGCACATTGTGAAGAGAAAAGGATGTTACTTTTGATACTGATATTTTTTATTACCTTTGTATGTTTTGTTCTGTATCATTTATTGATTTTTTATACTATGTAAATATGTTGTACAATTAATGTGGTTGTGTAGTGGGGGAGATATTTGAGGGAGGAAATGCACTTAGAATGTTCAAAGATTAACATTTTGAAAAATGATATGGAAGGAATGTTATATATTATCTTAACGGGTGCATAATTTCATGCAGAAGTGTATTTACATTGAACAGGTGTTATGAAACAGCAAAAATGCTAGCTGACTAACAAAAGAAAATAAAGATTGTTTTGAAAAATTAAAGAATGCAGATGCCGGGTGATGAGCAAAATTGCGTTGAGACAGCTGTTTCCAGGTCAGGAGATATGGAAACAGAAATGTATTTATAGTAAAATAAATATTATTACATTGAAGGAATGTGATTGTGTTTAATAAACAGCATAGCCAAGGTCAGAGAATATAAACCTTGAAATTGTTTATAATAAACAATATGCAGCCTGAAACATGATGTGTTCAAACAAGATTCAACCTGTATATACAGAAGACAGATGGAAACAGATCAGAAGACAGACACATCAATGAAGAGATGGAGATGAGATTGGCTTGAAAAAGAGAAGACTACCCAGCGATCAACTCCTTTGTATGCGTGTGTGCTGAATCACTAATCACTTCCTACTCCACAGCCAATGTCACCGAAAAGCAAATAAAAAATGTTGTATATTTTTATTTATATATAAGTGTTGATGTCTGTTATATTATCAACCAAGAAAAAGATTGTCATTTTAACAGTGAAAAAGCAAGTCACTTTGGATCCAGTTTACATCTTGTCATTTTTCGGTGAGAAGAATATCATCAAAATTTTGGTTGTAGCTTAATCTTCGTCATGGTAAAAGTGGGTATACAATAATATTAATATGAATAATCACTAACAATTAAAAAGTGGGAGAATTTTTCCCTTCATAATAGGTTTCTTAGGACTTAATCTCCAAAATATCTGGACATATGAACAGAAATAAAACTTTTCACATAACTTAAGACACCCTAATTAATTTCATTAATGGATACTTGTATTTCAGTAGATACTCTGATTTTATAATTAAACAGTATATTTTTTTATATCTACCAGCCTGAATAATCAAGATATGTTGTTAGGAAAATATGTATCCTCCGGTAGAATTTAAAACTACACCCTCTTTGGGAAACCATCAATTGATCTGACATATCTTAGACCGCTTGACCATGAAGGACTTGCAGTTAGACAAAGCCCTAAATGAGGCTTTTAAATATCTAACTGCAAGTCCTTCGTGGTCAAGCGGTCTTAGACATGTTTGATCAATTGATGTGTCTTAAAATTGGCATATTTTCCTAACAAGATTTCTTGATTATTCAAGCTGGTAATAAATATATCTACTCAAATACAAGTATCCATTAAAAATAATGTTTAACAAATAAATTAAAAATATGTTGGAGTTAATCCAGTTTGTAATGGATTTCGTAAATAAACACATAGACACAAAAACACACACACACACACACACACACACACAAACACACATATACATGGTGACAAATCATCATTGTCTTGATAGATAACTTTACACCACTACTCACTACTCTTCTCATATAATCTTTATTACCCCTTATCACAGAATTGTGTTGTTCTCTTCTTTCCTCCTCAAACACCACCATCAAGATCTCGACACTATTAATGTATTTGCTGAACTATAAGACAACTTATTTTACTGGAGCATTTTGGGAAAATCAACATTATGCATTTATCATGTTAACTTCACTTTCAGTGCATGGATTCTTGCCTGTAATATTGCCACTCTAAATGCAGTCTAATCATTAGATCTTTTTACATGATATTCTTGAAAAAACACATTCACCATGATCAAATATGCATGCAGATTGATAGAGGCCATCAACAGTGATAAAGAGTTTGTGGTCATGTCAGAGATTCCTTTCAGTTACCATGTAATCGAGTATTAGCTACACAATATGATACTTTGAGAATAAATGATGACTACCAAATACTTTCTATCTTCTACCGAAGTGCTCTGGAAGATTAAGATGACAGATTTTAACAGCCCAGTCCATTGTGACATCCTAACAAATTCCTCTAGTCAAAGGAAAACCATAGTATACACTCATTTCATATTTACAAATGCAAACATAAAAATATGTTTCACAGTGTGTGTGTGTGTGTGTGTGTGCACTTGATAAGAACCAATGTAAGAATAGATTGTGTTCTTTTTGCACATTGACTGTCAATGATGAGTTAACTCATAGTTAGCAGTTTTTATTATCTCATAATTGGTATTTTCTGATATATTTACATCTGCATTTGTCAACAAAAACTTTATTCACAGTGATACTTTTAGTGTGAAAACAATGTTAAGACTTCAGTTAAAGCTATAAATCAGCTCATAATCTTTTTTTAATCATTTCACTCCAAGCAAGGCAATGAAGCCACTAGGACACAAGAAGTTACTGAGTGTTAACGAATATGAGAAAAACTACTTTAAGGAGAGAGGACAATAAAAAACATGAATTAAGAAGACAAGATAATGACTGATATTGCATTTAAAGTTTTGAAGACCAAAGTTGGCTGGGAAATTAAAAGAGAGTTTCACAAACAAGAAGTGTGATAGAAAAACTGTTAGCATAGAACTTATGGTTATATCCAGCGAATTCAATTGTGAATTGTTGCTAATCTAGTCATTCTGTCAGTTAAGTGATAGATATTTATGTGATCATGTCTGTTTTGATCCATGACTCACTAGGTAGAAGATTTTCCTGCAGTAGGTTGTGGGAAAATCTTTTGCTTAGTCAGTCATGGATCAAAAGAGATATGATCATACTATACTTAAATTCATAAAGCTTAGATACCATAGAGGAAAGTTCATCAGAATAAATTAACATGAGAGTATTTACAGAAAAGGCATAGGGAAGGTATCTTATAGGTGGGAAAGGGACTGAAGCCAAGATGTCAGGTCAGGACCAATAACATTGCAGATTCTTCTTTGGATTTTATCAAGAATATATAAATATTTAACAGGAGTACCAGACCGAATGAGGCAGCAATATTCAATGTATGGATGACTGGTAGACCTATAACTGTGTAAGATAGTTTCTGGCAAGAAAAATTGTTTAGCATAACATAGTAAACCAATTTCCTTAGATGCAGACTTATCAATTGATTCAGTATACTCTTTCCACTTCATGTCAGCTGAAAACATTTTATTGCAGAAGTTGGCATTTGAAGTTAGATTTTGTGATTGATCTCTGGCAGTCAATTTGTTAATCTTATAATGATTTCACATGACTTTAGTTCTTGGTCCTGTGTATTAAGCAAATATATGAAAGGAATGATAAAAAAGTTATTTATGGTTGACCAAAGAATCTATTGACACAAAATTTGTTATAACAACAAAGATCAGGCAAAAAAATGCATGCTTTCATATGGAAACAGAGCCAATTGCTTCAATTATTCTATGTATCAGAGGCATCTCAATTCATTTTCTATACCTAAATTTTAAATTGAATTTTTAAAAATAAAAGTTTTCTTGAAGCTTTAATTTTAGTTTAATTAAAAGCTAAATGACTGAATTTACTATTTCCAGTAAGAAAAAGTACTCTGGTAGATTTCAAATAGAAATTATATTGATTAAAATCTAAAATTTTGAGATAGTAAAATATTTTAAAATTTTTCAGCCATTTTTGAGCGATCGACACATTTGTAAACAAAAGTTAATTTTCAGTTTTAAAAATCCTTCAGAAATAAAATATAGATCTGTGACACTTTATTTTTAGAAAATTTGGAAATTTAAAGTTAAATTAATCTGATCTGAAACAAATATTACTTGTTTATGGCATAAAGTTTTGTAAAAATTCATTATTATAATTTTTTCTCTTCAGATAATGATATTCTTAATAGATATTGTTTATAAAAGCAATTAAAGGTTTATCTAATGAAAAAGTAGTATAGTTTTATTGCATTTTTGTTTTCACTATTCAGAGCAGATTTTCTGAAAAGGAGCAACTGTAAGAAAAAAAAAAAATAAGTGATTTAAATTTCCCAAGGAGTCCTGCATTTAATTAATAAAACAAAGTTTTGGTACAGTAGTCAATTTCTAGAAATTTCAGAAAATTAATTGGAAGTGGGGGAAACATATGTAAAATATATATATATATATATTTTTACCAAGATTTTATAAAAATAATGATTTCAAAAATAATATCAGTCATTTGTGAATAAGTCCTGAAGTTTTAATCAAAATCTGACTGTTATTTGATCTTTGTAAAAATCTCCAAATTGATGATTTTTTTCACCAGCAAAAAAGGGAGTTGTGTAATATTACACTTGCCATAGTAAACTCTTGCAAAAATCTGCATTTGCTGATGAAAAAAAAAAGATTTTTAAACAGAATTGTGAATGTTAGGAAAGATTAAAAAATTTAATAAAATAATATAAAATAGTTTGAGCTTTCATCTTAATAATAACATAAACATTTTGATAATAAAACGTTTTTATTAAGTTTATTAAACATCATACTATGCTGTTTTTTTCAGTGACTATGTTTAGCTAAGTTATCCCCATGTGATTTTTGGTTGTACTGCAGAATGCATCAGGTTTAGGATATGCTAAGACAACAGAAGAAGAAGTCAATGACATAAATAAGTCATCTAGTTCTAAAAGTACAAAAGATGCTGATAAAATAAATGTAAATAAATAGTGCTCTTCCTGATTGCTGGACTATGAAACACTAATGAATTCAAAGGAAAATATGGCAGTTTACTTGCCATCAGAAAAATATTTTGGTCATAACATATGTGCCAAAACTGAGTTAGTAAATGTAAAGGTAACCCACGTGACAAGAGAATGGAGAAGCTATGGTGTCATTCCATGTTGAAAAAATAAAATAGTTCAGCAAGTTTCACTTGGGGAAAAAAAAATGAAGGAACACTTTTTATCAAAAGTACATCAAATGTGCACAATGCAATTAAAAGAAAGTGCAAAGAATGCATATTCTAAATTGAACAAAAAGTTTATGAGTTCCACTTGTAAAACTTAGCAAAATGAAACAGACTGTTTTCTGATAATGAACAATTGATAGACCTACATATAAACAATGGTTTAGATGTTGTCGACAGACTGCCATGAAAATTGTTGAGCATATTGCAAAAGACATTTGAAAGGAAGTATTCAATAAAATAACTGAACAGAATTTAAAGATCTGTGTTTTAATTGATGAAGCTTCAACAGTAAACCAATCTTTACCATTTTTATCAATACAAAGTTTGTATTCAATAAGATTTCATGTTGAATATTTAAAGAGTAATTTAGTTGGATTTTATTCAGATGGAGCAACTGTGGTGCTGGGTGAGTGTTAAAATGAAAAATGTTTTTCCTGAAATCATTATTGGGCATAGTTTAAGACATAGTCTTCAGCTCGTTTTGGATGATTCTATCAAGGATGTAATGCAAGTGAATTAATTTTAAGCATTTATTGATGAAATATACAAGATCTTTCACCAGTCTAATAAAAACCAAATGACACTGATGACAATTTCAAATGAACTAGGAATTGAAATCCTGAGGATTAGTAGATTTTTTTTGGCCCAAGATAGGCAATGTACAGCCATAGATCAATAGTTACAACATGATAAACTTATCCAACATTCTACAGAGTGCAATTGATATCAATGGATGTCATCTAAATTATGCAAAAATTAAAATAACACTATTATCTCATTTTAACAGATATATTTACCAAAAATTACAATAACTTAGTAATGTGAGATTTTATATTTGTCTGCACTTCCGAGACGAGGGAGTATTTACATTGTTCAGACTATTGCCTTCATCTTTATTGCCATTATTATGACTGGCCTTCTTCAGGTTCTAGAAATTTTAGACTGAACCCTTCATTACGATCACCAGGGTATATCATTCGCATTCCATATGTGATGACACTTTTGGTAGCCATGTTGCTATAACTCTTTAACTCTCTAAGTTATTTGTTCACCACTGCTGTAGCCTGGTATTGAACTTACAACTCTTTGGTTCAAGTCAGTGAAACTAACCAATGTCTTTATCCTTGAGCCTTACATTAAGGGGGCAGCCCGTTTCTCCTTTGTATTTTTTTCTACTGCTACATGGAATGGCATACACACAGTCCTTAGTTATATTCTCCTCTATTGCAAGTTTAACTTGGGAGGCATGTCTATGTAGTGTAGAAGCACTACTGAAGGTTGTCCTGATGTTGTATGGACCACAGATCCTTTGTGTTTTCTCTGATAACCCCTTCACATAGGGTAGACAGACCGAGGCTGTTTTCTGAGAGTTGTTATCCTCATGCACCCTACATTCCACGTTCATTGAGGCTGTTGTCATGTAACCTGGATAGTTGCAGGGTAATACTTATACTGACCATTTCCTGTTTGTATGTCTCTGGGTCTGCTGCTTATGACTTGCTTGATGTTGCTGGTAGCAGACAATCCCTTTCTTTACACTGTATGGGTGGTGGAAGTTGTCTTGAACCCCCTTTCTGTTTGAGATATTAGTATATCTAGGAATGCTAGTTTGTTGTTCTCTTTTTTTCATTGCAAACTGTATCGATGATCTTTTTGATTTCATATCTCCATCAGGTGGTTTGTGTGCAGAAAGTCATCATCTTCATCTAGTGGTATACTAGTATGGTCTTGTAGGGATGAGTCTGAGGCCAGTCTGTCTCTGACTATCAATAGTGCCTCAACCATGGATACCTTAGTGAACAGACTCACCACATCCAGGCTCGCTATCTGGTTGCATTGGGTGGGAGCATCTTTGATAAGTTCCACAAAATGAGTGGAGTTTTAGACATATGACAGTGACATTTTTTTATCAGTAGGTCAATTATGTTTACAAGGAAGCAACTCAGAGCATGGAACGCCAATCCTTGGTTGCTGACAATCAGCCTGAGTGGAATACTGTCCTTGTGAATCTTAGGTAGACCATACATATGAGGTAGTTTTGCTGTAGCGTTGAGACAACTGCCTGTATATCTTAGTCTGGAAGTAATCCATGTTCTTGATTAGGATCTGCAACAGCTGTCGTTCTGTTTTCAATATAGGGTCTTTCTTTACCTTGCTATGAGGTCTTCCAGTTTATTGATGCATTCTGTTTTGTCCATCACTACAGTTGCATTGCCTTTGTCAGCTGGTAGTATGATGATGTTCTCATTCCTCTCTATGATCCTGATTGCCAGCCCCTCCTCTTTCGTGATGTTTGGTTTGGGTGGCTTAGCTTTCTTCAATGTCTGTATCACTTTCCATCTTGGCTCATTCACCTGAGTCTGAGGGTGCTCAAGTCTATTTCCTCGATATGGGCAATGATGTCTAAGTATAGTATCCACCTGATGGTTGTTGTGAAGTTAAGACCCTTGTTCAGCACTGACTCTTCAGAGGCACTCAACTGATGTTGACAACTGCCTTCACAGGTGTGTGTGTGTGTGTGGTGGTGGTGGGGGTAATAGACCTCATACATCACCTTCAGATCTTTTAATGTATTTAACTTCTGTGCTTTGTGGACCTTGCATTGAATTCTTGACTGAAGGATTTTTCCAGCACGTGCTGGATTCTTTTTTGGTCTTCACCATCATTGATCCTGTTAAGGAAGCCCCTGGGAGATATTGGACTGTAATTTTTGTTTAATCCATTGGTTGTACTGGATGCATTCTTGGACCAGACTGTGTGCTGCTTTTTCTATCACTAGACAGGCTCTCCTTGAATTGATGGCAAGTCTCAGTGTGAAAGCTGCAGGAATGAGTCATAATTACCTGCATCGGTGTAGGAATGTCAGGTGATGAACAAATCAAATACAGAGTTAAATGAAAGGGAGATAACTACATGGCTACCAGAAGTGGCATTGCACATGGAATGAGAATGATATATCCCAGTGATTGTAATAAAAGGTTTGGTTTGAAATTCTCAGGACCTGAAGAAGGCCAGAACATACAATGGCTGAAACGTTGTAATCATGGCAATAAAGATGAAGGCAATAGTCTGAACAATGTAAATACTATTTCATCTCAAAAGTATACATAAACATAAAATCTCACACTACTAAGTTATTGTAAATTTTATATAAAATGTATGTATATCATTGAGATTTTAACAGATAATATGGTCCACCTTCAAAAATAAACTACACAGGGATGGCAGTACTATGGTATTGTATTATACTTATAGATGTAATTTATTCCCTGTTTTAGTTTCATAAACCCTGTGTTATATTATACTCAAGTTGTATTATATACAAAAATGATGGTGTGTGTGTGTGTGTATATATATATATATATATATATATATATATATATATATATATATTGATTACTATGCATACAAATCAGTCATTTTGTTTATTTCTAAAAGCCTGCAAAAGGAATCTGTTTTAATATCCACTTCTTGCATTCTTCTTTCCAGATTCTGAAAATGAAATGTGGAACTGTCATTAATAAAATTCTGACATTTATATTCTCATTCTTTTCTGTGTATAGAAGCAACCAAAAGGTTTTTTAAGTTTCCTATTTGCCATCCATTCTGCATCATCATATTGACATTATTCATGTCCCATTAACAGCCATGATAATAATACCAAGGCCAGTAGGTCAGTCATAAAACAGAAGAAAACAAAACTCAACTTGTGTCATTTAGTTGAAAGCATTTTATTGATTCACTGGTCTTTCTCTTCTGAGGTCTCTAGTGTCTAAAGAATTTGCCTAAAACTATTGTTATTTGTATATTTTATGAATGTCAACATGGAATAAAAAATTCTTCATTTATTTGGCAAAATGTCAGAACTATGAAGAATAAAAAACAATCATCTTTTTTGCTGGGCGACATGGTTCATTTAGTAAACAAGCTGACTCTTTGAAATGTTTTTTCAAAATAAATGTGGTTGGCTATGTCATGCTTATGAACAAGAGCTTATCTTGTGACATTTGCTAATGTTTCTTACACTATTCTAAAATATACTGAGTTTACTGTCACAATTTCCTTTTTTACCCAAGGATCTATTAATGGCTACAGGCTATTCAACAATTAAGCATTAAAACTTACACTCATCTGGTTAGAAATGGCTTCTGTCAGTTTGTTAACTTCATTGACTCTAGAGATTTATCATGATGAAATAAATTTATAATTGTATCATTAGCATCAGTGTGTCAGTTCTAATGATGTTTCTAGGATCTGACTTTTGACATCACCAGATTAGCCAAGCTGCCCTTTATAGGGATGGTATGCCTCAACAGGGATGTGCATTGTGGTGCAGTGGATATTGACTCAGAACAAGAGATTGGGGTGCTGAGTTTGAATTCCAGTTGAATTCCTTGTATTCACTAATGTGCAAATACCCTTGGAAAAGGTATTAATCCATCTCTTCCCTCCAGTTATGGGTTAAATAACAGGACAGATTGGGTTCTACAGCCTTAGCTGGCAACCAATCTACCACAGAAAGCAATGGCAACCTACTGCGGGATAATCATCTGCCCAGTCAGTCATGTCTCTTTTGAGACATGATCGTCCAAAGCATGTATCACATATGGTACTTAACTGAGTTACCTAAACAGAAAACTTGATCATCTAACTAGGAGAAGGAAATTAGATGGATGGGCTATAAGATGTAAACCCTTGGTTTAAAGGGTGTGTACACACCACATACCACTTTAAAACAGCATTCTTGCTGGCCCACCCACTAACCTTCCTAAATCTTTGTTTATGAAACCAAACCATGGCTAATGAAGATATCTTTCAGCTGAGTTATGATATTTGTTATTTTTAAGTTTACAATACCAACTGACCATTTTGTTTCAGCCTGCCTGTCCTTATAATTCTTGTAAATTTTGTGTGTGTGTGTGTGTGTGTGTGTGTAGTGGGGTAGGGTGTCTGCTTCCAAAACAGGAACATTGCAACTTTTTATGCCAAAATTGTGACCCTGTACCAAACTAAGTTATTTTTTTAGCACTATATCAACACCTTATGGGTAATTTAATACCAAAATATAATGTTGTTGGGAGCATTAGTAATTTCTTTGACAAAAATGTATTACTAGTAATATTTTTTTGAAAAAGGTATTGCTGCTATTGTATCGTGGGATGCGTTTTGGTTTCTTCTTCTTTGAGATCTCTTCGTCACCACCGTTATGTTTCGGACGAATTTTGTTTCCACTTCTGCGTAAATTCGAAGCAATTCGAAGTATCTTTGTTGCCACTATTATGTTGTGTGACGAATTTTGGTTTTCACCTCCGCGTAAATTCGAAGTAATTTAAAGTATCTTCGTCGCCACTGTTAATGTCGTGGGACGATTTTTCCTTCCAATATCTTTGTCGCCACTGTTAATGTCGTGGGACGATTTTTTCTTCCAACATCTTCGTCGCCACTGTTATGTCGCCAAGTATAAATGAATAACTCAACAACAGAATCAGAATATAAGTTGTATTCCGCGGAAAGACGGTTAGTATGTACAGAAGTGATTAGTAATATTTACAATAGAAAGATAACAAGAGTCCAATCCATCGTAAGACGTGTGTATACGTGATTACTTCCGGTACGCCACCGGAAGTGTGACTAACTCTTCACTGACTCGCACTGACTCTTCAGTAACTCATTAGAGACTCTCAAGTAACTCTCTATGACTCTCCTGTAGAGAATCCACCATTGCTATATATAGCAATGGGAACAGTCCATTTGTAGTCAAATAGGAGCGGCGCCCTAACACCCCCCTCCTAAGACTTTTGCTTCAATCGTATTTTTTCTTTTTCGGGTTTACCGACAACTGGTGTGTTAATTTCCTTTTGCGGGTGGATTTCCTGGTACTACCTTCTTGTACCTGAGGCATTTGTAACTCGAAAGTATCAAAAAGATTCTGCACATTTTCATCCATCTCTTCAGGCGCACAGTTGTCTCTTCCGAAAATCTTTTTCTTAATTGATTAACATGCCTTCTATGTTCAAATTTCGATCCTTGCACCACATAGAGCATGTTCCCTATACGTCCTTTAATTTTGCCTTTCATCCAGGACGTAGTGTTGTTTTTATAGTTCTTGAAAAACACTTTTTCATTCACCACAAATTTTCTTTTGGGTGTGCTTACATTAGGTGTATCAGCTTTCTTTGATGGAATTAGCTTATCAAAAACCGAACGTACTTTTCTTGCGAACATTAATTCAGCTGGCAACAGCGCTGATGGTGCTGCTTTGTTTGGCGTAATTCTGTATACCTGTAGGAATAACTGTAAAGCCGTTTTCGTGGGCGTCCCCGTAGTCTTCCTTAATGCTCTCTTTAGGGTATCCACGAATCTTTCAGCTAGACCATTGCTACGTGGGTGATAGGGTGGAGTGGTTATATGTTCCACTTAAAATGTATCGCAGAATTCCTTAAACTCTTTTGATGTAAATTGTGACTCGTTGTCACTGACAATTGTGTCTACTACTCCAAATCTTGCTAAAAGCTCATGGAGTCTGTTTATAGTATTTTTTGCTGTGGGTTGTTTCATCTGAAAAACTTCCGGCCACTTGCTGTAGCTATCTACGACAATTAAGTAATACGTTTTACCCATTGGACCGGCAAAGTCTATGTGCAGTCTCGACCACGGTCTATCCGTTTTCGGCCAAGGCTTTTGTAGTACATGTGGCGATTTCGCCGCCAGCGCACAACCCTCACATTTTCCAACCATGGCCGCAATGTCCGCGTCCATGCCTGGCCAGAACACGTACGACCGCATTAAACTTTTCATTCGATTCACACCGGGATGACCCGTATGAAAATCTTTCAGTATTTTCCTCTGTAACACTTTAGGAATTACAACTCTTTCGCTGTAGCGTAATACGTTGTCGCTCATAGAAAAAGTTTCTGCCATTGGGTGGTCTTTTTCCAGTAATTTATTTTTTACATCTTTGATGTAATCGTCTTTTGACGCTTCCCTTTTTATATCTGCTAATGACACCGGTAAATCTCTGACAGTTCCAGTGAGAGTATTCTTCACTTCCACTTCAGATTTTTCTGCTGCTATAACGGTGTCCTCTAAAGGTTCGTTTGACTTCGGAATGAGTCTCGACAATTCATCCGCGTGTCCAATTTTTGTTGATGCTAAGTGTTGTAAGTCAAAATTGTAATTTAGAAGCAAAGTACCCCATCTCAGTAGTCTATTTGCAGTATATGTGGGGAGTCCCTTTTTGGATCCGTAAATGGTCAACAACGGTTTATGATCCATCTGCAATGTGAATTTCCTACCATGAATATATCTGTGAAACTTTGTTACTGCAAACACTATTGCCAGTGCCTCCTTTTCGATTTGTGAGTAGTTTTGTTCAGCCGGGAGCAGTGTTCTGCTTGCATGTGCAATCGGCTTTATTTGTCCATCCTTCCACTTGTGTAATATACATGCACCAATCCCATAGCATCGCAAGCGATTACGATGTCTAACTTGGGATCGTAGTGAGCTAAAAATACTTCTGATGTAAGTCTATCTTTTATCTCCTTAAATGCTTTTTTGCAATCCTCAGACCAGCACCATACTTTATCTTTTTTTAGTAGCTCATTTAAACTCACCAAACCTAGAAAACTTTGCAATGTCTTTACGTTTTTGGATCTGGCATATTTCTAATCGCATGGGAGCGATTTGGGTCTGGCTTTTTCCCATCTTTATTGATAATATGACCCAGATATTTAATTTCTTCCAGCAACAAATCACATTTGCTTTCCTTTATCTTCAAGCCATAATTCCGTATTCTTTTGAAAACTTCCCGTAGGTGACCCTTATGTTCTTCGACAGTTTCGCTTTTTATTAGGATGTCATCAAGATATGCGATCGCGAAATCTAATCCTGCCAGCATAGTGTCCATTGTCTGCTGGAACACCGCCGGTGCTGTTTTTATTCCGAACGCCAACCGTTCGTATTTGTAAAGCCCCTTGTGAGTATTTATGCACAATAGCTTTGAACTTTCATTCTCCACTGGAATTTGGAGATATGCGTCGCTAAGGTCTATTTTTGAAAAAACCTTCCCGCCATTCAGCTTAGAAAATACCTCCTCCGGGCTTGGTAGAGGGTAGTGATAATCCTCAATGGCGTTGTTTAGTCCGGTCGAAAAATCAGCGCATATTCTAATCTCTCCCGTCTTCTTTTTTACGTAAACAGCAGGTGCGGCCCAATCGCTATAGTCGACTTTTGTTAGTACGCCTATTTTTTCTAGTCTTTCAAGCTCAGCGTCAATTTTATCAATAGCCGCAAAAAGCGCGTTTCTCTTCTTTTTGAACACCGGAGTCACGTTTTCTTTTAATTTGATTATCGCCGACGTTTTGGTACATCTGCCCAAACCTTCAGAGAATACTTCCGGGAAATCTTTTTTTATCTCCTCCTTTAGTATTGTTGTCACTTCAGACGAGTCTTCTCTTATATTTTTACAATAAGAATTTATGGGAAGATCCCACAAATAAAATTCACTACATCCAGTTAGTGCCAAACAGATTATTCGTTCCTTTCATAACGAATGTTTTCAGTCTTTTTGTTTGGTTGTGAAAATTTACGTTGAGAATTAACTCACCTTCAAATTTGATCCTCTTTCCAGTCATCGTTTTAGCCACTTTACTAGTCTTCATCAACCTTGGTTTATTTAACTTGTACCAGGTTTTCATATTTATGATCCCATCCACTATCGAGTTGCATTCTCACCGGTTTTTTAAATATTTTCACTTCTAAATATTTTCTAACGCCGTGGTTTTGTTCATATGATCTGGTTAATTTTACCTGCGATTTACGTCTAAATCTACACTTAGACATTTTGTGACCTAGCTTATTACAGTGTCTGCATTTTTTAAATTTGAACGGGCAGTCACTGCGCCAGTGCCATTCTCCACAAGTATAGCAAGCTTTTTTTTGGGAGAGGGATCTTTTTTTAAAACAATTTTTCCCCCCCAAGGGCGAATGATTTCTTCGTCTTGGAGACGGAGAACGAAAGTGTGACTTGCGATTTATCTTTTTTACATTGGCTACAGCGGATTCCTGTATTTTTTTTTTTTGCGTCTTCTTTAATACTTATACATTTCTGGCAATAATCCGCCAGATTTTGCAGAGCTATGTTTTGTTCGTTCACCAACTTTGTCAAAATTTTTCTTATCTCGCTGTCTTTCCCTGACACCAGACCTTGCACGAAAATTAAACATTTAAAATTGTTTGCAGTTAGTTCTGCAAGTCTGAAATCGTCGCAGTTTTTGTTAACTACCAAGGCGAACGTGGTGTAATCTTCAGCCTCGTTCTTTTGCAGATTTAGGCATCTCCACCTTTTATGGAACAAGGATAACCTAATGCTAAGTAATTCTTTTAATAGTTTTACAGCCTCATTGAATTCTAGATCCCTTGTTTTTTTTTCAGAAGGATGAAGTCCGTGAATTTGTTATGTTCATGCGTGCCTAATTTCTTGAGGAGTAACCTGATTTTTTTCTCCGAAGACCATGACTTACAGTCGATTTCAAAAAAGTCCTGGTATCTATGGTAATACCTTTCAAAAGTTTTGTCTTCGTCTGGATTATAATTGAAAGTTTCAATAGTCGACTCATCTGAGTTTTTATTCTTCTCTAGAATTAACCCTACGAGTTCTTGCCATTTTTGCTGTTTTTTTTGTCACTTTCTAGACGTAACTGCATCATCTTCTCCTGTAGTTCCAATTGCTGTTTTTGGAATTTTTCTTCCATTTTTTCTTGTATCTGTAATTGCTGTTGCATTTGACATTTCAACAGTTCTATCATGGACGCTTGAAATTGTTCCATTATTACAATTTCTTTATACCGAGGGGAAAAGACTGAAATTTCAACCTCCTCAACCGAAAAAAAATTTCACCACAGACAAAAATAGAAAGATATAACTTAGGCTTTCTTTGCCGTGTAATAATTCTCGTCAACGCAGTTAATGGTGTAGTACGTATATTTCTCAGAAGTACTTTCGCGTATGACCTGCGAAACTTTTTTCTACGTCCAATTGAAATTTTGTGTAAATTTGAAATTCTTCGTCCGCTATTGTATCGTGGGACGCGTTTTGGTTTCTTCTTCTTTGAGATCTCTTCGTCACCACCGTTATGTTTCGGACGAATTTTGTTTCCACTTCTGCGTAAATTCGAAGCAATTCGAAGTATCTTTGTTGCCACTATTATGTTGTGTGACGAATTTTGGTTTTCACCTCCGCGTAAATTCGAAGTAATTTAAAGTATCTTCGTTGCCACTGTTAATGTCGTGGGACGATTTTTCCTTCCAACATCTTCGTCGCCACTGTTAATGTCGTGGGACGATTTTTCCTTCCAACATCTTCGTCGCCACTGTTATGTCGCCAAGTATAAATGAATAACTCAACAACAGAATCAGAATATAAGTTGTATTCCGCGGAAAGACGGTTAGTATGTACAGAAGTGATTAGTAATATTTACAATAGAAAGATAACAAGAGTCCAATCCGTCGTAAGACGTGTGTATATGTGATTACTTCCGGTACGCCACCGGAAGTGTGACTGACTCTTCACTGACTCGCATTGACTCTTCAGTAACTCATTAGAGACTCTCAAGTGACTCTCTACGCCATTATTTATTTTTGTATAAAATACAAAAAATGTGGCACAAGGCCGAAATTGGGGATGGGGAAGGCTGGTCTTCATCTGTCCTAGTTTAACTTAGCTATTCACTTTCGTCGACCCTGACACACTTATAATAAACCTTACACCATAATACCACATTTTTGCTTACCATTCTTACCACGTTCACTCAGCTGCTCTATGTTGTCCTACTTAACTCCCATATGTACAATGTTCACTGGAGGGCATGGGCAGAAAATAACAACATTAAAATATCCCCAATGATTTTATACAATGAATAAACGATATATACAAGAAACTAAATAAAATCGTATTAGTAATAAAAGCCCCCCCCCCCCACTACTCTAATATTGTGACAGCAAAGTCAGTTCCCCGGACGAAAAATAATGCGTGGCTTAAGGAATATAATAACTACATTTATCCGATCAGCAGTCACTCACACAATCACTCACACATTTAAACACCATAACAAAAACGAAAAGCACGCTTGAAAAATAACGAAAGACGCCACGCATCCACCGGAGAACTAACATTCCTGAACACCTAAAGTGGGAAGGGGTGGGGGATTAACTAAAAGAAAACTGGGGCCAAAAAAAAAAAATAGGGGGCCAATGAGCAATCATAACCTAGCTAAGTTAACTTTAAAGAGAAAAACAGAAAATCAAATACTTGCTACTCTAACCTAACAGGGAAGGGGTGTACATGTTCCGCCCAGCACACCAATATCCTGATGCCTAACCAGCATCAAACAACCACTCCAGGTCAGCACCTTTCACTCGACAGAAACGCGCAAGACTCACCCACTTTTTGCCAAATTCAGATGGAGTGAGTCGTTTCCTTTCCGTCCTGATCTTGACTTTAAGCTGATGCTTAAAGAACAAGATCAGTTGGAAAGAGGTAAACTTCTCATCACCATAGAATTCCTTCTGTCGCGTCGTCCAAATCACGACTCGCATAACACCTAGTAGGCAAAAGAGCACATAGTGCTCAGCCCTAGATAACGGAGGTACGACATTGCTACAAACAGAACTAGCCTCAAGGACAAAGAACTTTCCACGCAGCATACGAACCATGAGATCTTCAAGAAACCTACATAACGGAGCAACAACACTGCAGTGGAAGAAGGCATGATCGACGGTTTCCACCGACAGCCCACAACGCACGCAGGTTGATTTCGGAGTTAGGCCCGCTGCATGAAGCTTCTTGCCTACCCAGAGAGCCTTTCGAATCATCAGCCAGATGAGTGAATCCTCATCGTTAGTGAGACATTTCAACCCAGGCGCCCAAGGCCATATGGAGCGAGCCTCCTGCTTCGTAAGCCCGAGCTCGCCAATCAGTTCATCTTGAACGGCCCCCCTAACTAAAACCCGATATAATGCCCTAAGAGACAACGCTTGGGCGTTGGATAGGCCATCCGTAGCCCGCAAGAGAAACTGGAGAGCCAAACGACATTCTGTATAGAAGGAGCACTCGCCACGAGTAGTACGGTCGGCCTCCACCTTCGACAAGTGCACACTTCTCAAGGATGGAAAGTTTTTATGGACGTCCTCTTTGACAAGGGCGCCGTTCTCATCCGCTAGCATACAAATTCGATCCAGGAATCTAATTCGAAGCGTATGTTGACGAATCTCAACGCTAGGCATGCCCAGACCGCCCTCAGAAGGATGAAGGCAACAGATCTCGCGACGCACCTTGGGAGCCTTGCCTTCTCCCCAAAGGAAGGAGAACAAGAGCTGTATTAATCCCAATCGAATGGCACACGGGAGAAGAAGTACCGAGAGTCGGTAAAGGAGAATCGGGTAGATGTGCGAGGCACATACTTCCGCCCTCCTCCGAGTCCACAGACAAACTGTGCCCTCGGCCTTCTCTCGAACCACCGACCAATTCATTTCCAACTGGAGATCAGGACCAAAGAAGATGCCGAGAATCTTGATCGGCCCGTCCGTCCAGAGGAAAGGTCCGGGAAGAGAAACTCCCTTCCACGCACCCAATCGCAAGCCGACAGACTTATCGCGATTGATCTTGGCCCCTGTCACCGTCTCATAACATCTGATTTCTTTGCTAACTTCGTCAATCTCGGCTCTGCTCGACACAAGAGCCGAAACGTCGTCAGCATAGGCAGAATACCTGGCCGAGGTGGTAGCACCAGGTAATGCAATCCCGCGAAGGACCGGATTCGCCTTTAACTTGCGAAGGAAAGGCTCTAACGCAAGAACGTACAGCAAAGGTGAAAGTGGACAACCTTGACGAATGGAGCGAGATAATGTGAAGGGCTTCGATCTTACCCCATTCACTTCCACCAGCGCACCGGGGGAATCATACAGCAGTCGGATCCAGGAGCGAAAGTACGGCCCGAAATCGGCGGCGGAAAGGACAGACTCCAAGAAGCGATGGTCAACCCTATCGAATGCCTTGGACTGATCCAAATTGATCAGCGCGGCTTCAGTGTCGGTTTTCTCGATGATCAGGAGTACCAAATGAAGGTTGTCCTGAATAGTCCTGCCCTTCACAGCACAAGTCTGCTCGGGGCCAATCAGACTAGGGAGGACAGCCTGCAAACTGTCAAGAAGGCGTGATGGTTTATCATGATGTCGAATGACCATCCCCCGGTCAGGTCATCGCAGGAGGCATCCACAATCTCTCCGAACTGGGAAAAATACGCGGCCAGATGCTCCCCAATGACCTGAGGAGGGACCTCGTATGCTGCTACCTTAGTCCTACGCATGTCTTGATATTCGGTACGTAATATTAGATCTTTTGTTATAAGGTCTTTCCTTACCAGTTTCAGGCAGTCTTCCGGCGTGGGCAGCAGCACGTCCCACATGAAAAAGTCCGCTCCTTTCACAATGCGTAAAGGCTTAAATCCCATAGACTGCAGTGTTTTTTTAACACTGTGTCTTTTGTGGAGCGACAAATTTTGCGCGTACGCTTGTCCACCACAAAGACAGACACAATTCTTTTCTCAAACTTTCTTAATTCTTGGGGATCTTCCAAGAGCTCACCTTCTGTCACAAGGTGTGCGTAACTCTTGGCTTTCTCCAAGAACTCCGTCAGGTTGATTTTGACTTTAGGAGGGGACTTCCAGCCCAAGGGCGATTCCCCGGCCTCAGCATCTTTGTCCTTAGCAATTTTCTGGTCTGTATTATTCTGGCCTTTCTCGGCCACCATAGCTTCGGTCATGGTATCATTTTTTTCCGACTCTCTCTGACTAATATTAGGAGCAGTAAGAGGGGGGAAGGACTCATCATTTTTATCAGGTGGTCCTTTCCAGGGCGGGTCAAAATTTAATTTCTTCTTGACAGACCGACTTGAGTCGGCCATTTTTTAAACTTTAAACTACGGAGCCAATTTTTTTTCCGTGAATATAAGGAGAAATGGGGAGGGTGGGATATATGAACGAAAAGAAAAATAAATACACAAATTAACCTCGCAAGGTACAACAATAAGGACAAAAAGCGGTTTTTAACAATGAACCTCTAACAATAAACGCAAAATAAACTTAGCCTATAACGGCAAACAATTTTAAATTAACAATAACAAAACAGCTGAAAAAATTGAGGAAAAACTTGCCTTTAGCGGCGAAAATTCAATAAAAATAAAAGAAAAATTAGCCTTAAACGGCAAAAACTAGTCTCTTAAGAGGTTAACCAAGAAAACACAAAGTGTCACCTAAACGGCGGGAAACGAAAAAAAAAAATGGGGGGTTAAATAAATTGACTTTAAGAGGTTTAACTTTTACATAAAGTAATTTACAAAACAGACTTTACACAGTTACAATTAAATACGAAGAAAAAAAGAAACGAAGAGTCGCCTAAAAGGCTACTTTAGTAAAAGAAAAATAGGGGGAGGGGCTAATAAACGATAATAGGTTTAAATAAACCTGAAAAATAAACTTGATTAAAATAAAGAAAACAAATACGAAATAAACCAAACAAAAAGAGCGGAGAGTCGCCTAAAAGGCTACTTTCGTAAAAGAAATAAGTTGAGGGGCTGGAAAAAAAAGTTTAGGTGGAAAAAAAAAATCAGATGATTATCAATATTTTGTCCAAAAAATGAAAGTTAAAAAAAGGAAAGGTTTAAACAAAAATAAATGTGGCTCTTAAAGCCAAACAGAAAATGCAAAATGTAAACGCAAATTAATTAAAAACGGCCGACCTAAACAAAAGCAAATATGGCCGCCAAAAATACGAAAATAAAATACAAAAAAGCTAGAAAATAAAAGAAAAGAATAAAGCAAGAAAACAAAAATAAAATAAAAATAAACTTAGCTATTCAAAAACTTAGGTCTTTTCGGCAAAAAAAGTCAGTCCAAGGAAGAGATTGAAAATTTTTTTTTTTTTTTTTTTTGTTGTACAAAGTAAAACACAGGACAAAGAAACGGTAGGAGAATTCCTGAAATTGACAAAAACAAGTCAAGTGACTCTCTACGACATTATTTATTTTCGTAAAAAATTACAAAAAATGGGGCACAAGGCCAAAAAAGTGGGGATGGGGAAAGACTGGTCTTCATCTGTATTACATTAACTTTGCTAGCCTCACTCACTAACCCAAGCAGACAGTATAATATCCCTTGCACCAAAACATCACAATCTTACGTACCATTCTTACTACGAGCACCATAATGCCTCAATACACTCTGTGAAAGTCTAACTAAACCCATATGTACAATTTGTCTGTGGGGGGTGGGGGAAATAACACTTAAAATTGCTAACCCCAATGATTTTTATACAATGAATGAAAATATATACAAAAAAACTAAACAAAATTGATGTTAGTATTAAACCCCGCACAATCTCTAGCCGTGACAGAAACATCAGTTAGCTGGTCGAAATTCTAGCGGAGCTGGCAGATCTCAAACAGTCACACACACACACACACACACACACACACACACACACACACAATAACAAGTACGAAAATAAACACACTCGAAACGAAAAATGCCCCGCATCTACCAGGGAACTGATATCTCTAGTCACCTAAAAGTGGGGACGGGCTGGAGAATTAAACCAAAAAAGAGAGGACAAAAAGAAGAAAAAAAGTGGGGCCGATGACCATGCATACCCTAGCTAAGTTTAACCATCATTAAAACATAAAAAGAAAAATTAACTAAACTATCCTACTTTCGGGAGGGGTTGAAAATGTTGAGTCCAGGATCCCCAATATCCTGATGCCTAACCGTCATCAAAATGCCACTCCAAATCAGCTCCTTTCACTAGACAGATTCGCGCAAGATTTACCCACCTTTTGCCAAATTCTGATGGAGGGAGTCGTCGCCTTTCCGTCCTGATTTTGAGTTTAAGCTGATGCTTAAAGAACAAAATCAGTTGGGAAGAGGAAAACTTCTCGTCCCCATAGAATTCCTTCTGTCGCGTCGACCATATCACGACTCTCATAACACCTAGTAAGCATGCGAACACATAATGCTCAGCCCTAGTCAACGACGGCACCACATTGCTACAAACAGAAGCGACTTCCAGGACAAAGAACTTTCCACGCAGCATGCGAACCATGAAGTCTTCAAGCCACTTACACAGCGGTACTACGACACTGCAATGAAAGAAGGCGTGAGACAAAGTCTCGACCACCGACCCACCGCAGCGAACGCAGTTTGGCGAAACAACCAAACCCGCTGCTTTAAGCTTCTTGCCGACCCAGACAGCCTTTCGTATCACCAGCCAGGTGAGGGATGCCTCGTTGTTAGTGAGGCATTTCAACCCGGGCGCCCAAGGCCACATGGAGCGCGCCTCCTGCTTTCCTGCTTCGTCAAACCGAGCTCGTCAATCAGATCATCCCGAACGGCCCCCCTCACTAGCACCCGATATAATGCCCGAAGGGACAACGCCTGGCCGCCAGAGAGGCCATCTGTCGCCCGTAAGAGAAAACTGAGTGCTCGCCGGCATTCACGATAGAAGGAGCATTCGCCTCGAGGTAAACGGCCGGCCTCTTCCTCGCACGAATGCACACTTCTTAGGGATGGGAAGCTTTTGCGGGCATCTTCCTTCCAGAATTCACCATTCTCATCCACTTGCGAACACATTCGGTCTAGGAAGGCAATGCGAAGCGTATATTGACGAATCTCAACGCTTGGCATTCCCAGACCGCCCTCAGAAGGATGGAGGCTACAGATCTCGCGACACACCTTAGGAGCCTTGCCTTCTCCCCAGAGGAAGGAGAACAAAACCCTGACTAATGTCATTAATATGGCATACGGGAGTGGAAGCACAGAGAGTCGGTAAAGGAGAATCGGGTAGATGTGTGAAACACATACTTCCGCCCTCCCCTTTAAGGAAAGATTCCTCAGAGACCACAGACGAACTGCAGCCTCTACCTTCTCTTGTACCTACAACCAATTCATTTCCAACTGGAGATCAGGACCGAACCAGACGCCGAGAATCTTGACCGGCCCGTCCGTCCACTGGAAAGGCCCGGGAAGAGAAACTCCCTTCCACGCGCCCAACCGTAAGCCAACGGACTTATCGCGGTTGATCTTGGCCCCTGTCACCGTCTCATACCCTCTGATTTCCTTGCTGATTTCGTCAATCTCGGCTCTGCTCGACACAAGAGCCGAAACGTCGTCAGCATAGGCAGAATACCTGGCCGAGGTGGTAGCACCAGGTAATGCAATCCCGCGAAGGACCGGATTCGCCTTTAACTTGCGAAGGAAAGGCTCCAACGCAAGAACGGAGAGCAAAGGCGAGAGCGGACAACCTTGACGAATAGAGTGAGTCAATAGAAAAGGTTCCGATCGTACTCCATTCACTTCCACCAGCGCACCGGGGGACGCGTACAGAAGTCGGATCCAGGAGCAAAAATTCGGCCCGAAACCGGCAGCGGAAAGGACAGACTCCAGAAAACGATGGTCAACCCTATCGAATTTAGACTGATCTAAATTGATCAGCGCGGCTTCCGTGTCGACTTTCTCAATGATCAAGCGTACCAAATGAAGGTTGTCCTGAATAGTCCTACCCTTCACAGCACAGGACTGCTCGGGGCCAATCAGACTAGAGAGGACAGCCTGCAAACGGCTGGCTAAGATCTTGGCTAAAATCTTCAACTCTGTATTTAACATCGTCAAAGGCCTGAAGTTATCTACCGAATCCCCACCGTCCTTGCTTTTGCGCAGCAACTTGATCACACCCCTGGTGAAGCGTTGGGGTATAGACCCCTGCCTCATCCAGTTGTTGAAAATCAGTGTCAGCAAGGGAACAAGAACGGGCGACTGCCTCAAGTAGAGTTCGTAAGGAAGACCATCCATCCCGGAGATTTGTCCTGGCCAACCAGCTTGAGCGCCTCCCAAATCTCAGCCTCTGTAACGGGACACTCGCACCCAGCCGCTTCAGCCGCCTCGAGGCGGGGGAAGTCGGCCAAATAGGCATCGAACTGAGCAGTGCTCAGACCGGGCTCCCTGGTGAACAGATCCTGAAAATAGTCACGAAAAGCCTCAACTATGCCCGCGTTTGTAGTCACGGTTCTCCCATCCGGCAATGTGACGCTTGCGATATGCCTTTTGCTAGCATTTCTCAATTCCTCTGCACTCAATTCTGCGGCCATGTTCGTTGCCTCAGGAGACATTCTCTTTAACCTAGCCCTAACTACCAGAGCTTGGCCCTTCTTGATAAGCAAGGAGGCCTGCTCCGCCCTAGCTAAGGCTACGTCCCCACTAACACGGGATTTGATAGCCCGATCAACTTTGGCTTCTACTGCCGTTTGTGCTGCTAATCTTTCTAGATTGAGTCGACGGCTATATTCAGCAGCAAACGACCTAATGTTGGATTTTAAAGATCCCCACCACTTATTCCCAACCACAGCCCCCGTCAATTCCCGCTTTATCATTAGTTTCAACTGGTCCAGGAAATCTTGCTCTTCAAACAATGAACAGTTCAATTTCCAGTAACCAGCCAATTTACACCTAGGCTTATCTAAGTTTACACGAACCCGGATGAGCCTATCATCCGAGTAAACTGTCGAATGAAAACTTGGACAACCTAAGAGCCCTACATCGACTCTCCTAACTAAGACTCGGTCGATGAAGCTAGCACGCACCACCGTAGCCGAGCTGCCCCTATTATTCCAAGTCTATACTATATTCCGGGGGTGTTCATTTCGGTACTTATCGACAAGATCGAACTTGTCGATAAAGTCCCGAAATGATTTTACATCCGGGTTGTTAGTACCCGATCTTTCCCCTATGCGATCTATATCGGGGTCAAGGACGGCATTCCAATCACCCGCTAAAACTACCCGGCGAGATGTCGTCAAAAGCGGCTCGATCTGCCGAAACAAAGCAGGACGCTCCGCATGGACATTGGGCGCATAAACCCCAATGAGACGAAGAGACTTTGTTACTTTATAGTAACATCCAGCACACAAAGTCTGCCTGCCGGATCTGCGAAGACAAGGGCACACACCGCATTCAAGGACTTGCTCACTAGCCAGGAAACACCTCTCGAGCGTCCATCAAAACATGCTGAATAGAGGGCGAACCTCCTAGACAGTATATCCTCATGATCGCGAGTTGAAAACCGGGTTTCCTGTATACAACATACATTCACACCGAGGCGCTGAAGATCACAGCTGAGACACGCTCTGCGTGACTCTGATCTCAGGCCCCGGGCATTTATACTAGCTAGCCAGAGAGCCATTATCAGTCCGATTAGGGTTGAGGCACTGCACCAAACATCTCAGGTCACAGGACACCAACGGCCCGTCCCATTGAGCCTAGACCCATTTCACTTTTAATAGTGCCATCATAGGACAGGCCGCCAATGTCCAAGGGAAACGTTAATTTTAAAGCTCTGTACAGGGAGGGGTGAACATAAATAGGGGTCCTCCCAGAACAAAACTGTTGTAAATTTGCTTCGTCTTTATCATGGTAGAAAGAAAGAGGAGGGCTCATTGCAATTGAATCATTTGCCTCCCCTAACATACTCCAAATTTGACGAGTTCCGGCTCCGGATCGTACCACCGTTAAAATTCTCTTCGCATTCGGAAAGTTCTTTGGATCTTCGACATCTTTGTCATCTATTTTCTTAAATTTCAGCAAAGTCTTTAGTCGTTTTGAGTGGCTTACAGCTTTTTGCCCAGTTTCATCAGAAACCCGGCAAACGTCTTCACCTAAATTATATGGAGGTTTTATTTTTCACCTTTTTTCCTCCCCAGATGCTGCTTCAGGGCTTCTCTGCATCTTACTTTTGTGAGGGCAGTGAGAAGGTGTAGGTGTTGGAGTGGGAGTAGGCGAGGCATCAGGAGATGCAGGAGTAGAAGGGATTGGAGAAATGACGCAAGAAGGGACTGGAGATTGTTTTTTTTAAATGGTCATCTTTGACGGGGTAGCGGTTAGTGATTTTGTCATGACAGGAGGGGTCATGGGTTTTTTCCGGAAGGGGGAAGACGCGGCCGAGACGGAAGAGTGGGATGTTGGTAGCTTTGAAGATTTTTTTGTATTCAGATCTTTTTTTTAGCTTCCGTAGCTGGAGAATCTTTTCCCACTTCACTTAATGGGATGTCCTGATGGACTGACGGGACATCGCCTTTAGAGCTGACAAAGGGTGTGGGACTGTTGGTGTCATCCCTAGGAGTTTCAGGGGACTGAGGCACCGCTGCTCGGATCTTCCCTTTGCCTCTAGCAACGACACGCCATACTCCCTCATCCTTGTCCTTGACCACACTTGCGGCAGGCTTCGGAATTTGGGAGGATGGGGGCCGAGACCCACCCGGTGTTTGTGAGGTACCGGGCCGTGCCGTTACTAGGCCCATTACAGGCGTCGCGGAACTACGATTGTCAGGCTTAGGGGTATTTTGGTCGACAGCGGCCGGATCACCAGAGGCCTTCTTCTCTGGGCAGGAAGAGGACAGGTGACCAGTCTGCCCAGCAAGTTGGTTTTCGCCCGGTCACTATGACCGGCATTCTCCGGCCGCAATAATCCAAGCAGTTGGGGATGGACACGAAGGCCTCACGATCGATCATTATGTCGAAAGTCCATCCCCCTTTCAGGTTGTCGGAAGAGGCCGACAAAATTTGGCCATATTTTTTAAAATATGACGCAAGATGTTCACCAGCAACCTGAGAAGGTACCTCATATACTGCCACCCTGGTCCTCCTTCGGCTTTCATATTCTGTTCTAATTATGAGGTCTTTTGTAATTAGTTCTTTACTTACAATCTCCATACAATCTTCAGGTGTGGGCAGCAGTACGTCCCACATGAAAAAACCAGGTCCTTTTATGACCCTTTGCGGCTTGACCCCTAGGGACACCAGTGATCGGATCACTGCGACAAATTTTGCGCGCACGCTTGTCCATCACGAAGACCGACACCATTCTCTTTTCAAACTTTCGTAATTCCTGGGGTTTTTCTAAAAGTCTTTTCGACCATCTTTTAAAAGATGGTCGAAACTTTTAGCCCTCTCCAGAAACTCCGCGATGTTTATTATACAGCTAGGGGGGACTTCCAGCAAGAAGGCGAATCCCCGGCAGTCATATTTTTGTCAGTTACAGGTTCTTTGTTCTTTGCTCCTTCAACATTTGTCTGACTTTTGTTTTTACTATTATCCACAGGTAAAGCTGGAAAACTATAGTCATCCTCTTTCTGCGACCATTCTTTGTCTGGAGGATCTTTTTTCGAAGAACCAAATAAGTCCTTCTTCACAGACCGAGCTTTGTCGGCCATATTAATAATTCTTCGACACCAGTTTAAATTTTTTTCTCTGGGCCAAATTAACTAAAAGGCTGGGGTGGGAAGGGGAAAGGAAAATAAAGCGATTTAAACAACAATAGAAAAAATCAGAGAAATAGTTACAAAATTATGCCAATCCCACAAGGAGAAAATGTAATGAAAAAATTCGCAATAAGAAAGGTTAGCGAATAATAAAGAAAAATTCGCCCGAAAATAACTTGGGCGTTTAACGGTGCCAAAAAAAATACAATAACCAAAAACAAATATCCTCGACAGAGGATAATTAAAATAAAAGAATTGTAAATAAACTGATACAATTGAACTAAAGTACTTACAAATACAATAAAAACAAAGATTTTAAGAAATAAATAAACAAACAAAAAGTCGCCTAAACGACTATTTACAAGAAATAAAGATATTTGGGGAGGGGCTAAAAGAGAAAAATTAACGAGAGAAGAAAAAACAGATGAGTCTTCTTGGTCAAAAGAATGAAAATAAAAATTAAATAAAAGTCAAATAAGGACAATAGATAAAAAAAATTCCTCAAACAAAATTAAATGTGGCACTTAAGGCCAAACAGGTACTGAAAAAAATAAATAAAACAAAAATTTGTGACACGGCCAAACGCAAACAAATATGGTGGCCGAAACAGAAAAAAAAATACGAAACTAAAAATACAAGAAAAAATACATATAGAACAAAAAAATAAGAAAAACAAAAAATAAAATTCAACTTAACTCTGCAAAATAAACGTCTTTTCTTGTAACAAAAAAGGTAAGTGTCCAAATAAGAGAATAAGAAAAAAGGTTATGCCACAAAAAGTTCAGACCTCGCCAAAAACAAGGTCGGAGAAGTCTGAAATTGACAAAAACACACGTCAGTGAGTCTGGACGACTCTCCTGTAGAGAATCCCCCCATTGCTATCTATATAGCAATGGGAACAGTCCATTTGTAATCAAATAGGAGTGGCGCCCTAACATTTTTACTATAAAAATCTATTTTCATGCTTTAAGAATGTATTGATCCTAGTTTGTAACTTAACTATAAATATTTTCATTGTACTTAGTGTGTTTGCATAAAAAAATTTGATAACCAAAACCTGTTATCATTATATTTTTAATAATGATAGGTAAGCTAAAACTCACATGATATATTATGTATATAAGTATATCCTGAAAAACTGACTGACATCTGTTAGTTAATACTGATTTCATTGTGACTTGTACAATAAAAACCATTATTAAAAATATAATGATAACAGGTTTTGGTTATCAAATTTTTTTATGCAAACACACTAAGTACAATGAAAATATTTATAAATGAACCCAAAAGATGGAGGCTATAGAAACATGTATTCTATATTCTATAAACTTTAATAAATAAGTATTTTATTTTTTTTATTTCATATTATTATGAGTTCCTTGATATTCTATAAAATCTGTCAGTCTTTCAAACATTGACCTTTCTATTATTTCAATATTAATATGAATTTTTATTGCTTTCCAGAAACTTTCTTTGCATGAATATTGTTTTCCATTATCATGTACATCTCATTTAATGCTAGATTATAAGTCTTTTATAGCATCAATATGTAGAGTAGCTGGAGACCATTCTGTCAATTTGGTATTTTTGAAACCTTTTTTTTTATTGGCTTGGTGAGCAATAGTCAGCTTTGTGAAAGGCAAAGGAGCATTATCTTGAATCAATCTTTAGCTGAAGATTTTTTGGTTGTGATCTTTACTATGCAAAATTATCTTATCTAAGCACTTGTAATAATTATCAATATTTATCTTGATCAGTCAGTCAGTTAAGTGCCATACATGATACACACTTGGGCGATCATGTCTCGAAAGAGACATGACTGACTGGGCAGAAGATTATCCTGCAGTAGGTTGCCATTGCTTTCTGTGGCTGCTGACCAAGGCTATAGAACCCAATCTGTCCTGCTATTTAACCCATAACTGGAAGGAAGAGACGGATTAATAACTTTCCCAAGGGTATTTGCGCATAAGTGAATACAATGAATTCAGCTGGAATTCGAACTCGGCTCCCCGATTTCTCGTTCCAAGCTTATCTTGATACTATCATCAATTCTGAAGGAACTACAATTTTGCAGCCTACAATGATATTCTTCTTCTTCAGGATGTAGGCAAACATGGCCCTCCCCATCTCCTTATCTTTTGTTGCTCTTAATACCCGGCTCCTGTTATCCCACTTAATTCCAAAACACAATCATCCATCTGCTTAAGTCCATCAAGTATGTCATGCATTGCTTTCCCTTGTCTCTCTTCCCCTCTATCCGTCCTGTGAGCATCAGGTGTTGTTCGTCCACTACATACTATAACATGAAAACCCGCGAGTTGGTACGGATGCCATATTTATTCCAAAAGCACTCTACAAAACAAGGGACATAACTCAAACTCTAACATTGCTGGTGTCGTTTGGTGTAAACTAAAGTTCTATAAAAGAAAAGAAAAACAAAACAGGTTATCAATACAAGTCTCTTAGAATTTCAGAAAGGCTCCCATCTTTTTGTCAAACAATTTGTGACTTGTTTCTGCCCTCTGATCCATTCAATTTGGATCTCCTCCTTTATGAACATTTCTTCTACTCTGGCCACATCAACTCTCAACTGTCTGTCACTTACAAGATTTGATGACTTTAAGGTCTCCACCAAAGAAGCATTGTCTGTTTTACAAAGAACTTCAGGTCATCTGTCTTCTCCTCTTGACTTAGTTCATCATTTTTCCTTAAGGATCTTCCTTTCTTAATATGTATTGGCAATATAGATGACACATACAGATTTTGGTTCAAAATAATTCCATTTTCGTGTGTTCCAGTCTTAAATATTTTCTTCATTTCTGAGATCATATTTTTTTAAATAGATCATTTCCATAAAATATAAAATCATCTATATGTATAGCCAGAATACCCATCAAGTTCTCAGATAAATCATGCCAGAGAAACAGTGCATTGTCATATGTGCTAATATTCCTTTTAGTTTAGTTAATTCCTGATTAACTCTCTTGTACCATGAATGGGGTGCATCATTTAATCCATGAATGCATCTTTTCAGCTTCCATGCCTGCAACTCTGGACATACCTTAGATGGTGATCTAAGAAATACCTCTCTCTACAGCATTTCACCTGGCAAAAATGCTGAGGTTAAGTCAAGAGCCTCCACTTGCCACTTTATAACAGAGGATGTTAACATTACAAGATGCAAAGCTTCACAGCTGCATGTTGGAGAGTCTGTTTTCAAATTATGTGAATTTTCTTCATAACCACATACTACAAGATGGGCCTTCATTATGTTTTGTTGTCCTTAACTTTCTCCATTATGTTGATATGCATTTTTGACCTATGTCAGGGACATATTCATACACTTCATGAGTTTTCATATTTTTTATTTCTTTTTCCTTTACATCAGTCACATCTTTTGCTTGTTCTTGTTCAGATGTGAGCAAAACTACATGTTCTTGATGATTTCCTTCTGTTATTGGGGTATTTCTTGCCACTAATCAACATTTTCCTAATCAATAGACCTTTCATTTTCTGTATCTGGTTCTATATTCCACCAATGGCTATAATTTCCAGTTGATTTTGGTTGTATGCTCATAATCTTTCCTTTTTTCCACTCATCACTTCCAATAATTTTTTATTCCACTACTTTTCCTCTACTTGGCCTTGTAGTATTGTCTTTTAATTCCTCTCTGTTGCTATTACAACTTTTATTATGTTGTCCTTCAATTTCCTCTTCCAAGACTTTATTCATCTCATTTAAAGGAATTGTATTTTCTTTATTTCTTGATCTTTCAAATGGCTTGTTTACCTTCATTAAGTGGCATGGATGCATCATGTAGAATGCTCCTCCATGTCTGATCAGTACACACTGACCTTCCTTACCCAATACTTTAGCAGGGTCACACCATCCTTTATAGTTTTGTTGTCTATAATAGACACTGTCCCCTGTCACATATCCTTCATCCGTATAACGTCTTACATTAAATCGCATTGCTCTCCAAATTTTTTCACTTGATTCTGCTTTCATGAAGCTTTTCCTTGTTGAATGTAAGGCATTTAAATTTACACTAACCATATCACTGGTTGTTGCAACTTCCAATGCTGATCTGTCAATACTGATGGCATATTTATGTTGGATCCAAATACAAGCTCATTTGGACTATGTCCAGAATGATTCTGAAGAGCATTTTTGGCACTAACATCCCAAGCCACAGCTATTTCTGGTTCGCATTTCTCATCTTCTAATGTTTTTTTCATTGCTTCAGCCACTATCAGATTGTGACGTTCCACAGTACCATTGCTGAATGGAATTTAAGCAGCTGTATTGCATCTTTGTTATTAAACTCTCCTCCATTATCACTCAAAAAGCATTTGGGAGCTCCAAAATATGCTATCCACATTAAAAATATTTTGCAAATAATTTCTTCACTCTTCTTAGTTTTAATCAGCCTGGCAGCAGAGTACCTAGTGAATGTGTCAATTAGGTGTAAAATCCAGTATTGGTTATGCCCATGTTTCTTCAGATCCAGACATACAGTATCATACCAGACATACCTGTTTCCCAGAGCCAGTTCTACCACTGATCAAAGAGGGGGTCTTCTAAACCTTAGACAAACTGAACAAAAATCACAAACTTCCTTGATAAGATCCAGAAACTCTCTATCATGAAAGGCCTTACTTTCTCTCATCAATGATATCAATTTCTCCTTTGATGCATGAGCAAATTGCTTATGTTATTTCTCAGCCTTCCTCCTTTTCTCCACTCTAGAGCATTTTTCTAAAGCCACACAATGTAACACGTTTGGTGACTTTTCATCCTGCAAAAAGCATAGTTGTCAATGGAAGACTATAATGTCTAGAAGTCGTCTTTTGTAATTTTATTTATCTGCCTAAAATCCAGCAGCTGTCATTTTTAAAATCTAGTATCATACCAGCAGTTTTCATTGATATATGACTTAGTAACAGGGGTAAATAATTTTTGATGATGTCAGCCTCAATATGCCTCCTATAGTTACGGGAAATTTAACTGCTTTAATAGCTTTTACCTTCTCTCCATCACCAAAGCAAAATGTCCTGTTGGATTTAACAGTCTTCACTAACCGTTTATCTTGGTCATTTAATGTACCAAGGAGCATGTTAAACCAAAGTTTTCCAGCAACAGTTCGTGAACAGGCCGAGTCCAACACTGCCATACCCAGTGTTTCTTTCACTAGATTGGACATTTTTGTATTAGAATCATTTATCAATGTTCAATAACATGACTCAACATTAAATAATGTAATTACTAGCACAGTCTCTAGCACAGTCTTTAGCAAAATGCTTAGTCGAATTACATTTGAAACAACGCATCTTACCTTGTCTGTCTGTCAGATTTGTTTTAATTTTCTCAATAGAATTTTTATTTCCTGTTTCTTCTGTGTCGGTTGAGATTTACAGTTTCAATTTCCTCTTTAATAGCAGGAACTGTTTTGTATCCCAATGAAGAAATATACGAAAACACTTTTTTTAATGTGTCTTTCATTGCTGCATAAGTCAAGCTTCCACATGTTGACCTCACTAGTTTTTCATTTTCCTCAAATACATTTGCTGCATTCAAAACAAAAAAGGCCTGGACTCCTTCTGGAAGAGTAATTCTATATTTACATAATTTCTGGTACAAAAATTCATAACACACCAAAAAGTTGTTTATGTTTACTCCAGTGTCTCTTTTGTACAAGTAAAATTCCTTGAATGACATGTATGCCATGGTGTTTTTGTCTCTTAAATATATTGCATCCAACTTGTCTGTAATCACTTTTAATCTGTCTGTTCGGCTGATATCTGTAGTCTTCAAATGTCGCACACATTCTCATATATTTTGTGGTAGTGATAAAAATACTGTTGGTCCTTGTTTTTCTTTAGGTAAATCTGTGAAGATAGACCATATACCTATATCTTGTTTCCATACTTTCTTCACTTTGCAAATTAGATGGTTGTTTCACAATTGACGCCATCTTTCAATTGTGTTTCAACATAAGTTGAACAGTTATAATTTCTGTCACATGAAAGAAGACAGCCTGCTACCAATTGTTGTTTGTTAACTACATACTACAACATGAAAACCTGCATGTTGGTCTGGATGCCATATTTATTTCAAAAGCACTCCACAAAACAAGGGACATAACTCTAATTCTAACATCAGGTTCTCCAAGCCCTCTTTTCTCATTAAATATCCAAAAAAATTCAGCTGTCTTTGTTAAGCATCAGTTTCCTTCTTGTGTCCATCCTCTCTAAAACTTTGTCATTGCCCATGTGTTCCATCTATGGTATCCTCAGCATTCTTCTGTAGAACCACATTTTAGTTGCTTCAAGTCTTTCTTTGTTGTTTCCAGCAAAATTTTCCTGTTTCTTAATACCCTACTCAACTTCTAGAATGCATCCTTGGCCATGGGAGATCTTGTAGTTTCTATTCTGTATCTGCTATCAGTGCTGTATAATCTGCATATCTTATATTATTCAGATTGCATCTATCAATGATGAATCCTGGCAGAACTTCTAAAACTCTCAGAATTATCTCGCTGTATATGTTGAATAGATTTGGTGAGAAGACACATCTTTGTCTTACACCCCTTTCTATCTTTATACATCTGTTAAACATGTTTCCTGTTAGTATGAAGGCAGTTTGTTGCCAGTAGAGGGTCTTGATTACTCTAAGTTCTTTCCTGAATATGAAATAGGTTGTTGAGTGTATTTATCAGGTCTTTGTGCCATACTTTGTCAAATGTCTTTGTATAGTCAATGTAACACAGGTGCATATCCTTCTGCATTTCTATTGCCTTTTCTGATAGTGTTCTAAGCATAAATATTGTATTCCTTGTTTCAGTGTCCTTGACGAAACCCTACTGTTTTTATCGTATTTCCAGTCTGATTCTACTGCACACTCTATTTATCAGAAGTTGGATGACAAGTTTTGTTACATGACTCATTAACTTCCAAAGAATTGTGTCTGCTAAGAGTCACTGGATGATGGTCAAGTGACACTTATTGCCCATGTCAGTCCTTACTGGGCAAGGAATTAATTCCTTTGGACTTAACCTGCTTCATGCCATTGGGTTTTATACATTTATTTGTAAATGCCATAGTTTTTCTTGAGAGTAATAGTAGAGTGGTTTCCTGTTGCCTTCTCTACAGTGGTTAATTGAGACACTGCCTCTAGTTAGCTGGCTGTTGGCTTAAGAGTTCTTTTGCCCTTTCTGTTGGTCTTGTTTTTCATCCTATAGGGTTGCTAGCATCCTGCCTTACTCACAAAACCTTGGAGTGAGGGAGCCTGTTTAGTCCTCAACAGTCTGATAGTTATTTTGTTGTGACATCACATATACATAAAGAAAAGAAAATAATTTAAACTCACATACCTATCTGTGTCTTCAAGTGGGGGCATATGTTAGTCTCTCTTTTGCTGTAATGAATGTTGTATTTATAAAATGTTAGTAGAACAGTTGGAAAAAGAGAATCTGGTTATTAAGTTATGACTTAAGTCCAAACTGACAATTTTATGTCAAGAGACCAGCTTCTAAATTTGAATTTTTTTACTGAGTAAGTGAAACTTACATCAAAACCTTTTCTCTTTTTCAGTTTGTATTCTTTCATATAAGTTAGATTGGCAAAAAGTAAGTTTATAATATATAATTATAATATATATATATATATATATATATATATATATATATATATATATCGGATGTCTAACTGTACTGCTGAGCTGTGATACAGTGAAACAGATCTGTCTGCGGATGAATATATATATATATATATATAATTTTCTTTAATGAGAGACAGAGAAAGATGCAAAGAGAAAGACAGGGATGTACAGAGAAGGAGTGAGAGTAGACAGTTTACTGAATGAAAGATCATCGCTAGAACTTCAATGAAAAGAAAAGATTCTTTTTTTTTTAAATTAACTAGTTTCAGCCCTTGATGTCAAAATATCTGAAATTAAATATTTATGACATGGTGAAAATGTAACTGACTCATAGAAATATAATAATAATGTTTTTTCCCAAAAATACATCTTCATATAAACAAATTTCAATAAAAAAGGCTTACAAAATAAAAAAAATATTTTTATCAGATTTCTTTTTTTTTATAACAAAGATATTACTTCACTTATAACTGTTCTCTTCTAAGTAGTGTTAGTTGACTGTTTTGAAAAGGATTCAACCTGAAGTCCAGCCAAGAGTTTCATTTGTTATAGCTCTAGATCAGGTGTGGGCAAACTATGGCCCACAGGCTGCATTTGACCACCAAAGGAATTTATGCAGTTCTCCAAATGTTAGTAAATTTGAAAGAGAAATTTTTTCTTCTTTAAATTGAGTTATTTTGTTTTCAAACAAATGTGTTTCATGTGAAATTTCTACTTTAAAATATGAATTAATTTTTTTCTTAAAATTCAGTTACTTTATATGTGTTTCATTTGAAGTTTGAGTTTGAGTTTTATTTAGCAGCATATCAACCTCTGTGGGTTATTTAATGCCAGAAAGGTAAGGTTTTAAAGATATTTTTTACGTTTGGTTATAGTGAGAAGGTTGATTTAGTCAGATTTTGATGAAAATTTTTTTATTGTATTTTAGAAAACTGGAGATGTCCTCTAGTTTTGTATTTAAAAATGTATTGCTGGTAATAACTTTTTTCTTTCAGAAATGTATTATGGCAAAACTTTTTCTTTTTCCTTCAAAAATGTATTATTGCAATAATTTGTTTCCTTCAAAACTGTATATTTTCTCTATAAAAGTCTATTTTTATACTTTCATAGTGTTTTGACCCCTATTTGGGGTTAATTATTTACCCATAGCTGGGACCCTAACAAGTGCTACCACTCCAGGTCAGGGTGGACATGGGAACAACAACAATTCCATGCTCATCACAACCTCCCAATCAGAGGCCTTGCTACCGGATGCAGTTTACAGTAATACCCAGGACCATCATTTGAAGTTTCCACTTTAAAATATTAATAAAAATTGTTTTTTTTTATTTCTTTAAACAGAGTTACTTTGTTTTTCAAATGTTTTCTACTTCATATTATTAATTAATAAAAATAATTACATTTTTTCTTAAAACAAGGTTATTTTGCCTTTCCAATGTGTTTCATCTGAAGCTCCAACTTAAAAATACTTATTAATAAAGATTGTTTTCTTTTAAAGTTTAAACTGAGTTACTTTGTCTTTCAAAAAATGTGTTTCACATGAATCTTCTACAGTTCTTTAAAATATTAACTAATAAAAATGAATTGCATTTTTATCTTTAAAAGTTTTTTATTTTAAATATTAATTATTTTGTTTAATATACTATACAGCCCTATAAAATTGTGAATTTTTGACTGTGGCCCTTGCACTGAAAACTTTGCCCACCACTTCTAGATTCATCACTAAAAATCACTTTTGAGAAATCAGTTTTCATGTATTTCTCCACTTAACTTACATGTTTACCTTTGTAATGCCTATTTAAAGATGGCTGCTTGGTTGTTTTAATGTCTTTAGTCAACGTTCTTATTATTCTACATGTTTTTCATTTTTATATTTACAACAGCAGCTTTTAAAAATACTTTCTTAGTTAATACATTTTCCTGATTTTAATTTTAAAGATCGCTTTTTTTATGACAGTCTTGAAAGCCGGTTCTTTGTCTGATTTTTATCTTACCTATATTTTTAATTTTTTTTAGTTTGTTCTTTGATCTCAAATTTTTCACAATTCTGTAACTTTAGAATATTTTGTTCTTCTTTTGTGGCTATATCAAATGAAAATCTGTATATATATGAGATGAAAAACTAAATAGCAGTAACTATAGCATTATCTTATTATAATTGTGCTTGTATCTCCTTTCATTAGTTTGCGTGACCGTTAAGTCCTGCCAACACCTCATAAATAATGGACTATTCTATTTTGATTGTATGGAAAAAGGAGAAAAGAAAAAATGAAAGAAAGAACAGAAGTATTTAAAGTCTGTCTCAATAAAATGGAAAAAGCTGTCACTTTCAAATCTTTTCATTTGTACCCACTTCTTGAAATAACAACCACCATATTTATAATTCTTTTCGTAATATTTTGTTAAAATTATTAAGTTCAAATATTTAACGATATGATAGGGGAATTACTACAGATATTTTATTGTCATAGAACTCGCCATGAGCTTACTGAATCCTTAACTTGAGAATATTAAAATAGGAAAACTATGAAATATTCACAGGTCAAAACTAGTAAGTATTTATTTACAATATGATGAGAAATTTTTCAGTTGCATAATAAAATCTCACATTACTAAGTTATTGTAAATATTTCAAATAAAATTATGTTTTTATTAAAAATATAGTATTATATTTTATTGGTAAACATTGCTAGTAAAAACATTTTTATTAGAAATCTTTACAAAAGCTAAAATTCACATGGTATATTTATCATATAAATACAAGTATATTCCAAAAAATTCATATCAGCTGTTTAATATCAATTTCATTGGGAAAATATTGACTTGTATAATAAAATTTGATACTCACATGAGATAATGAAGGCAAGAGTGGCAGAGAAAAACAGTGTGTAACCTACTTAATGAGCTTGTGTAAATGGTTGACAGAATAAGGTTTAGGAGAAATAGCAAAAATACAGAATTTACTAAGATCTATAGAGGATGGGAAATTGTGGAGAACCATATTCAAAATTCTGAAGGAACATAGTACATGGGAGAAGTATGATTTTTAAATATTTTTAATCAAGTGGCTGGAGGAACACAAGTTAGGGGATCTGGTTGTCAAAGTCCCCTAGTTTTTAAGTAGATAAACTGTTTTCAAAGAATTTGTTGTGAAATGTATTTCAGCCAAAAACTGACAAAAGCAGCTCACATTCATTTTATTATATTGCTACAAAGGGAAACATTTATGCATCATTATTTTGTAAAAGTATTTCTATCTTTCAACACTTACACAAGATTCCATTAAACTTTATAAAATTTTCATTGAAAAATCTAAACTTGTTCACATTTTTATAGCAAAATAATTGACAGGGTGATATTATTATTAGGTTAAATATTCAAATGTTTTTAAGACGCTCTCAATTTTTTGGTATATCTTCCCTGATCTACCTTATTTTAATCACTTAGAAAAGAACATTGTTCATATTGTATATATTTAAATTTGTTGCTTAAAAACAAAAGGAGACAGCCTTATATTAAAAAAAATATTTTAAGTGCCAATTTACATTTTTGTGTCACAAAATACTTAGTGAAAAATGGTTAAACAGAAGAAAAACTGTTGTTTATAGCAATCATATTGTTCTAATTTTTGTAAAGGTGATAAATGTGAAATTGTGGGGTTTCAATTCTTTGTTGTAAGAGTTTTACATAAGTTTTTTTTTATAAAACTAGCTGTATAGCTCGGCGTTGCTCGGGGATTTTTAGTGGTTATGTTGAAATGATAAGATCAAGTGCTTACTCAAAAAGCTCCAGTGTGTGGTTGCCGTGACGCGTTAGTTAAAAAAAAGTACGAAGTAAGTATTGGGTTGTGTTGTATTTGTAAAACGGGATTCATGCTTGGTCAATTTTGCCAATAAACGAGAATGATGTATGTACAACTGGAAGAATATGGGCAGGCGTTACAGGAGCCTGTAATGTGATGCGATGACGTTGAGACGCAGAAGAAGTAGACGCATTGTCCCTACAACATTGATGGGGTTGGCACCTTATAGAAAACGTAAAATTATTATGGCAGGCGTATAATAATGTAGAAGTTACAAAAAGACCCGATTTTTGTTGGAATACAACAAAGCGTTTTGAAGAAATAAACGATCGTAAAAAGCAACATTTTCCATTAATTTTTGCCACACCCTATGTGTCATTTAAAATTTTTGTTTGTATCAGACTAGTGACTCGATTTTGGTTGAGTTTGAGTGTCTTGGAGAAATGCATAAAAGTGAGCAAACGCCCACCCGAAATTATATTTGTCGTTGATTTTTTATGAACCCTGTACATTGATTTGAAAATTTTTTGTGTATATCTAAATTTCGGACCTTGATCTAAAAGTTAACCGATTTGAGTTGAATTTATAAGTACCTCCACTCCATTTTCGATACCTCAATTTAAATTTAATTTTTAAAAATAAAGTTTTCTTGAAGCTTTAATTTTAGCTTTAATTGAAAGCCAAGAGATTGAATTTACTAATTACAGTAAGCAAAATACCCTGTGTTATAGTGTTCAAACACGTGGTAGTAAAAGAGTATAGATAATACCGTTACAAGCTGGATAAAGATAGAATGAAACGTCTTACCATAAGGGATTGATATTAGTTAGTAGAGTCACATAAGCAGGAGTCAAGATGACGGGAGAAAGAGATGACACAAAGAGATGGAAAATATGAAAAGGCGAACATGTTTATTTTCTCAGGACGCCATTACAGGAAGTGGTTCGTCATCCGCCGTAAACGGAAGTCGTTGACAACAATCCTGCAGTCAATGTCCTTATATATATATATATATATATATATATATATATATATATAACATCCCCCTTCCCTAGTTCTTTGATGATGAAAGCCTGGTTCTAACTTGTGTAGTCCTGCATCCATCTGGGTTGATGTATTGGTCGTCCTGATCTTGATCGACGACCTGCTTCTGGGGTTGCTGGGTTTGCTGCTTCTGTTCTTGGTCGATGATCCTGCTCGGGTGAGTTGAATATTGTGTCAGGATAAGGTTGTGTTGCTGGTATCTTTGACTGAGGTATCAGCAGTAGATGTTTGCGGTTTCGGCGTATGGTTATGCCATTTTCCATTAATACCAAATAAGACCTTGGTTGGTGGCAATTTTTTATGATCTTGCCTTTCCTGGACCAAGTTCTACCATCGTGCACTCGGATATGATCCCCTATTTTTAGTGGGGGGAGATTTCGCTGTGTGCTGTTGTCCGGTTTCGCCTTTTGTCTCTCATTAGAGGGCCATATGCATGGTTCATGACCGTGTTTTGTCATGACTGGTAGGAGTGTTCTGATTTGGCGATTCATTAGTTTTGTCGCTGGTGAAGAAGAGTTGTTTTTGCCCGGTGTTGTGCGCAAGGTTAGTAGAGCCAGATATGGATCGTCTCCGGTTTGGAAACATTTGCGCAATATTTTCTTCACTGTTTGTATCGTTCTCTCCACTAAACCGTTTGATTGTGGGTATTCAGGGCTGCTTGTTACATGAGAGAAGTCCCATTTGGTGGCAAATTTTTTGTATTCATGCGATGTGAATTGAGGACTATTGTCGGAGATGACCAGTTTAGGTATTCCGTGCTTGGAGTAGATGTGTTTTGTTCGAGTTATTACTGTTGAGGCCCTTGTGTCAGTGAGATGGCTAAATTCAAAAAATTTTGAGTGGTAATCCACTACCATGACGTAATCTTTCCCACGCAGTCTGAAGAGATCTGTGCCAACCTTTTCCCAGGGTTGGGCCGGAATGTCATGTGGTATCTCTGGCTCTGAACTTTGTCGGTTGCTGTACTGTTGACATGAATCACAGTTTTTTATCATGTCTTCTATTTCCTTGTTCATATTGGGCCAGAATAGAGCCTGTCTGGCATTAGATTTGGTTTTTTCGATTCCCAAGTGTGCCTGATGCAAAATCTTGCGCATTTCTGCTCGCATATTAGTCGGGACAACAATTTGTTGGCCCTTTAATAGGAGTCCTTCCTGGGATGTGAGTTCATGTCTGAAGTTGAAATATGGATGGAGGCAACTGTTTAGGTTGTGTCGATGATCTTGCCATCCTTCCATGATTTGCTGTTGTAGCTGTTGCAAGGTTTCATCTTTAGCTGTCTCAGTTGACAGCTGTTGTCGACGTCTGTCACTGATGGGCATTGAGGACATTATTGAGTGGACAAACAGATTCATTTCTTTGTCTGGGATTTCCGGTGTATTGCATTTTTGTGCTGCACGGCTGAGTGTGTCCACTACATGCATTAATTTACCTTTGGTATATTCAATTTCAAAGTCATACTTCTGTAGGCATAACAAGAAGCGTTGTACTCTGGGTGGAGTTTTAGCAATTTGCTTTGTGACAATGGTTTTGAGAGGCTTATGATCGTTATTAATCAAAAAACGTTGTCCATATAAGAATTCGTGAAAATGTTCACAGGCAAATACTATGGAAAGCATTTCGAGTTCAAGGGGGCAATAATTTTTTTCCGAAGGTGTGAGAGATCGGCTAGCAAATGCCACTGGAGCCCAATTATTATTGTGATTTTGTTCCAACATGGCTCCAAGTCCAAGAGTTGATGCGTCTGAAGAGACCCTGATTGGAAGTGCTGGGTCAAAGTATTTTAATGTTGGACTCTGCGTAACCAAGTTTTTTAGTCGTTTGATGGCTTCTTTTTGTGGTTTATCGAAAGATCACATGTTGTCTTTTTCCAGCAAGAGGCGAAGAGGTGCAGTTTCATTTGATAAGTTAGGGATGAATTTTCCTAGGTAGTTGATCATCCCTAGGAAGCGCTGAAGTTCGGTTTTATTTGTTGGATCTGGCATGTTTCTGACGGCTCTGCATTTGTTTTCATCCGGTTCAACTCCACGGCTGGATATGGTGTGGCCTAGAAATGTCAATTCTGTAATGTTAAACTGACATTTGGATTGATTTAATTTCATCCCGGATTTCCTTATGGCGTTCAGGACTTCAATCGTTCTGTTTTGCAGACGTTCTTGAGTGTCCGCCCAAATGATGATATCGTCCTGTGAATTTCTGCATCCTTCGATGTTTTCGATGATGTCTGCTATTTTTGCGTGGCATATTTCGCTGGCACTGTGTATTCCATATGGGAGACGTGTGAATCTGTAGCGGCCACAGGGTGAGTTGAAAGTAAGTAGTTTTGAGCTTTCTTCGTCAACTTTGATCTGCCAGAATGCCTTGGATGCATCGAGCTTGGTGAAGAATTTGGCACCTGCCATTTCATGAATGATGTCTGATGCTGTTGGTAGCCTCTAGTGCTCTCTTTTTATAGCCTTGTTAAGATTTCTTGGATCAAGGCATACTCGAAGGGAACCGTTGTGCTTTTCCACTACTACCAGTGACGATACCCATTCTGTTTGTTCAGATACTGGTTTTATGACTCCCAGGTCGATCATGCTTTTGAGCTCAGTTTTTAATTTTTTCTTTAATAAGAAAGGAATTTTGCGTGGAGGGTTTATGACTGGCTTAACTTCTGGATCCATTGTGATATGATGAGTGCCAGGAAGTGTGCCAAGTTCTCCAAAACAGTCCTTAAATTCTGTAGGTAAATCTACTGTGCTTGTATTTACCTCGCAAATTTTTTTTATGAGGTTGAGATTAGTGCAGACCTTTAAGCCAAGTATGGGAGAAGCATTTATATTCGCTACTATAAATGTGACATGATAATTGCGGTTCTGTTTGGTTAGTTGGGCAACACATTTGCCCTGGACTGGTTTCGCCATGTTGTTATAGGCTGATAGTGATGTTTTGGTTGGTTTTATTACTGGTCGATTAGATAGCCTGTTGTAGTCTCTTATGGGGATAATATTGACTTGACTGCCTGAGTTTATTTTATATTGAATGTTGGTTCCATTGACAGGCAGAACCACATTCCAATCTTCCGATAAGGCATTGACCTTGTGGATATTTGTCACCTTTTTCTTTTTTGTTGAAGATTTGACTGAGATACAGTCCACATCATTTTCAGATGAATCTTCATCTGTAGAAGATGCCTCATATTGTTGATGGACTTTGTGGACCGACATTTTGGCCATGCATCTACTGGCAAAATGGTTTTTCTTTTTGCATTTATTACAGGTCTGTCCGTATGCTGGGCAGTTTCCACGAAAGTGTGAAAAAGAGCAGTACTTACATTTTTTTATTTTGTCATTTCTGTTGGGGTCTGCTGGGTTGTACTCGCTTCTAGGTGCTTGTTCTATATATTTTTCTTTAGCTGGGTTCTTTTTAGTCAAATGTACCGACTTTAAGTCCCTTTGTAGAACCCCCATTCTTTGTTTGGTAAGTTCGGCCGTGCGACCTGCTTTTATGGCCTTTTCCAGGGTCAGGTTCGATTCTGCAAGTAGTTTTTCCTGCAGACGGGAGTCGTTTGTACCTATTACTATTATGTCCCGTATTAGGCTGTCAGCGAGTTCGCCAAATACGCATTCGTGGCTTAATGTTTTTATTTTTGTGACGAACTCGTCAAAGGGTTCTGCGTCATCCTGACGCGCCGTGAGAAATTGGAAACGGGAGAGAGTTACGTTCTTTCGGGGATTGCAATAGTCTTCGAATTTTTCGAAGACTGTAGAAAAATTGAGACTGTCTTCCTCGGACTGAAAGGTAAAACTTCTACATATTTTCCGGCCCTGTTTTCCGAGGCATTGAAGAAGAATGCTTGTTTTTACCTCGTCACTTTTTTCCTGCTTTTCCGTTGCAGTGAGGTATATCTTTAAGTCTTGTTTGAATTCTTTCCATTCTTCAGAAAGATTTTCAGATGAGAAATTTGGCGGAGGCAGTGGAATAAAGTGAGAGTCCATTTTGCTTGTAGTATGTAAGTGTAGGTTAGGCCACTTCTAACACCATGTTATAGTGTTCAAACACGTGGTAGTAAAAGAGTATAGATAATACCGTTACAAGCTGGATAAAGATAGAATGAAACGTCTTACCATAAGGGATTGATATTAGTTAGTAGAGTCACATAAGCAGGAGTCAAGATGACGGGAGAAAGAGATGACACAAAGAGATGGAGAATATGAAAAGGCGAACATGTTTATTTTCTCAGGACGCCATTACAGGAAGTGGTTCGTCATCCGCCGTAAACGGAAGTCGTTGACAACAATCCTGCAGTCAATGTCCTTATATATATATATATATATATATATATATATATATATATATATATATATATATATATATATAACACCCTGGTGTATTTCAAACCAAAATTATATTGATCGGAATTAAAAATTTTGTAGATTTTTTAAAAGGTTTTTAAATTTTCCGCCATTTTTTATCGATTGTAAACAGAAGTCGTTTTAAAAAAACTTACAAAAATAAAATACACCTCGCTGACACATTATTTTATTCAAATTACCGACTTAAAACTCACCTTTAGTTGGCTTGAAGCAAGAATTATTTGCTTACTTCCTGAAATATTTAAAAAAAAAAGCGTTTCTCAATTACGGTATCCTTGTTATCGCATTTGTCAACACTTGTCAAGGAGGCGTTAATGATATGATTTTCAGTAGCCGGCAAAAAAAAAAAAAAAAAAAAAAATGCCAAGTATGGAAGACGAATTTGGTATAAATCTTATTCATACAAGTCATTTTTATTTTATTTTTAACTATGTTAAAATTAAAAATTTAACAGTCTTCAGCAATTATCAATATTTTATGGAAGTTTTGTTAGTTTAGCTTTGTAGACCTACGTTTGAAGATGTTTTATGAAAGATAAAAATTAAAATAATATAAAACTTTCTTTTAAAAAATTTTACAATTTAATAACAATGAAAATAACGGCAGAGGTAACTCAATAATTTATTAAATTTTATGGCATTTATTAATTTTTATTTTTAATATCTATTTTTCATATTCTTTTTAGTTACCTCCACAAATTGTGAATTTCACAATTATTTTTTTTTAACAAAGTTAGAAAATTAGGAATTAAATTGCAAAATTTAATTTAATGATAAATATCACGCACGGCCATCCGTATAAATAAGATAAGGACAATCAAAATGCACACAATTAAAATGTTTTAATTAATTTAAAAATTGACGAGGTCAATCATTTGTATTAAACTTTATAATTTTTGATTATTAAATGTAGTCTTCATACATTAATTTCATACCTTAGCCCGCCCAGTTAAGGAAGAAATTTAAAAATATTTTTGAAACTTTATATATTATATAAAAAAAATTTTAAAAATGAAAATAATTCTTGTAAAAATTCATTATTTATTGAATTTTTTTTCTTTTCAGACAATGATATACTTGATTTATATTGTTCATAAAAGCAATCAAAAGTTTATCCAAATAAAAATTGGCATAGTTATTGCATTTTTCGCAATTCGGACCTACTTTTTAGAAAGTGGGGGACTATTGGAGAAAAAAAACAACAGTTGATTAGCATTCCCCAATGACTCCTGAATTTAATTATATTAGGCTTATTGCGGCCCAATATCGAATTTTTAAGCATTTCTGGAAATTAATTGGTGGGGGGGGGGGTAACATATGTAAAAAATATTTTTACTTTCAAAATTGATTGCAGTCAATTATGAATAAGTCCTAAAATTTTCATCAAAATCCGACCATTATTTGATTTTTGCAAGAATTTTTAAATTAATGTGTCTTTCACGATAAAAAAAAGTGCATTGCGTACTATTACGTTTACTTAATAAACATTGCGTCAATTTAGGTCTCGCACTGACGTTAGAAGAAAAAAGATTTTCTACAAAAATTTCGAATGTGTTAGAAATAATTCAAAAAATTAAAAAAGAATTAAAATATGCTTTGATCTATCCTCTTAATGATAATATAAACATTTTTTGCCGATAAAACTTTATTTTTAGTCTGGGGTCTTTTTCATTCATACTATGTTTTTTTTTTCAGCGCCTTTTTGGAGGTAACTATGCTAAAGTTTTGTCCAGTTACTGTCATTGCATTTCAAAGGACATTAAACAAACATTAAAATAATTTGAAACTCATGTAACATCAAATAAGATTTATCATGACTTTGTGCAATAAAAATAACAATGTTTATATCCTGGGACAAAATATCAGTGATTTTGTTTAATAATAGTTACATACAATGGATGAATAGTCATCAAAATTTAATATTAACAAAAATAGTAAATAGTATAGAATCATGTTAATTTGTAAATTAAAATTTCAAAGCAAAAGCAGCTGACACATTGATCATGAAAACACTGTGTTGTTTTTACTTTACATAATTTATTTTTCGGTTTTATAAATATATGAATAAATGCCTTGCTGTTTCTTGCTTTCCTTTTGTTGTCCCAGTTCTTAAGACCTCACGCAAACCGTCTTCAGTAACCACTTTTTGGTAATGTACACCCTTGGGCAAATTAAATGCGATATTTATAGATAAATAAATAAATAAATAAATACCTTGCTGTTTCTTGCTTTCTTTCATGTTGGAAATCCTCATCTGTTGTTTCTGTTTTTAAGACCTCCAGTGAACCGTCTGATATTTCTATCAGAAACCTCTTTTTGGGCTTTTGGCTGAGCCCATACATAAGTACAATTTATTGAGAGCATCAAACTTTTTGGCCTTATCCTTATTAACAACAGCAACTAATACGGCAATTAATTTTCACAAGGGCGTACACTGTCAAAAAGAGGTTGCTGATAGAAATATCAGACTCTTTTACTTGGATATTTTAACGAGATTCTGTTTATTTGCCATTAGGAACATTTGAACTTACAAATCCATGAAAAACGAATACCTTGACTAAGACCCAGTATCAAATAAGTGTCATTTATTGATTTATGACAGTGAATGCTGGATAATCTCTTCAAAGGTAAAGGAGAAACTCAAAGCAACATAAATGCTGAGGATGCCACGAATCGAACATATGAGCAACAATGATGTTTTGCAGAGAATGGGAACAAAAATGGAAACTTATACTTAACATCAGAAAGAGACAGCTAAAGAAGGAAGGCTTGAATAATATGATATTCACAGGATGAATAGAGAGAAATGGAGACAGGGGAGAACAACGCGTTTTATACTTGATGGGCTTAAGAAAATGAATGGCAGAGCAGGGTATGGGAGAAATAAAATAAAATATTAAGAGCTACAAGGATAAGAAGATGTGGAGGGCCATTATCGCCTGCGTTCTGAAAGGACACGGCACATAAAAGAAGAATCCCATACATAATTCATATTTTGTTGTTTTTGTTTATAAAACGTTTATTTTGTGTTTGTTATTCGTTGATACCTGGCCGTGTGTTTCTATTTAAGCGTACTCTTTTTTAAAACCTGGGTCGATATCTATATGTTGCAAATTCGCAACATATAAAGTTGGAGCTCGTCCAGGAATCACTCAGTCGGAATTATACGCATGTTAGTGTGCCAGCGAACAGCGAACCAAGATGTCTGTAATAGAACCTCACCCTCAATCGATTGTGCATAACTCAAAGTAAATGAAAAAACTGAGTGTAAGATCTTGCAGGTCATTGTCGTGTGTCATCTACTAATCTTATTCTCTTGGTAGAAAACAACTATATTCTACCCTCCTTAGAAAAGTTATTTAGACTTAAAAATATTATATAGTGGAAATTGGCAGTAATCTAGAATTCGATGTAAGGAAGTCTGTGCGGAAAGCACGCCTTGTCAGGGTAATTACGGAAGACGAGGACATGTTAGATCAGCTACCGGTAGAAATGTAAGTTATCCCAACCTCAACTTGTGCTTGAGAAACTTAGAAATAGAGTTGAATCTAAAAGAATATGAGGAGAGAACTACTGTGTATAAAATGGCACTCTTGTTGACGAATATGATTTAAGGCATAAGCGCAACAAGCCGAAATACAGTGGTTCCTTCAGACTTGGATGCAGTTCTGTGGCCCAAGACCTGGGTCTAGTTCTGGTCCTAATTCCAAGTCAAACCAGTCATGCGGTCCTGATCAGATAGTTAACTCATGAAAGCACCAGTACAAACCCAAGGGGTACAAATCGCAAAGAGGTTGTTGCGGAGTCGTTGGAGGAAATCGACCCCGCAAACTGAAATTTTTGATAAGTGTGAAACAGCCAAGACAATGAGGATTTGTCTCCTCATTGTCTTGGCTGTTTCAGAGGTAAACAGAGGTAAAACGCAATAACAACCCTGGTTTTTATTTATGTAAGTTGGTACAAGTCGTAGTCCTGGTAGGCTCCAAGTCCGGAGGGTAGTAGCCTCTATGGAGTTGGTGCAGCGAGCGTTAAGCCTCGTCCAGTGCCGAGTCGAAATGGGGCGTTCGCAGTGGTAGCTAGTCGGCTGGAGATGCTGGAAGAGTCGCCTGGCTGTTTTGGGGACGTTCCGTCTTCGGGTCTAGGTCGGAGTGGCGAACGTGGAAACGAGCTCGTGCCAGTGGAAGGCGCTTGACGAGAGGTGGAGTCCCTAGACAGGGCCGAGTCGAGTTAAGGTCGTCGCGGATGCGACACCGTAACGAGAGGTTACGTTACGGCGGCGGAATCCCTAAACAGGGCTGGCTGCGACTACGAGTGGCCGATTCGACTGCCGAAGCAGGATCAGGACCAGAAGCTGGTATGGAGGCTTCGATGGCTGATCGACTGCCGGGAAGCAGGATCAATGCCAGAAGCGGGTGTAGCGGCCTCGATAGCTGATCTACTGCCGGAAAGCAGGATCAATGCCAGAAGCGGGTATTGCGACCTTGATGGCCGATGCGACTGCCGAGAGGCAGGATCAGTGCCGAAAGCACGAGGTGTTATGACTAGATAAATCCAATATTTACCCTTCTCACCCACTTGAGGAAGATGTGACACAAGGTCTTTTTTAACGTGGGGAACCTGAGCGCGTACGCCCATGTACTGGTCAAAACATTACATATCCACTATATTTGATAGGTTCAAAACCGGTCTTAACTGGTCTTAAACTGGTCTCGGGTTATGACGAGATAACTCCGATATTTACTCTTCTCACCCATTTGAGAGAGATGTGACAGAAGGTCTTTTTTAACGTGGGGAACCTGAGTGCGTAACCCAGGTACTGGTTAAAACATTAGGTTCAAAACCGGTCTTAAACTGGTATCGTGTTATGACGAGATAACTCCGATATTTACCCTTCTCCCCCACTTGAGAAAATGAATGGCAGTGCAGGGTATGGGAGAAATAAAATAAAATATTAAGAGCTACAAGGATAAGAAGATGTGGAGGGCCATTATCGCCTGCGTTCTGAAAGGACACGGCACATAAAAGAAGAATCCCATACATAATTCATATTTTGTTGTTTTTGTTTATAAAACGTTTATTTTGTGTTTGTTATTCGTTGATACCTGGCCGTGTGTTTCTATTTAAGCGTACTCTTTTTTAAAACCTGGGTCGATATCTATATGTTGCAAATTCGCAACATATAAAGTTGGAGCTCGTCCAGGAATCACTCAGTCGGAATTATACGCATAATACACAAGGTCTTTTTTAACGTGGGGAACCTGAGCGCGTACGCCCATGTACTGGTCAAAACATTACATATCCACTATATTTGATAGGTTCAAAACCGGTCTTAACTGGTCTTAAACTGGTCTCGGGTTATGACGAGATAACTCCGATATTTACTCTTCTCACCCATTTGAGAGAGATGTGACAGAAGGTCTTTTTAAACGTGGGGAACCTGAGCGCGTACGACCAGGTACTGGTTAAGACATTACCTATCCACTATGGTGGATAGGTTCAAAACCGGTCTTAAACTTGTCTCGGGTTATGGCTAGATAACTCCTATATTTACCCTTCCCCACCACTTGAGAGAGATGTGACACAAGGTCTTTTTTAACGTGTGGAACCTGAGCGCGTACGCCCAGGTACTGGTTAAAACATTACCTATCCACCATGGCATATAGTATCAAAGCCGGTTTAAACTGGTCTCGGGTTATGACGACATAACTCCCATATTTTCCTTCTCCCCAACTTGAGATTGATGTGGCGCAAGGTCTTTTTTAACGTGGGGAACCTGAGCGCGTACGTCCAGGTACTGGTCAAAACACTACCTATTCACCATGGAGGATAGGTTCAAAGCCGGTCTTAAACTGGTCTTAAACTGGTCTCGGGTTATAACGAGATGACTCCGATATTTACCCTTCTCCCTCACTTGAGAGAGATCTGACACAATGTCTTTTTTAACGTGTGGAACCTGTGCGCGTACGCCCAGGTACTGGCCAATCATTACCTATCCACCATGGTGAATAGGTTCAAAACCTGTCTTAACTGGTCTTGGGTTATGGTGAGAGAACTCCGAATTTTGGGGGCGAAACGATGCTGCTGATAAGCGAGAGTGTTCGGTCAACTACTCCCAGATCGGTGGGAGTAGAAAAGCGCTAAATAATAATTACTCCCCATGTCGTTTGGTGTTTTGGGGCGCGCAGCCTAATTCGATGCATATTACGACGGTTTTAGGCTCGGGCGTATTCGCTAAATTATTTTGTGTCGCACGTGTAGATGGATTCTCTTTACGGCGGGTCTTAAAAATCCACCATTGTTTGTAAAAGCTCAGGGAACGGCTAATAGCTGCTGCTGCTACTGCTATGGTCGTTTCATTTTGGGAGCGGCTATTTGTGGCCGCGACAAGGTAATTCCCAATCGTCAAGATCTCGGCAAGTAAATAGGTGAAATCGGAAACTTCCGTTTTAACAAAATCGGGCACATTGTGTCAAATTGCTGGACCAAATGAAATAATGACTCCAGGGCATTAAGCCAAAATAAACACTAGAATTTAGTTTCTTTCAACCGAGATAGAATATCCATTCTTGAAGATGTTTGAGAGGAGTGCAAACTATTTGTCTCTGATTGATCTGCCTTGTTTGTGGGCGATGTCACTAAAAGGATACACATAAAAGTTTGCGAAATACGGGAGTTACGCAATCCTTAATTTTGAAAAAGTTCTTTGCCGTGTGGGCAAAGAATTTTAGGCCACGGGGGAATTTGTTATTGTTATTATCAGTAATGATTTTGTTAGTATCCTTTTACATCAGGTTCATCTTGTGCCAGGCCTAGTGTCGGGAGCCATTGTTGTTGGAGTTGTTCCTAGACTGCCTTTGAAAGGTGTATTCATGCTGTTAGGGAATGAGCTAACTGGTGAGAAGGTAACCATCTATCCTAAGGTAGTGCTAGAACCGACCACCGCAATAGAAACGGTGAAGATCGAGAAAGAGAACCCTTTATGTACCGTAATTCGAACACGGGCTAAAGGAAAAGATAGAAAAGAAACATTTTTGTGCAGTGAATCTGTCCTAAACCTTTTTAAATTACAACATCGGTTTCAGTTATCCATCTGATAGTCTCGTTAGAGAGAACAGCGTTGGTAATATAGAACCCGATTTGAATGTTTCCTTATCAAGACAGTTTGTGATAGAACGGAAAATATCACAAAATCACCTCGATTTATATTTATGCATTGCAGAAGAACAAAAATCTATTTGACAACTCGGCTAACTGAAGCAAGTGAATTGACCCGTGAGAATTTTCGGTCAGCTCAGCGAAAAATGAAGAATCGATACGATCGAGAAGCAGTCGATCAAAGTTTTTAACTCTGGTGGAAAAAGTGTTAGTGTTATTATTACCTATAGACAGTCACCCTATCAATGTTCGATATCATGTTCTTTATGAGTCTTTGTCAGAAAAGTAAACGACATTAGTTACATTATAAATACTTCTGACCACAGGAAATCAACTCAAGTGTGTCATATGAATAATATAAAATCCTACTTCGAAAGGAGAGGAAGTTCCATCCTATATCCTGCATCTGAATCAGAAGAAAACACAGGAGAGGGTGTTACAGAACACGATCACCGTATTAAACTTAATAATTTCGATGCCAAACTTGAAGCAAAACTATATCATTTACTAATTAGTGAATGAATCTTATTGAAGATTTCAGGTATCTGTTCCTGGACATGTCTAATTGCACCACTACAGCTTGTCATGAAGTAGAAGTAGAAAGCGCTGTTCTAATAAAGCAGCACCAATATCGAGTTAATCCCCAGAAGGCCGAAATCCTACGTAAGTTTCTTACATGATGGAAAATGGCATTATTGAGCCTAAGTCAAAGCAATTGGTCATCAATCTGTCCACTCGTAGATAACCCTGACGGTTCTATTAGATTTTGCACCGATTATCGTAAAGTGAGCGCTCTTACTAAGACTGATTCACATCCCACTCCCGGGATTGTAGGATAAGAAAAGCTACCTATATTACCAAATGTAATTTATTGAAAGGATATGTCACAGTGGACTGTTCCCACTTGTTATGACTTTTAATAAAAAGTGCGACCTTGACCTCGCACACAAAAATCAGCAGCTAGGAGATGTTGGTGACTACTGAACCTTTATTATCAGTGTCATTTTCGCATTCCTTGGCCCTGGGAATAGGATCATAGTTCTCAAATACTCACTTTCCACCTCTAGCTAGGCGTACCCTTCATTTGCGATCCCGCTACTCGTGCTATTCATTGAGCGCATTACGTTTTAGCAGGCGGTCCCGCTTTAGGTTTGATTCTGCATCGGAGTTGAAATGGTCTAGTTCGCTCGAGATCCCGTTACTTGTGGTCGATCCGAAGACGACAACTGTTCAAGTCCAATTGCAGTGGCTTTCGCACGTGCTAGCTCGCAGCGAACCTGTTTAATCGCGGTCGAATCCTGCAAAGAAAGCAAAACATGCGCCAGCCCACGACCACTTCCCTGGATCTGTACACGTGCTAGGCCGTAGTGAACCCGCCCTCCTCGAACTCGACCGATGACTTTCCTGCTTGCGCATTCTAGCCTTCCAACCACGACTTGCCAGTCTGTGCCGTACATTCGATGTTTCTGCTGGCTAATGACGTTCCAGCATTTGTCGATCCGATCCTTCCCGATGCTGACGACATTCTTGTCCACTGGTAACGACTTTCCAGCTTGTGCCGCTCATGCCACACGCCGACAACATTACCGACGACATTCCAGCTTGAGCCGTTCATGCCAAACGCTGACGACGTTCCTGCCGACAGACGATGTCGTTCCAGCCTGTGTCGATCTTGCCAAACACTGATGACTTTCCAGCCTGTGCCTTTCATACCAGACGCTGACGATGTTCCCAATGACAACGTACCGGCCTGAGCTGATCCTGCCAACCGCTGCCGACATTCCAAACTTTCTGATTTCCACCTGTTTGCTCGTTGGTTTATTCACAATAAAATTGACATTAAAACTCAACATCTTCGCTTCTGTCTCCTCATTGTCTTTGTTGTTTCACACATATGAAAGTTTGCGGGGTTGAGACCTATTCGGCCTCCGCAACAGATTCGACCAAACGTGCCAAAGAAATTTCTGTCTTCGTGAATCCCTATGAACTTTACCAGTATCGTGTAGATGAAGAATTATGGGATGAAGAATTTTCAAGCTAAATTTGTTAGGTTAATGAATCAAGGTCTTGGAAATTTACCCGGAGTCGACACTTATATAGTTGACATTATCATGTATAGCGATACCTGGGCAAATCATGTGATTTCTTTGCAGAAGATGTTTGATCAACTTAAACACGCTAATCTTACCATAAACTTGTCGAACAGTGAATTTTGTCAGGTTGGAGTAACTTACATTTGTCATGTCGTTGGATATGATCGAGTAACCCATATCGAATAAAAAATACAAGAGATTATACAATATTCAACCCCAACCATTATAAGAAATTTGTGAAGCTTTTGGGACATGGCGAGTTATTAGCATAAGTTTTGTAAGAATTTCTCAGATGTAGCTTTATCACTTATGTGCTTATTAAAGAAAAAGACTAAGATTGATTGGTCACTTTCCTATCAACAATCTTTTGGTCAAATCAAAGCATTATTGTGCTCGAATCTTGTCCTCAAGGCTCAATTTAGCCTTACTGCTGCTAAAAGTGATATGATATCGACGCTGTGCTGTCACAGGTAAACAAGGATAATATCGAACACCCTGTCAGTTATTTTTCAAGAAAATTTAGTACCCCTCATAAGAATTATTCCACGTTAGAGAAAGAAACATTACCTCTATTATTAAGTTTCTAACATTTTAAGGTATATATGTCTTCATCTCGTCAACCTAGTATAATTTATACGGATCATAATTCTCCGATCTTTTTACATAAGATGAAAAAATAAAAACAGAAGATTGTTAGGTTGGAGTCTGGCATTGCAAGAATATAATCTCGCTATGCATCACATCAAAGGTGTCGACAATGTGTGCATTGATATTTTATCCTGTATTTAACTTGACCCATGTCTTTTTTTAAGTGTGTGTGTGTAGTGAGGGGGTGACATAGTCTTCAATGCTGAATGTTAAATCAGACGTATGGTCAATTTATTAAGGAACATACTTTCTTTGTGTTTTCTCTTCTCTTCTTTTCTGTATAGACAATTCTGTCTCAACTAAGAAATGACGAAAAGGAGTCGCTTGACGATTAGACACGATTGACTTTCTAAGGGAGTAAGTTAATTTCGCTGGCATACGAGCTTTCTCTGACTTTTCCATAACTTGAAAAGATATGCTTCCCTCAAAATAAATACAATCTTTTATTTAATTTTTTTTAAGTTTTAAGATTAAGTTTTTTCATTGTTTCAAATGTTCAAGTTAGCGTTTTGTTTGTTGATTGATATTGCATCTTTTCGTTGGTGATGCAGATGAGAAAGGCCGAAGAATGCATCAGCTGATATATTAATAACTACAAAAATAACAAGGATAATATAATTAGAGATTTAACATAAATGATGCGAACTTTAATATCTGTCTAGTTAAAAAAAATTGTCAACAGAGATAATTTCTTGTTTTTAAGGTTTGTGCTTAGAGTTTCCTAATGAGAAGAGGTAAATTGCTTAAAACTGATTGCTTACCACACAAATGATCGGTGCATTTGTTTGAAGATGTTGTCTATCACAAGATCAATAGATCTCTTCCTTTGTCAATAAGGGACTCATGCACTCAGGCTATTATAAACTAATATGTAGTCATGCAAAGAATACACTGAATGAACCAGGTGTCCTTCTTGGCTATTTTTGTCGTATCAAAAGTCATCAACAAAATATAGTTATTTTCTACCAACAGAATAAGATTAGTAGATGACACGCGACAATGACCTGCAAGATCTTACACTCTCTTTTTCATTTACTTTGAGTTATGCGCAATCAATTGAGGATGAGGTTCAATTGTATGTAATTCTCAAGATTTACAACAGTAAACTATACTGTAGATCAACATATCAAATCTATATATCTCCGTTCATCTTCATCCCAATCTGCCAACGTCTACGTGGTGCAGTGGATATCGGTTCGGAATGAGAAATCGGGGGGCCAAGTTCGAATTCCAGTTGAATTCGTTACATTTACTTAAGCGCAAATACCCTTAGGAAAGGTCTCTTCCCTTCAGTTATGGATTAAATAAAAAGGCAGATTAGTTTCTATAGCCTTGACTGGCAACCAGTCTACCGCAGAAAGTAAAGACAACATAGTGAGGGATAATCTTCTGCTCAGTCAGTCATTTCTCTTTCGAGACATGATCGTCCAAGCGTGTATCACGTATGACACTTAAACTAAATGACTATTTAACATTAACTAAGGAATGTAATAATTTGGAGAAAGAAAGAAAAGGGTACTAGACTGCTAAGTGATATCTATCTTTCTATATGGCGGCGAATGCTGGACAATCACTTCAAAGATGAAGGAGAGACTTGAAGCAACAGAAATGTGGCTTTACAGAAGGATGTTGAGAATACCGGGGAAAGATCATGTGAGCAACGACAAGTTATTGGAGTGGATGCAAACGAAAAGGAAATTTATACTTAGCATCAGGAAAAGGCTTCTGAAATTTCTGGGACACGTAATGAGAAAGGAGTGTTTAGAGAATCTAATACTCACAAGACTGATAGAGGGAAAGAAGGATAGGGGAAAGTAGCGCGATATATATATGATGGGCTTGAGCAAGTGAATGGCAGAACGGGATTTGGGAAAGATACAAAGAGGAAATATATTGAGAGCGACAAGGGATAGGGGCAAGTGGAGGTCCATGATCGCCTACTTCCTAAAGGGACACGGCAAATGAAACAGTAGAAATGTTGCGTGTATTGTACAAGAGAATTTGTATACAACTTTATCTAGTATTGCTTATTTCAGTTCCTATATATTTATTTAAGTGCACCTAAGGAATGCCCATAGTAGTATAGTGGTCAATGTACAAACTATGGAAGCTTTTAAGGGTGAGTTTGCGTCTCACCAAGGAGCATAAGCTTTTAAGGGTGAGTTTGCGTCTCACCAAGGAGCATCTAAAATTTATAAAATCGTTCTCTTAAAACATTTTTAAAAAATAGTTTTCTCAAGTTCAGTAGCAGTTATCAGACTTTTCATTATTGATGGTGGGTTCCTTCTTAACCTTTTATTTGTGTGGAACGTCAACATCTTGATTATGTTATTATTTTCCTTCGAGTTACAAGTATCAATTTTCTTTTCTTTTGCTGTTGGTGAAAGTCCTCAAGTGATGTATTTATGTTATATGGTACAGCTTTTTGTTTCTGATTCTGTAATGGATTGTTCGTCCTTGCTCAGACCTACAGGCTTCATTCACTCAAAATCACCTTTAACCATTGACCTTAGAAAGCGTTTGTGTAGTATGCTGCCATGCATGGTATCCATATGGACATCTCGATCTGTCAAGGTTATTTTAAGAACATGACATGAATTTTTAGGCTAATTAATTTTTGGTTTTATAACAACTTGCTGTGTAGTGTGAAACTGTTCTTAACGCAGCCTATCTTATGTTCGATTTCCTTTTCTCCGATACTAAATTTGTAATAACTGATCGAAGTATTTGAGGTATTTAGTATTTACTATGTTACTGAATTTTTATGATGGATTCAGGGTGGATGCCATCACTGCATTCATTTCAATTTCAGATAATTGTTTATATTTTGGAATGTTTTATTTCTTGCAACACTTTGTAGAGTATATTGATTTTTTGCTCAAGATTATACAAGTTGGGGTAACTATGAATACCTATGTCATCAGCATAACCCCACTTATCATCAGTACGATGGCCTCAGGAGGGAAATCAGAACACCGTTTGGGATATGGTATGAAATCTTTAAATGATCAATGCTCATCTTTTCACGTCTTTGCTTGTATACGCGCAGGGTATTGTCTAGGAAAAGATTAAATAGACTATGGCTCTCATTTTCTTCTTGTACTCCTGATAAGGGTTGAAATGTTTTCGAATTGGAGTCCTCACCAAGTGGGCATGATTTTGTGAACCTATATAGTTCCTCTATTCGATGTTGTCATTCAGTGAATTCGGAGCTTGGAAGGCGGTTTATAATGGATGATAAATTCTCTATTGATTTTGACATTTGCCGCTATAAGACCAACATAGCAGGTACATCATTTTCTAAAGTTGTTTGATGGTACATATGCCATCATTATACCCCTTAGCAGAACTAAAAATGGGCACGTGAACAAAAACAACATATACGTCATACAGGGGCCCGACAATATTTTTCGGACACTTTAGTATTCGACTTTCCGAGTACCATAGAGTGGCGAAATTCCTTCAGTAGAATAGCATAAACATATAAAGACAATACCTGTAATAAAAATGGAAGAAAATCGATTAGGTAAGGAAAAATATTTATTTTTCATCATTTTTTACAAAACACAAGCGACATTATTTTTCGGACATCGTTGAAAAACTGTTAATAGTCTGTAATATCACCTTTCTTCTCAATAACTTTTATCAATCTCTCTTCATAATGATCAAACATATGCACAATAACATCTCTACGTGTTTCTATTAGTTGTTTTTTTGGTATCTAGTATCCGTTCCCATAGTTGAGAATTTCGTTATTTCAGGTCCATCATAGACAGGTTGCGCAAGCATTTCCCAAACATTTTCTATTAAATTTAGATCTGGGCTTTTTGCAGGCCATTCCAAAGTAGTCATATTCACTTTAGCCATCCATTCTTTCATGAGTTTTGACACATGGATGCTGCAATTGTCTTGCTGTAGAACGAAATCATTCCCTATCTCTCTTCTTATCCTTGGTAGGGCTTTCTCGTCCAGCAACTGTTTGTAGCTTTCGCTGTTCTGTCGTCCTTTCAGCCACTCCAACCATATATTTCCATTAGCAAAGATCATACCCCAAACCATAACTCCTCCTCCTCCCATCTGTCGTTTGCTCAGTACAGCAGGCTCACCCCTTCCCGACCAAGTACACCATCCATCGGGCCCATCAAACTTGAAACGCTTCTCATCAGTAAATATAACCTTCTTAAAGTCAACATGCTTTGTTAACCACCTTTTAGCACACTCCAGTCTTGCTCCTTTGTGTTTCTTTGTTAGTATAATTTTTTCTTAACCTTTGCATACTTCAAACCAATCCTATTCACATTTCTCCTTCACTTTTCTTGCTGTAACTTTTTCTCCAGATGTCAAAAGCCGTGTCCCAGTCCTCTTCATTCTCCTTTCAGTCCTCTTGCCAATTGATCTTTTCCGTCCTCTCTTCTTTTTCCGCTCGGAGTTTGTCTTCAGCATGTATTCGACCGTTGATTTCGACAGCTTCAAATCCATGGCGATCCTTCTGATGCTTAGGCCATCATCCCGCTTCTTCCGTGCCAAACAAACGACTTCTTTTGAATGCATTTTACCTCATTAAACTTAATTGTTTTGCCAGTAAAATAGAACAGATAATTGATTCTAATGATGACAGCTAAGTGTACAAGCAGAAAATTTGCATACAGCAACATATACATGAACTTAGCTCTTAATAAAATAGGATTTTTTCTCATGTCCGAAAAATAGTGTCATGCAAGTTTTCGCAAAAATCACAAAAAACTAAAATTATCAAAGCCAAACTAAAAAAAATGATTACACTAGTAGTGGATTTTCACTCCTCAACTACGTACTTACAATCTCAAAAGTTTTTGGCACTAGTAACCACCTTGAAGTACTTTTTTCAAAGTGTCCGAAAAATATTGTCGGGCCCCTGTAATACTCTCTTAATTAGATCTATTTTATGAAAACAGCTGTTGGTATTATTGAAGAACTGTTGGGGGTAATTCATTTTTGGCAGTTGCACAAATGCCTCAAAACGTTTTTTAGATTCCAAAAATCTTCCTGCATTGTTGATGTAGCACATTTCTGTAAAAAATAGGATAGGGAATTAAAATGCATTTTAACAGTTGGTAAATGTCTTGTTTTTTCTACAGAAACGAATCTCTGTAAGAACTTATTGTTCCATATTACTATAAAATAAACATCCCAAACCACGAATACCATTTTTTAATTTTTCAAATTTTAAGAGGGGCGTTCAGTTTGCTTTGTAAATTCATTGTAAATTGATCCTCCGACCCAAGACTCCCATAATATGCTTATACCACATGATGAAACTTATTCTTACTAGCATTATAAAATTTCAAATAATTTTTAAAAAAGTTAATATTTTATTTAAAGCATCTTCTAGTTTAAGTTTTCCCTGTGTTAAAATAATGCTTACAATCCAAAATTTTGAATAATTTCAAAACAACCGCAAAATATGAATTTCAAGCATATTCTTACGATTTCAATTTATTATTATTTCCCTTACCTTTATGCTATTGCATTTTATTGGTTTGACCACTCCTCTTAAAATGCTCATCTTCATGATGCTTAATAGATAGTATTCTGAAAAAATAATTGAAAACATATTAATTCTTGGAGAGGTGTTTTTCTGTACAAACACAATTTTCCTTCTTAAAAGGTTAAAAAATATAACAATTTTCAGTTCGAAAGATGACGAAAAATTCTTCGATTAAGTTTGATAACTTTTTTTAAGATACAAAATGAGGCTTTAACATACTTATTTGTTAGCATAATCCTGCGAGACTTCATCATCATCATTAGAGCTGTTTCGACTTGAAGGCCCATTGCAAATAAGTAAGATATTTCATCATTTGTAAATTTCTAAATGTTTTTTGTTAGTCCTCTCCAAACCTTCATGTTCTTTGCTAACTCAGGAAGTCTTCCAAAATCTTCAAAGATTTTATGGAGAATGATGAAATTTAATGATAGTTCCTTTAATGTCGTTGTTATTGAGGATGGTAAGCCGTTGTACGGAGCCTGTGAAAACCTATTATAGCAGACAGGTCCCTAAACAGTTCACTTTCAAATTGACTTTCCCTATCTGTGACGACATGTAATGGGACTCCAAAGCGAGAGATTCATGTATGGAGGAATGCCAATGCTATGGTGGTAGCGGAGGTGTCTTGTAGAGGTGTAGATTCTACCCATCTCGTTGCTCTATCAATGCACGTAAGTACATATCTAGCTGGAAATGTGTATACCCCATCATAGGTGGTGGTGGATAACAAGAGACCAATGATATCTATATGCACGGTTTCGAACCTTCCTGATGGTAGAGAGAAAGGTGTAGTTTCTGTTCTAGTGTGTCTAGAAATCTTATACTGTTGGCATCGTAGACAGCTTTTGACCCAAGATCGTATGTTTTTCTCCATTTCTGGCCAGAAGTACCTAGCTTTAATTAGCTTTGTTGTTGGCGTAGGTCCTGGATGGCAGATGTCATGGAACATATCGAAGATTCTCCTACGAAGTGGTTCAGGTATGTATGGTCTGGGAGTAGATGTTGATAGGTCGCACCAGACGGATGACCCTTGCATCTCAAAGGCTTTAAGTCGGCTCCTGTATGTATCGATTTCCTCATCCTCTGTTTGTGATTCACTGATAGCTGGTAAGTCACAGGGGTCTGCAGTCACCGAAAATGTGAGTCGAGATAGACAATCAGCAACGATATTTTCATCTCCTCTTATATACTGTACATCTGTGACATACTCTGTATGGCTGATCGTTTAATGTTTATGGCTATTATTCTTACATTTAGTATTGATAACATAACCATTTACATAAGATTTATTGTTGCTTTCCAAAGCTATTAACTTGTGGTGTTCAATACCGATATTAAGTCTTTCTTTGATTTTGGTTTCTTTAGGATAACATACACCAACGTCCCGAGTCAATAATTCTTGCTTTTCTTGTTTTTATTTTCATTCTTCTTTATTCTTGTTTTTATAACAATTACTGCATTGGTAGTCTACACAGTAATCAATAACACTTGGATACTGAACATATTTTACTATTTTAACCTCTTAACCGTTATCTTTCCCATGAAAACAGTTTGAAAATTTTTTGTCAAAGAAATTATATGATGTTTAAAATTTTATACTCCAATCAATATAATGTCTGTTTGAAATACACTAGAGTATTACGGAAAATAGTAAATTTATTCATTTAGCTTTCAGTTAAAACTAAAATGAAAGTTTCAAGAATTTTTTATTTTTTAAAATTTAATTTAAAAGATAAGTATCGAAAATGAGTAGAGGTACCTATTTTACAAGCTATAGTTACTGCTTTGAAATGCGCCCTTGGCCACGCCAATGCGTCTTCGGATTTCAATGTTGCATTTTCCATCCTCTGTCAGAACGCTTCCCAGGCGTTTAAATTGATTTACTTGTTTTATTTTAGTTTTTCCAACCTGTAGTTGACATTTTGTGGTTTTCTTTTTGCTGATGACGGTACATTCAGTTTTCTTATGCATTGGCATAGCCAAAAACACATTTTAAAAGCTAACCAGAGTACTGAGAGACAGGAAAATTTCATTAGAAACAAACAAAAGAGTGCTAGATTGCTATGTGATATCTGTCCTTCTGTATGGAAATGAATCTTGGACAATCTCATCAAGGATGAAGGAGAGGCTTGAGGCAGCAGAAATGTGGTTTTATAGAAGGATGCTGAGGATACCATGGACTGAACAAGTGAGCAACGGTGTGGTGTTGGAGAGGATACAAACGAGAAGAAAATTCATACTTATGAATGGAAGTCCACGATCGCCTACGTTCTGAATGGACACGACACAAGAAGTAGAAGAAGAAGAAGAAGAAGAAGAAGAAGAAATTACTGCTTTGATTGTTGTCTCTATTAAGCCATTATAAGTAGATGTTTTCAATCTACAAAAACCATACGTTTCGATAGTTCTAAAATCAACTTCTTTTGACTTGATTTCTCATTACACGAAGAGAAACTGTAATCCATGTATTTACAAAAATACAGCTACTGATTGTGAAATAATAATAGCTAATTGTGTAGCGTCATTTAGTTGATACATGTTAAAATACGTTTATCTTTATTTCTGACTATGAATCATTATAGATAGTCTGATAATATCTACATGGACAATTAGAAAACGTCGTGAAGGTAATTCAAGTTTTGAATCGTATGTTTATTAAATTTCTTCAAGTTATTGCAAGATATATACTCCTATACAAAACTCTTTTAGAAATTTATTCTGACTTGGCCATTACCATCTGGACTTAAAGAATTTTTTTAGATGGTTCGATATCAAGATGAAACAAGAAATGAAAGCTAACAAAAACAGATTTACGCAAATTTTCAATCTAGGAGAATAAGCTACATCATATAATTTCTTTGACAAAAAATTTTTCAAACTGTTTTCATGGGAAAGATAATGGTTAAGAGGTTAAAATAGTAATAGTCGAGAAAACATCCTCTCGAGTCTGTTCCACGAATTAGCAGTCCTTTGGAAGAAGCTGAGTGGAACTTCCTTCGAAATCGTTTAAGTGCTGTTTCATCATTCCTAAATAAAAAGATATCGTCTAAATACAAACAATATTAATGAATATTTTGTTCAAAAAGCGTTAAAATGTTATTGCTGGATTTTTAATCGAAAAGGCATGTATAATTATATTCAAGCAGTAGAAATATGAGGTTAAAACTATCTTAGGTACATCCTCAAGATGTACTTTTACCTGGTGATAAACTTAAAACTATTTTAGAAAAACAGCATTTATTAGTAGTCTTCTAGATTAATGAGTTGGTATAGGATCATGATCACTTTTTATAATACACAGCACAGTAATCGCTTTCGTATCGGTCATGATGGTCGGGTTTTGAGATTGAAATTTAAGTTTTGAAGGAATTATGAAATTTTTCTTTGTTTTTTTTAAATTTTTCTTTCCGTTTTAGGTTTTTCTGTAGAAATTTGTCTAGTTTTGCCAACAAATGGAGCCCAATTTCCTGGAAAATACTGTGGAGTTTATCACAGAAGATAAATTCTACGTGATAAATTTTACGTCTTTCGCTGAAATGACGTAGCACTTTGTATTTTCTTATTGTGTTTTTTCTTTCTTTCTAATATTCACCTTAATTAAGCCACAATAGCCACTCAATAGTTACTGAATGAGGTCCTTGTATGAGGAGGTGGTAAGAGATGCAGTTTATGAGTATATGTAGTAAAATAACGGTTAACTCTAGACTTGAAGAGGATTGCATTGATCAAGAAAGCATCATCTCGAGAGTCTGTTCCCCGAATTAGCAGTTCTTGGGAAGAAGTTATGAAGCTTTCTTCTTTCTAATATAATACATTTAGAGTGGTGACTATTTATCTTTAGCTGTGAAGGTCAGAACTGGTGGAACTAAGTAACGTTAGAACATTTGCCATGGAAATAAATAGAAAACTAACGTCGTTAACAATTACATTTATCGGTGATGTAGTTATATTTAATCGTCCGTCTTTGAAGATTGTCTTGAATAATTTACTTTTACAGAATATGGATAAGCTAAAGTTGTTAAAAAATCAAAACCCAATAAAAATTTAGGGATATCAGCGATAACGAAAATACATCGGGAAGATATTTTGAAACCAGGAATTTCAGACTTGACATTTATTTTCCCGCTACTGGCGAATAAGATTGATAAGAGTTCAATCCAGAATAATTCTGTTCCCCTAGAGAATTTGCTAATACAGAAATAACAGCATCAATGTTGATAAATTTAATTTTTATAACTTGCTTAACGTCTTTCAGATGTGGTGGGTTTATCGAAGCTAATGCAGGCCAACTTTCAGTGTTACTGGGAAGAGACGATGCTGGTTGGAAATCTTGTTTGTTTGGTAATTAACCCCAAGTTTTACACATACTTGTCTTGTTAACATGTAAGTTTTGGATATTTAAAGTCCTTGTTCTTTCCAATTTTGTCCGAGTGATAATGAATTTTTACTTTGACCAAATCCATTTTATTCTGAATACACTTTATATTTTAGTGAATATCCTGGTACGTGTTCTTGTTTCATAATGAAGCCTGGTGAATTTCTATACAAAAATAGCATTAGCTCATCTGCTAGTTCACCTAATTGAGTTGAGATCTTTTCGGAATTCAAAGTGCTGGTGCTAATGCTTGTTGTGCCATTTATTCACTGACGCTAATATGGTGATTTTCTAAGCACAGTTTCAATGTGGCACAAGATCAAAAGTATGAAGCACCTAGTGAGGACTGAACTCAATTGTAATGATTCTAGCGGGACAAGATTGCTAACCATTACACCACGTTGAGTTGTCCTAGCTGGTGCCAATATGATCTACAACCGATATCATTTTTTGTAAATAAACTAATGGGCTCTTTTGAATTAACTTGTCTTCATAATCTTGTCCAGTAAGCTTTGTCTTTTCAAAAACTAACAAAATACATTGCTTTAATTCCTCATATTCCTAAGAGTCTATCACTGACGAAGGTAAGGCTTCAATAACGAAGAAAAATTGTATTGCTGAAGCGTCAATATCTCTGACGTAATATTGTGATTAAATTATAAAAAACAGATTAATTCCTGACTTATAAATTCTTATGCTTTAATGTGGCACTTGAGTTTCACTAACATTTTTAAACATTTTTATTATTATTTAAAAATGTTATTGAGAAACTCCACAGTTCGAGACTTAAATTTAATTAAGGATGTTAGATATGAGTATAGGTGTGCGGTGGATACGAAATAAAAATAAATTTCTTCCTCACGATTTGCGGTACCAGTGGATAACAAATTACAACTTAGCTATCATAGGACAATCTACAAGTCGCAGTCTAACGAGAATTTAATTATCGCTTTATTTTCATTAATCAAATTTCGTGCATTTTTGGTAGAAAGAGGCCCCAACTAGCTTTCTTTATTTTCTTACAGTTATTTTGCAATTTGATTGATTAATTTTTTCCACAAAATTATTACATCACTCGACACAATTTTCTCGTTTAGCTCAGTGATCTATTTTGAGAGTACTTAAACTCTGTCTGGTGTTTCCTCAAACAGTTTGGCCTAGAAGCAGACGCCGTGTACACAAGCCATGTAATGTTGTGGTGATACCGACCGAGCAAAAGCGAGCTGACCGGAAGTTTGCTCTATAACAACCAGAAAGCGAATGAATAAAAATCATCTCCGCGCAGGTGGATTCGCGCAGATGTTCCGGTTGAAAAATAAAAACTAATCAAATATCAAATGTCCATTTCGCGAGCCTGTGCGAATTTTATTTACCAGCCACTGGGAAGCCCGGAATCAAATACAAGCGTGAAATTAAAAACGAGCTTTCGATCCAAAAAGCGGATATAAAAAGCGGAGACAAAAACATCATCAGACAGAAGGACCGATAGGATAGAGTTATCAGTGCCTCCCCTTGACTTAAGTCGAGCGGCTACTATGCTGACCTCTTTCCTTTTCCCTGTCTCAAAAGTACTTACTGACCTCAGGAGTGACCTCTTCAAAGACATTCCACACAAACCAACTTACTGACCTTAAAAGTGGCAACTTCAAAATAAACATTCTTTACCTACAAGCCTTTACACTCCTAAGCCTTTAATCTCTTTCAGCTCATTATTTTCCATGAACATTCTAACCTCCGTTGGACCTTTATTTCAAGTGTTGCTTTTGTTGTAAAACATTAATTGAAATATGTATATAATATAAATGTTATTTTATACTCAAATTGCCTTTCTTGATTTTATAATCATTTTATGACTTATAATGGGCTATCTTCCACAAGGCCAAATTCCGTTAACCTGCAACGGTATACTCTTCACTACACACGGAATCCTACTACAACTAGAAAAAGAATAAATAAGATAAGAGATACCTCCTATAATGTAGCAACAATCGTCCACTTCTTTCGCCATGCGGCGCTAACTTGAATGCTGCTAACAAAATCCATTTCACCAGTTTAATAATTACGACAAGATAGTGAGTCGGCGTCATAGAGAGAAAAAGAAAGTAGAGATTACGCTTCACAAATGTCCATTTCATGCCAATATATTATTAACCTTTAATGACAACCGATGATTGCGAAGACGTTTTACTATAGTGTTGTCCGTTATAAATGCAAAAAGGAAGTCTATAAATTTGCTCCCATTACTTTTAGTTATCGACAAGCTTCTTCACTTTCCGTTTTATGAAAAGAAAATAATTAATTCTTGAAATGTGAGCCTAATTTAATTGGGTATATTCTTTTATGTGCCGTCTCCCTTCAGGGCGTAAGCAATCATGACTCTCCATAACGTCCTATCTTTTTTTAGCTTTTAGCTATATTAGTCTTTTTACTATCCCTTCCTCTCTCTGTTCTGCCATCCATAGGCGGTTTCTCGTCGTTTCTATCCGCTTTGCCTTCAATATGCTCGGTAAGCGTAACAATTTACAAGCATTCTTTCTTCATTTTGTCTCCTAGAAATTTCAACTGTCCTTTTCTATTTCTATCGTTCTTTTTATTGCCATTTTCCTTCAAACTTCCTCGTTACTCACATGCTCTGTCTATGGTATTCTTAATACCCTTCTGTAGAATCATATCTATGAAGAAATTGTTCAGCTTCATAAGAGATTACTCAACAACTGATTACTCTTTTTATTTTTAATGACATCTTCCTGTTTCTTAATCCTTTGCTTAACTTTTAGAAAACATGATTTACTATCCAATGCGCCTTGGAATTTTGGTCATCTGTTAAAACACCACCCAGATATCTAAATTTCGGAACTTGCTTGATTTTGGTATCTCCAATCTGTTGATTACATCCAGTACTGCTCCTCTTAGCGACAGCTATACATTCTCTCTTCTTACAATTGATGGTTAGTCCATTCTTCTTGTTTTTCTTTACTACCTTTTCTCGGAGTTTCTTTACTTTTTCTTTGCGTGCTGCCATCAACACTGTGCCATTTGCATATCTTATGTTGTTAAGATTGTGTGTAAATCCTGGTATGACTTCTAGTTTTAGTTCTTTTAGGCTAAAGGTTTAACAAATCCGGTGATCCTTACGTTCCTTTCTACTTTTGCGTACTCATATTATTATATTTATTGCTTAATAGATATGACGAATGTTTGAAGTGAATGCAAATGTTTGGATCTTACATTCTTTAAGTGTAGATTTAATAAATATTGGTGATATGAAAAGTTTGGTGGGTATTTGTTTTATATTGATTATTTATTTCTAGATATCTTTTCCCTTATGAGTTGTTTTCGTGTTTTACTAAGAATTTTTCTTTTATATGAAATTGATTACATATTTTATTTCCATGTGATAATAAGTAATTCAATGCATTTGTGAGGATTAAAATAGAAACACAAAATAAAATGAAATAAAAACTCAAAATAAAATAAAATAAAAAGACAAAAAAAGATTGAATACTCTTTCAGGAGGCTACTAACAGGAAAGAACGTCCGCATATGCGCGAGAAAAAAGGGGGCTTGCCAGCGCTAAATAGAAAGAAACTAAAAAATTTCAGTTTTTTTTTTTTTTTTTTTTTAGCTGGGATTCTCAAGGTACCTTTTGCTCGGGAAGAGTTTTCCTCTCAAAAGATCGTCACCGCATCGTGAATAAAACCAGTCCTAAAATATTCCGAGTGTCTCCTATTTTTTCCTTTGCCTGTTTATTTTCAGCGACGAAAGCAATTCAACACGTTAGACGCACGTTTTGCTCGGGAATTTTTTTTCTTTCGAAAGATCGTCACCGCCTCGTGAATAAAACCAGTCCTAAAATATTCCGATATCTATCGTGCATATATATATATATAGAGAGAGAGAGAGAGAAAGAAAGAAAGAAAGAAAGAAAGAAAGAAAGAAAGAAAGAATTCATGTAGAAAAAGTTGTCACCTGATCAGCGTCACATTTATTATGTCGACTTCAAAGTTTCGTGAATGCACTCAATGATCTGGGCTTGTCCGGTTTTTCTGCTATATTTTCCAATATTCGTGTGCTTATATAATATCGTGGAACTGGTGTTATTTGTTACTTTTAAGTTTGTGAGTGTGCGATTTTTTTCTCATGTTATTTTATAGTGGGTTGCTTATCTATTGTTTTCCCGTTTGTAGCGGGAGTCCGTTCTAGTGAAGGGTAGTTGTATACTGTTGCAGGTTAACGGAAGTTGGCCTTGTGGTAGATAGCCCACTATAAGTCATAAAATGATTATAAAATCAAGAAAGGCAATTTGAGTAGAAAATATCATTTTATATATACACATATCAATTAATGTTTTTACAAATAAAGTAATACTTGAATATAGGTCCAACGGAAGTTAAAATATTCATGGCAAATAATAAACTGAAAGAGAATTAATGCTTATGAATGCTTATGAATGTGGGGAGCGTGTAAGTGAGGAATGTCTTTGATGTAGTTGCTTCTTAGGTCAGTAAGTAGTTTTGAGACAGGGGAGAAGGAAAGAATCAAGGGTAGTAGCCACTTGACTTAGGTCAAGGGGATATTGATTACACTCTTCTCCTCGAAGGTCTGCCTGCTGGGGTCTGTCTGTATCCGCTTTTTATATTTGCTTTTTGGATCACAGTAGCTCGTTTGGGATTTCACACTTGTATTTGATTCTGGGCTTCCTATTGGCTGATAAATAAAATTCGCGTAGGCTCGTGAAAATTTAATATTTGATTAATTTTTATTTTTCAACCGGAACATCTGCGCGAACCCGGATGCGCACGGACGATTTTTGGTCATTTGCTTTTTGGTCGTGAAATCGCTTTTGCTCGGTATCACCACAATTTGACTATCTTCTTTCTATTCTTTCTTTTTTCTTTTTTCTTTTTCTACTTCCGTTTTCTGCTAATTTTAAGGAGTGCTGGATTTTCGTTGATTTATTACATTGTAGTGTGTTGACCGCTTGGCTTTACGAGTGACGGTTGAATGTTTGTGTGTGTATGTGTGTGTGTGCATGTGTGCGCGCGATCATGTGCCCTCGCACACTCATCTGACTGTGTGCTTGCGTGTGAACGTGCGTTTACATATTCACACATTCGCACACACACCTGCATGGTTTCTGGTGTTAATTGTGTACGTCCTTTTCATGTAAATTGATGCATTTTTTGGTGATAGTTTGGTTAATTGTATTTTTTACACTTCTTTGCATGCGGCTTTGTTGTTTTTTTCTTTTTCTTTTCTTTTTTCTTTTATATTATTATTCGTATTATTATGTATATTTTATGTATAGATCGGTGTGTGTACATGCTCGCTTCTGTGTATTTGCATAGGTGTATTTTGCGTTGTAATGAGTGTAATCGCATGTTGGTTTTTATATTGTGGTAGGTGTCTGTGTTAGTTTTACGTGTGTTTTTATTATCGGGTTTGTGGTGGGAATTGAGTATTTGTTATTGATATTGTGGTTATTCTTTTCTAATTGATTTTAGTTTAGTATTGGTGGGGGCATGGTCTTAGGATTAATGAATTGTATTTGTAATAGAATTGCGTTTTATATTTTTCTGGATTAGTAGTTTGCTTTGGTTTTTAATGGTGATTATTACTAACCTTTCTTCCAAATACAGTTTGTGACTTCTGCTATTGCTATTGTGTGGGACCGCTCTTTTTATGATTTCCCATTTAATTTTGGTGGTGTCATTATTATTTTTATTTATTTTTATTTTTTGTGGTTGCATATATATTTTTATAATCTTGTGCTGTTTATGTATCTTTTGAAAATTTTTAAGGCGAAGGGAAAACAATAGACACTCACTGAACCTGCTGAGTTTTTTATGGACTGTGATTGGACAGTTCAAAGGTGATCCGCCCTCTTCGAAGAGGGAGGGAGAACTGTGACAGGACCTTAGCAGCAGTTGGAAGTGAGACCGCTTAGAAACAATTTGTGTAAGATCCCTTTTGTGTCTGTCATATAGAAATAATGAGTGACTACTGACACTTGTGTTCGAACACGGATCGCCAGGGAGTAAACACAGTTAATTTCGTTCTAAAAGTAATTAGTGGTACTGTGCTACGTAGAATATATATATATATATATATATATATATATATATATATATATATATATATAACGTAGAATATTTGATATTTAAGTCAGATAAATTCCAATAGAGACGAACTCAAAAGAACTCAATGTTAATTTTATTTATCTAATTTAACAGAGAAAAAACTTTAGATATTCTACAATTTCATGGGTAATATGTATTTCGCAGCACAAAAAAAAGCTGCTCGTCAGACCCAAAGGATACAACAGTTACAGGCTTGTGTGTGGATATATATATATATATATATATATATATATATATATATATATATAGAGAGAGAGAGAGAGAGAGAGAGAGAGAGAATGAGGAGAGAGTGTAGAGTCGGAGAAGAATTAGACCAGTATCAACCATGTTCGACTTTTCTCCCACTGTGTGATTCCGTGTTTTTGATTTGCAATAGGATTATTTTCTGACTGTATTGATGAGTTTCATTTGATTCACCTTTTATTTTATAATTTTTTTTTCTATTTAATACTTAATTTTCTTTTCTCTCGTTTCCTTTCCCCTTTTTATATTGCATTTTTTATTTCAGTTTGTGCTCGGTTTTGACCGCAATATTTGTTCATTTTAAAAGTCTTATTTAGACTTTGTTATAAAAAGTAAGCTTCTATCTGTATTAGAAGCCCTCATACCAAAAAATTCACTTTATTTATTGAACGACCCTCATATTAAATATGATTTCAAGCAAATTGTTGTGGTCTTTTGTTAGGGGCCAGAAATAAAAGACACAAAGACGGAATAGAGTGAAACAAATATATTAACAAAGAACAACAGTACAAATATATACAACATGAGAAGATCACCAGCATGACTGTATTGGTCCAGCTGTCAGAGCTATCTGCACATAAGCAGAAACTACTGCTTATTTATAGTTTGGAAGAGTTCATGTGTGCATGAGTAAATTACCATACATCCTACTCCTAAGTATCAACTCCACAGGAGTTTTAATATTTTTTCTCTTTGGATTAACGATGATAAAGTCTGTCATTTTTCTTTTTTTTTTTTCAACGGCTCTATTCCAGGGCCACTTGTGGTATTGGCATGTCAAAAATATTGTAAATGACATCCATTACTTCTTTCTCTTCAGGAAGAACACTGTCAGCATTGTCTGACAGACATTTCTTGATTTGGTTTAAATGTCTGTGAGTAAACTAGGGACCTTTAATGATGTAAAGTATATTTCCCACTCTTTTCTCAATTGTACCCATTTCCCAGAAAGATTTATTACCCCGAAACATCTGGAAAAAAAATTCTCTCTGGGTTGGTAGAGTTTTGTAAGTACCATGTTTGTTCGACCAGGTTTTGTTTGTTTGGAATGTAGCTTATCTAACGCAGACCTAATTTTATTCGCAAGCATTACCTCGGTTGGGGTTAATGATGCTGGTGTGCTGTCGTTTGGTATGATCATATACACCTGAAGGAAATGTTGTAGGTTTTTTTTTCTGTGGGTTTACCCCAGCTTTCTTTTTTGCTCTTTTCAGCATGTCAACAAAACCCTCAGCCTGTCAGTTGGATCTTGGGTGATATGGAACGAGCGTGATATGATTGATCTGGAAGGTTTCACAAAATTTCTTAAAATCCTGGATGTAAATTGTATCCCATTGTCTGACACTAAACAATTGATTACCTCAAATATGGCAAACAGTTCGTGTAGGAAATTGATTGTCACTTCTGTAGTGGGATTTCTACATCTAAGAATTTCAGGCCACTTAGAAAAACTATCTACTACTATAAGACAGTCGTATCTGTCTAGCAGATTCGCAAAATGTATATGAATTAGAGACCATGGTCAGTCCATTTTGGGCCAAGGACTATAGTTGATTGAAGGTGCCTTAGCTGACTAAGCACAGCCTGTATAGGATTTTATGATGTTTTCAATATCCATGTTCGGCCAGTATACATAACTGCGCATAAGGCTTTTCATCCTTGTAATGCTTGGGTGGCCAGTATGGAAATCTTTCAGAATTCTTCTTTGTAGTGTTGTGGGAATAACAACTCACTCACTATATAGCAGTACTTCGTTGCATAGAGATAAAATATCTGAAGTCTGTTTATCCTTTTCACAAATTTTGATTTGGTTTGCCTGATAAACTCATCATTTAGAGCATCTCGTTTGATTTGGTCAAAACTTACAGGGAGGTTCCCTTACTGTGTTGCATAATGTGGTTTTAAATTCTCCTTCTGTTTGAAGAGAAGCAATCACAGTATCTTCAAGAGTTTCTGTGTGTTTCGGGATTAATTCTAACAGTCCATCAGCATGACAGAGTTTTTTAGAAGGTAGGAACTCCATTTTAAAATTATAATTTAAAAGTATTGTTCTTCATCTCCACAGTCTATTTACTGTATACACAAGGAGACCTTTTTTAGAACCGAAGATGGTCAGTAACGGTTTATGGTCCATTTGCAATGTAAAGTGTCTACTGTGAATGTAACTTTGTTACTACAAAAATAATCAATAATGACACTTTCTCAATTTGTGAGTAACTCTTTTCTGCAGGAAGAAGTGTTCTCGACACATGAGATATTGTTTTTTAAGATCCATCTGGCATGCTCCAATACCATATAAGCTGGCATCGCTAGCAACTATAACGTTCAGGTCTGGGTTATAGTGGGTAAGAAATAAGTACAACGTCAAGACTTCCTTTATTTTGATGAATGCTTCTTGGCATTCAGATGTTCACTCCCAGTCCTTGTCTTTTATCAAAAATTCATTTAGCAAAGCACGTAAGTTGTGCATATTCAGTATAAATACCTGGTTTGTAAGTTGTGCATATTCAGTATAAATACCTGGTTTGCCAACCCTAAGAAACTTTAAGGTAGAGACATTTTCAGGAGCTGGCATGTCCTTGATTGATATAGCCCATTATGGCCCTCAAGGGTCTTTAAGCGTTCTTGCTGCCAAGTTGTTGTGGTCTTGTTAGGGGCCAGAAATAAAAGACACAAAGTTGGAATAAAGTTAAACATTAACAAAGAATGATAGTACAAACATATACAACATGAGAAGAACATCAACGTGACTGTATTGGTCCGGCTGTCAGAGCTATCTGCTGGAATAGCCTTCCTGCCACAAAGCAGAAACTGCTGCTTATTTATAGTTTGGAAGAGTTCATGTGGACATAGGTAAATTAACATAACACAAACAAAGCTTGTAGATCTTAGTAAAGACTACCTTTCTTTGAACCTTATGGACTTGTGCTACACAATCACAAAGAAAGAACCATATCAAATAACAGAAACCACACAAATTGAGGACTACCAACAACAGCAACAACAAGTACAGAAAAATAAAAGAAAGTGATGACATGATCAAGATGTTGATATTCCACTCTACTTCTGACAAATGTTACAATAGAAGTCCTTTATCAATACTGGAAAGAGTGATAACATATGCTGAACTTGAGAAACATATTTTCTTGAAAAACATTTTTAAGCAAGGTTTTATGAATTTCAACAGGATGTAGCATTGAATATATACCAATGAATGCCAAATATTTCTTTATAACAGCTAATATTACCATTACTATTGATCAGTTATACTTTTTAATAACAGTGAAAATGAATCTACCACCAATAACCATATAATTATCTGGTTCTATTCTAAAGAAGTTTATACTTTTATTAATTCATGTAATTCTTTGTTCTTTAATTAAAAATATAATTTACAAGAGGACCAGTCTATTTCTCTTTATTTTATTTTATTTTATACAAGAGAACCAGTCTATTTTAAGCAATGACATTTATGTTTCAGTTTTGCAGTTCGTAACAGTCAAATGAAGAAAACTGATGACATTAATGTGTGGACTTCTTGAATCTGTCTATTGACAGAATGCAGCAGCTAATCTCATTCTCTGTTTATATCTATTTATCTCCAGGAATTTTAATATTATACGTGTATTATTAGGTTTCCTGTGAACATGCAGTATTTTGGTACATGTTCAAATTAAATAGAGAGGGATGAGTTCTTGTGGCAATTGTGTCAGTTGTTAGAATGAATGGGTCATGAATTAAACTAGCAAGAAGTAGGAAAGTTAATGATGACCAACCTTTTCATTCTCTCTCCAACTGCCCTTGTGCCACAAACAACATATTTTGCTTAATAAACAAATGAAGAAAACTGATAAATGATACTTTAACAATCAATAAACTCTATCAAGTTTTCTAATAGCTTTTATGATATTATGGTGGACCAAGGTATGTTTTATTGGTGTTTTGAATTTGATTTGGTTTGGCCTTGTTTAGTTTGGTTCACCATAAGAAAGGTATAAAAATAAGAAACAATCAAGATGTTGTATTAAAATATCTTTTTATCTAAACATTAAACAATTCTGTATTTTACAAAAGGAGGAATGTTCACATGTTTGGTATAAGATTGATTAAAAATGTTTAGGGATGTTGTTTGTCTGGTAAAAAGTTAGTCAGAAGAATTTAAGAATGTTCTTTGTGTGGTACAAGGTTGAAAAGAGAGGTTTAGCAATGTTCTTTGTGTGAAGGCAGTTATAGATTGAATTTTGAATGAGATAATTGTGTATTGAGGGGGTTGTAGTTATACTCGTTGGTATCTTTGATGTAACTGCTCATTTAAATTGTCCGTTTCTTGTGCCTTCTTTTTGTCTGGCTTTACGAAATGTTTTTGATGAAAAAGAAAATGAGAAAAAGCAGGGTGAGACAGAGGATGAGAGGGTAAGCCAATAGTGTCTGTCTGAGATGGTCGAGGGAAGCATGAAAGTGGAGCCCCTGATGGAGTAGACAAATTCACTCATATTTATACCATTTTTTGAAATCAAAAGAGGATCACTTTTCAAATATAACTTTTTTTGTTCTACGATTGGTCAATATATGTATATTTCTTTTTAATCGTTTTTTTTACCATAGGATCTGCGTTGATCCTCATGTGCAGAACTGTGTTTGTTATTCTGTCTTAAGTTGTCGAATTGATAACCCAGTTCACCACAATATCATAAACTGGCAGATTCAGTGATGAAGAAATGACACTGTAAATTCAATTCAGCCATCAACAAATCAAAACTCTTAAAAAGAAATTTAATGTCATTGTTGCAAATAACAAAGAGGTTTTTTTTTTAATGAATAAAAGTTTATAGCATTTTTTAAATTTACTTTTTTTTTACTGTCTGTAATTTTAATTAGTTTAATTCATTTTTATTTTTTCAGTCTCTAATTTTTAAAAAGAAGATCACTGAGAAATTTTACTTAAAATCCCTAAATTATGAAAAAGAGATATGAAGAAGTATGGATCAATCAATTTGTTTTTATGGTAACAGTCAGTTAAATGTCGTACATAAGCTGCTTTCTGCAGCAGCCTGGTTGCCATTCAAGGCTAGAGAACGTAATCTGTCCTGCTATTTAACCCATAGCTGGAGAGAGAAGAGATGGATTAATACCTTTCCCAAGGGTATTTGCATGTAAGTGAATGCAACAAATTTAACTGGAATTCAAACTCAGGTCTCTGGTTTCTTGTTCCGAGCTGATATCCATTGCACCAAAACCCACGTGGTATACAAGATGTTAAACCTTTTGCTAAACATGCATGTGTTGATAAACCCTCTTTCAGTTTAGGGGCATGTGTACAAAGAAAAAACTGAAGGTATACGTGCAGTGACCTTAAAGAGGTTTGTTCTCTTTCATTGTGGGCCGAGATTAGGAAAAGATGCTAAAATTAGTGCTATATGCAGAAGCTGTATATGGCTTACATTATACACCTCACTCACTTATTTATTCACTAGCAAAGTAAGTTCAACTTTACTTTCATTTTTTTTTTTTTTGTAGAGACTCTTTAGAACATTCTTCCAAATTTTCTCTACAGAAAAAATGCCCAAGATCAGAAAAGTACTCGAAAATCTATGTGCAGAAGGTGTATATGGCTTACATTATACACCTCACTCATTTATTAATTCACTAGCAAAGTAAGTTCAACATTACTTTCATTTTTGTTTTTTTGTAGAGTTAGTTTGAAGATAGCTATATACAGTGATTAAATTAGTTTGTCTTAACAATCTCATAGACCTTCATTTCAATTCTTTGTATTGCCTATATAAAGGATGTGAGTGGAATTTCTCTTTGTGAGCAAGGGAAGCGAATTGGAGGAAGGGTAGAGTTGGTATCACAAGGGGCATCACAAAATGAATTCCAATCAGTTTATATCTGGGAAAATCTTCCAATGGCAACGAAATTGTCTCTTGAGGCTTCAGATGATTCTTTCATGGGCTTTTGACTTTTGCTATTGCATTCTGTTATTTCTTTTTCCTTTATTGCTCTCCTTCTTCTCAGGACTTAGGACTTAGACAACATTCTGACAGTATAGAAATGTCTCTCTCCCTCTACAATTATTTGCAAATATTTTTGTGTTTAGTGATTTTAATGCTCATCACATAAAATGATTTAAGTATTCTGCTGTTACTGATGTTGCCAGTATTCAGAGTTTCAATTCTTCCTTTACTCAGTCTCGCTTCGATGGTTCACGCTAACTACATTGACCGAGTCCTAGTTAAGAGAGTCGACGTAGGTTAGGTTGTTCAAGTTTCCGTTCGATAGTATACCCGAATGACAGGCTCGCCCGGATCCGTGTAAACTTAGCTAACCTTAGAGGTTAAATTTGCTGGTTACTGGAAATTGATGGGTAAGATTTCCGGAACCAGCTTTTACCAACACTCTTACTAATACTAACAGAGATTTCCGGAATCAGCTTTTACTAACACTCTTACTAATACTACAGAGATTTCAGGAATCAGCTCTTACTAACACTGACGGGGGCTGTGATTGGGAATCAGGGGTCGGCCTCTTTAAAATCAAAACTCGTCGTTTGCTGCTGAATATAACCGCCGACTCAATGTAACTTGTTTATAAGCACAAATGGCAGGTAAATAAAACGTTGATCAGGTGATTAAATTCCATGATAGTGGGAACGTAGCCTTAGCTAGGGCGAAGCTGATCTATTTACTTATCAACAAGGATCAGGCTCTGGTAGATAGAGCTAGGTTAAAAAGAATGTATTTCAAGGCAACGAATATGGCCGCTGAACTGCGTGCAGAGGGAACTCACTATATCGGACTCATTACATTGCCAAACTGGCGAACCCTGACCACAGATGCGGGTACATGTGAGGCATTTCAAGATTACTTTCAGGATTCTTTTACCAGGGAGCAAGAAAATAGTCTGACACCTATTTGTCAATTTTTCCCTGCTTCGAGGCGGCTGAAGCGGCTGGGTGTGAGAGTCCCATCACAGAGTTTGAGATTTGGGGAGCGCTGAAACTGTTTGACCGGGAGAAGACTCCGGGACTAGATGGTCTTCCTTACGAAATGTACTTGAGGCAGTCGCGCGTTTTTGCCCCCTTGCTGGCACTGATTTACAACAACTGGAAGAAGCAGGGGTCTATACCTCTACGTTTTACCAGAGGTATGATCAAGTTGCTTCACAAGAATAAAAACGGTGGAGATGGTATGGATATTTTTAACCATTGACGATGTAGAACACTGACTTGAAGATTTTAGCCAAGATCGTGGCCGGTTGTTTGCAGACTGTCCTCTCTAGTCTGATTGACTCCGAGCAGATTTATGATGAGAAAGGCAGGACTATTTAGAACAATTTTCATTTGGTACGCCTGATCATCGAGAAAGTCGACAGTGAAGCCGCGCTGATTGATTATATCAGGTCAAGACTTTCGATAGGGTTGATCATTGATTTCTGAAGTCTGTTTTTTCCGCCGCCGGATTCGTGCCGTACATTTGCACCTGAATCCGACTGCTGTATGCATCCCCCGGTGCACTGGTGGAAGTGAATGGGGTAAGATCGAAGTCTTTCTTATTGTCTCACGCCATTCATCAAGGTTTCGCCTTTGCTTTACGTCCGTGTATTGAAGCCTCTCCTTCGCAAGTTAAAAGTGAATCCAGTCCTCCACGGAATTTCCCTACCTTGTGTTACCACCTCGGGCCATGCTGAAGAGGTTTCGATTTTTGTGTCGAGCAGAGCTGAAATTGATCAAGTTGGCAAAGAGATCAGAGGTTATGAGACGGTGACAGGGGCTATGATCAACCGCGATAAGTCTGTTGGTTTGTGGTTGAGCGCGTTGAAAGGAGTTTCTCCTCCCGGACCTTTCCTTTGGATGGAGAGGCCGGTCAAGATTCTCGGCGTCTGGTCGGAGGTGCGGGAGGTTCGTCTGTGAACTCAGAGAATGCTTTCCTTAAAGGCAAGGGCAGAAGTATGTGCTTCGTACATCTACCCGATTCTTCTTTGCCGATTTTCTGTACTTCCACTTCTGTGTGCCATTTAATAGGGTTTTGTACAGCTCTTGTTCACCTTCCTTTGGGGAGAAGGCAGAACTCCCAAGGTATATCGTGACATCTGTTACCTCTATTATTCTGAGGGCGATCTGGATATACCTAGCATCGAGATTCATCAACATACGCTTCGCGTCTCTTTCTTAGACCGGATGTATATGCACTCGGATGACAACGGCGGATTCTGGAAGGAAGACGTCTAAAAAAAACTTTCCATTCTTGCGAGGTGTGAACTCGTCCGAGGAAGAGGCCTGCTGTGTACCTTGGAGCGAGTGCTACTTCTATCACAAATGCCGGTTGGCTCTCAAGTTCCTCTTGCGCACGACGGATGGCCTCACCGACGTCCAGGCGTTGTCCCGTAATGCGTTATATTGAGTGTTAGCTAGTACGGGAGGCGCAGGATGATCTGGTGGGCGAACTCGATCTGACAAAACAGGAGTCTTGCTCCATATGGCCTTGGGCACTTGGGCTGAAATGTCTCACTAACAACGAGACATCATTCACCTGGCTGATGATTCGAAAAGCCCTTTGGGTAGGCAAGAAACTTTGTGCAGCTGACATACAAAGATTTACAACCTGCGTGCGTTGCGGGCTGCCGGCTGTCGGCTGAAACCGTCGAACATGCCTTGCTCCTGTTGTGCAAGTTTGTTGAAGACATCACGGTTCGTATGCTGCACAGAAAGTTCTTTGTCTATGAGGCCTGTTCTGTTTGTAGCAATGTCGCACCACCTTTGACTAAGGCTGAGCACTATGTGTTCTTTTGCTTACTAGGTGTCACGCGACTCGTGATTTGGACGAAGCAACGTAAGGGATTCTATGACGACGAGAAGTTTACTCTTCTTTACTTTACCTTTAAGTATAAGTCATGATCAAGACAGAAAAGAAATGACTCCTGACATCAGAATTTGACAAAAGGTGGGTGAGTCTTGTGCGTATCTGCCGAGTAAAAGATGCTGATCTAGAGTGGCTGTTTGATGCTGGTTAGGCATCAGGATATTGGTTTTCTAGAATTAACATGGGCAGCCCCTCCCGATTTAGGTTAGTTGAGGTTTATTTTATTTTTTACACTACGTTAACTTAGCTAGGGATGTATGTTTTATTTTTTATTTTTATTTTTGTATGTTTTCTTTTTTTCTTTTTCTTTTTGTCCTAAGTTTTTTTAGTTTAACTCTCCATCCTCTCCCCAATTTGGTGACTAATGTTGGTTCTTTAGTGGATGCGGGATGCCTTTCATTTTTTCGAGTGTGTGTCTTTGTTTTTGTTGTAGTGTTTGGATGTGTGAGTAATTGAGTGAGTGTTTGGATTGAATGATTATTGAATATATTTTCAAGTCCCGCCTTAATTTTGTCTAGTTAACTGATGTTTCGGCTACAATTTAAGGATTGTGGGGGATCGTATTACTAACCAGATTTTCTTTGATTTCTTGTATATAGTTTTGTTTCTGCATTATACATATGTAGGGATTAAATAAAATACGAAATAAAATAAAAAACACTAGATAAAATAAAAATACAAAATAAAATAAAAGTACGAAATAAAATAAACATAAAAATTCTCCCAGGAGTCCTCTGACAGGAAAGACAAACGCAAAAAGAGAGGCCTCCTGGTGCCAAAAATAAACTCGATCTCTTTCTCTGTTGAACTTTGGATGGTAAAGACGTGCCAAACTGTTCAGGAAGGAATTTCTCCAACAAAAGATCGTTGCAACCCCAAAAAATAAAATCAGTGTCCAAACTGTCCCTCTAATGTCTCTGTATTTTTCCTTTTCTCTTTGCCTATTTATTTCATCGGCGAAAGCTATTTAACAAGTTTTGGATGTTTAGGCGAAAGAATCAACCCAGCAGTAATAGCCATAACATTCCATAATGGTGACCACCCCGACGTGATATCTACACTCAAGTTTTCTGGGACCAAAAAAAAGAAAAAAATGGTGGGGAAGAGAAATTCATTTCTCCACCACAACTTTAATTGTGACAACTACGCGAGGTGATATGAACAAGCAAAGTTTTTTCACTAAAAAAAAAAAAAAAAAAAAAAAAATTGTTGATGACTTTCCTACAATGAGTAATCCCGTGTGACTTTACCTGCTTCCCCCACTACCAATCATTAGCTTCACCACCACAACAGATCCAGTTGACTACTGTAACCATACACGTGCTGTGTAAAACTAAAAAAAAAATTTTGTTGCTTGTCCGATTTCATCGGTATTTTCTTTTTGAAAGCCAGGGAAAGTGGTTTGTGGTCTTTCAGACATTCAAGGTGACATTTCTGCCTTCAATTTGTGGTTTGAAGTGCAAGACCGCCTGATATGCTGCCAAAAGTTCCCTGTCGAAGGTGGAATATTTCCTCTGGTTTTCAGATTGTTTTCTTGAATAAAACCCAAAGAGGACTGGATTACCATTTATTATCTGATGTAACGCTGCACCCACTGCATGGTTGGAGCTATCCGTGACTAGATAGTATTGCGTGGCATCCCGATTAGGGTGCGTCAAAGCAGATACTTTGGCAAGAATGTCTTTATTGCCACAACTGATTCACTTTCAGTCGGGTTTAGTTTTAATACTTTTCCCGCTGGCTTGTGTTTGAACGCTTCAGTTAGTGGCAGTAACATATCTGAGGCTTGAGGGATTAATTTCCTGTAAAAATTTACCATTCCCAGGAATCGACGCAAAGATTTGGAGTCTGTGGGTTCTGGAAAATTTTTGATGTCTTTGACTTTCTGGGTTGTTGGCTTTAATCCTTTCATGCTTATATTATAGCCCAAGAAGTCAATAGAGTCTTTGTAGAACTGACATTTTCCAACAGAGTTTTGAAGGTTGTTTCTTTCGAGAATCTTCACTTGTTATGTGTCGCAATAGGAAGATGACGTCATAAGACAGAGAGGTATTTCATTGGTTTCGTGAACCGAGCGCCCCGAAAGGGGGAGACGACCAGCAATTGACGTCATGGAAATAAGACTAATCCCATTGGGTAAACCAAAGGCAACAACGAGCAGCAGCTAACCTCAGCATTCTATTAGTTGCCGAAATGAGGGGTTAGACATCCAGCGTCAGTCAGCCCCACACCATGACAGGCATAAATACAGAGTCCCGAGGGACTAAAGTCAGTTCGAGCTCCTGGGACGTAATGACAGAGATAATTGCCACGCAGTTGGGTGTCAACCATAGAAAAACCACCGTCTGCCAAAGACAGTTCCCAGATGAAGATTTAAAAAGACATATAAACGCCATACCGTTGGGTGCCAACCGTAGAGAAGCCTGTCGCCAATCAACCAACCAGAGTTAAAGATAAACAAGAAGTGATTTTGCAGACAAGGTTTTAGAAATTACCAGCCGAACAGAATTAAAGACAGAGAGTGATCCAGCCCGGAACAAGAAATCTACCTCGATTCCGATTCCGAAGACGAACCGTGCCAACCTACCCATAACCCAGCACTCGGCAGTTTCCACAAAACTTCGGAGAGAACGAACCAAAGTCGACTAGACTTGCTGCTAACTTAGAACTCCGTTTGGGGCAAAGCGCAGTGGCTAGCCAGATTTCTTGATTATTACTTGGAAGGATAAATATTTGAACGTTATACTTCGATTTACTTAAGAGACTTCCGTTCCACTACTAGCTTGATAGGAGCAGGGATTGGGAAATATCCAAATGACCATTATACTAATGTGAATTATTTTCTGTAGATAAAGACTTTCTTTTATAACAATTCAGACGTTAGTCCATTTATTTTTGGTGCTATATTTCTTTTTTTTTTTTATTATCCATTTGTGTGCACGCTTTCCGGTTTGGTTTAGTTCGGCAGAGAGACAGTTAGTGGAAAACTCATGTGACTGCCTTGTGATCAATCAACACAACGTGGGACAAGGAAGATAATCGTGAACAGAGTCAACCTACGACCAGCTATCTGGATCGAAACCAACAACGACCGAACCGGCTAAGTGCCATAAATGTACCTCCGTGGATTTCCTATCCACAGTGGATCCTTAAAACTTCCCTCACGTCCCCGGTGTAATAACTTTGATTAGGAATACCGGGGGAAAACTGAAAGTGTAGGACTTGCGAACTTTGCGAATGGCTTGAAGGATTGGGGTAAGACTGCCCAACTGCTTCGTGACCTTCTATCGTTCGGTGTGGATGTCGCCGAGATTCAGGAAACTCACTTTGCAACGTTGATGCCTGTGTGCTGTCTAACGACTTTGTCATCAATTCAGCACTGGCCAGAGGTGTTTCTTTGCTGGTTAAGCGTACCATAGATGTGAGGGTGAAGGTCTGTTGATAGTGACCGATATTGCTGTGAAAAGTGGTTCTTTTCGAGTTGTTGCGGTTTATGCGCCCAACGACCGGGCGTATCTCGTTTTTTCGGCAGCTTAGGCCGTTCCTGGTGGATTCAACACGCCTAGTCTTAATGGGAGACTGGAATGTCGTCCTGAACTCAAGATAGGCAAGGGGCGAGGAGCTAGCGGGAAGTAAGACAATCATAATTTGGTTGATCTGATCGATGAGTTTGTCTCGACGATAGATTCCGGGTCGATCACCCCGGGGGGAAGATATGGACGTGGGCACTTACGTGGCCGTTTACCCAAGGGGTTAGCTACCTGGACAGAATGCTAGTCAGAAGGGCTGACTGGAATGCTAGACAGAAGGGCTACAAGATTGTCTAACGTTTCATTGGTTAGGCTATTCGGATCACAAACTTATTTGTGCCGGGGTGGCGTTAGACGGCAGATCTAGAGTGGTTGGCTGTGCTTATTAGACAGGCGGAACTTTCAGGACCAGCTAACTACTGTAGAAGCGGGAACTAGTGGGGCGGTTATTGGGAATAAGTGGTGGGAGAGGTTTAAGGATAGTATTATGTCTTTCACCACCGAGTTTAGCAAGCGACTCGCACTAGATAAGGCTAACTAGGTGCGGGCTTTAAGAATGGTCTATCCCGACCCAGAGCTGGTGGGGGGACCCCATAGTGATAGCCCTAGTTACACAAGCGCTACATGGGTTAGGTAATTAGATATAAGCTAAGCAAGATGTTTTCCGAAGCTATGAACATGGGCGCAGAATTGCGCAAGGAAGAGATCTGTCGAGTTGGCGATCGGTATATTCGAGAGGTCGACTGACAACATATGAGAGTCGTTTCGGCGGCATTTCGAGAGCCGGTTTAACAAAAAGCCTGTTTTCCGTGACGAAGAATTTGGCTAACTTTCCTCGGCTTTCGACGACTGCTTGCCATATAAAGTTTATTTGAGGCTGTCGCACATGTTTGACGCAATTTTGACTGTCGTCTTCGACAACTGGTTCTGCCAGGATCCCGTCTACGACCGGATCTCAAGGGTTGTGGCCACGCTGTTGAAAAAGGGCAAGGATGATGGGCGGGATTTAGACAATTACAGACACATAACTCTGCTAAACACAGAGATAAAGATTATGACCAAGAACATGACGGAATGTTTGCAGTCAGTTGCCAAGATCCTTTTGGTCCTCGAGCAGACTTGTGCTGTGAGGGGACGAACGGTTGAGAGTGACCTGCATCTGATCCCCACGATATAGAAGGTGTAAAAGACTACGAACAGGCCGCACTGATTAATTTGGATCAGTCCAAGACATTTGATAAGGTCGATCATCGTTACCTGGTTGCTGTCCTTCAAGCCGGATTCAAACCTGACTTCTACCGGTGGATTAGCAGTATCGCTCACCCAGTGCTATAGTACATTTTAACGGGAAACTGTCCCGCACTTTTGTGACCAGCTCGGCTTGTTGGTGGACGAACTTTACTCCTTTTGGTTTTGGGCGTCATCGGCAAATTACCTCAGCAACTCTGAGTTTTTGCTTACCTGGCGATTAATTCAGAATGGGCTTCATATGGGACTTGGCGGATTTGCCAGACTGTGAGCGGTGTGGCCTTGGTTTAGAGGAAACGGCTTCTACCATTGTCCCTGAGTCTGCCTCCTGTAGGACCATGTCGGTGAGTTGACGGCTCGTATCGCTCCCGAAATGACGTTGATCGTGCATAAGCGTTTGACAATGTGTCGCCCCCGTATTCTAGAGGTGAAATGTATAGTGTTTCTAATGCTGCTGGGCACGGCCAGAATGTTGATTTAGACGACGCGATTGGAGGAAGTCTTGCGAGATGACTGTTATTCTCATCAGGAGCTGATACGATTTTTTAGCATTATTGATATTTTAAGTTTTTTTTGGGGTGGGGGTCATTCCCTTCCCCTTCATTATGTATCATTTACAGATTTTTATATATAAGATTTTACGATCATAAAATTTTTATGTCATGGGGTGAATTTTTAGGCTTCCTGAGAGTATGCGGCATTGTGATATATGGTAGTTTAATTGATGATAGTTCTTTTGGTGAATGCACAAATTGTAATAAGTGACAGGATCGTGAATATGATTAGCTAGGTATAAGATACTGAGGAACAGTCGAAGCTTTTAACTCCTCCCCCACTTTCGGCCTTGCATCACATTTTTTTTTATACAATAAATCATGAGTCGAAGAAGAATAAGTGTCTGAAGCACGATTGTTCGAAGGCGTAATTATATTTGTATCTGTGGCTTTACAAAGCGACTTTACTAAAGTAGAAGTTATGAAACCAACGTCAAGTTTTGTTGAATCTGATAAGGTTTCAAAGGAAACTGACGACGTGATTTTGTTAACTCTAGCAAGGTTACAGAAGTGTCTATAGATACGTTTGGGTAAATGTTTTGGTTAGTGTGCCGGCTAGTTTATGTGCGGCGCTGCCTATTTCTGATATAATGGTTCTCGTCGGGTTTAAATCTAAATCGGACATCCCGACATAAATTTTATTGCTATCATCAAGATCAAATCGGGAATAATTATATTTGAGAACACTAAGATTCTGCAGCCCCGTATACTTACCCTAAGAAGAACTATATGCGAAAAACTTTTTTTAAAAAATTCAATATCCTTATTGTTTCACCCACAATGCTAAGAGAAAGGCATACAGAATATACGGCCGTAAGAAAGATAACAACATTACTAACAACAATAAGCTAGATAAACACAAATATATAATACTACCTATTATATCCGTAACATCCACTATACAAAGCAATTTACCCAATTTAGACAGCATTAAAATAATTACAACCGCATCCAAAACTATTATGGATATGATCAGCACCAAAATACCCATAAGAATAGTAATTCTAAAGCAGGTATGAATAAAATAAATAGCCAGAATTGATCCTTACAATACAATGGGAGACTTTCAGAAATTTTAAAAAATCATATCTGTGAACACAAAAAGAGTCTTACAGACAACAATTTATCAAATGCATTAGTTATACACAGAAATAAATTCAAGCACAATTTTGATCTAAAAATAGCACAAACATAAAAAGAAAATAACTTAAAAAGGAAATTCGAGAATGGCGGTTTTAAGAATTAGGACAATTTTAATTTTCTTTTATATGGGCCTCGATGATGCTTGGTAAATTGGACTTGTGCCAAACACACCCGAAATCCCCAAAATTTAAATATAAGAAGTTGGATGTTGAAATGTGAAAGAATAAAAGTTTCTTCTTTACATTGTAAGATGCTATCAGATAGCGCTCCCATTCTGACTGTCTTTGACCGGTCACGAAATGTCCTTAAGTAGTGAAATTGGTCATGTGACCGGCTCCAGCATTTTCGCCTCTCGGTGTGAAAAAACGTCATATATGAATTTACTATTTTTAATCCAATCAGGATCCAGAATTTTACTTTTCACACTGACTTGTGAATTTTTCTTGGTCTGGGTTTTTCCAAAATGTTTTTAGTCGTTTGAATCTACTTTTGCGGGTGTGGAATTTTACTTTGTCTGTTAAAGTTGGGTTTTTCCAAAATGCTTTTATTCGTTTGGATCCGATTTTGCGGGTGTGCACTTTTACTTTGTGTGTTTTAGTTAGTCGATGGATGATATAAGGTTTGTATCCTACACTTTAAAAATAAATTTACGAAATTTAAATTAATATTTCATACCAAGAAAGAACAAAGTTCTACAGGTCCAGGTATCTAAACATTGCGTACATTTTTTATTTTGCTACCGCTCTAAGGTCAACAACTTAAATATATTACATGCTGAAAAATAACAGTATAAAATATGTTCTCGAAAAATATATTTTATGGAGAGGAAGGCACAAATTAACATCAGAAATATGATTCTTAAGAATGAAAATGCAAATTATCTCTTTTCAATATTACAATCTTAACACAGCTATGCATATTAGGATATTCATCTCCAGGGCGGCGTTTTTATGACTAAGCTTTGTATTGTAAAGCCTGTCTAAGTATCGTTCGTCGTCTTCTATAAAAGTGTGCACCGTGTAATAAATACTAACGCCATAAAATTATTGCAACATGAGCCAATCAGAAAACAACATTGATAACAATATCGAGAATTAATGTGTATAACAAACGGTGTAAACTTAAACGAAAATCTTTTACTCTTACATCTGAATCTGTGATGTGATATGACATTTCATTCGTGCGAAAATAGGTATTGTGGAAAATTAAACTGTTCTTCTTTTTCGTAGAAACATTGTTTACCTCAGGGCGTCACTCTGTCTTAGAAACTCACCAACGGGGGTATCTAGATTTTTTCATTTTTCATTTGTTTTTAAAAACAGTCGAGCTTCTGAGAACAAATGTTAAACCTTCCCTCTTTCCGCCAGAGTAGAATTTTCTTTTATTTTCTTCTCCAAATTTGTGAACATCAACGTGGTTAAATAACGAGAAAATACGTATGCTGTGGTAGAAAAAAATCCTGAAAAAAACAAAACAAAAAAAAAAACAAAAAAACAAAACCTGAGATATCCAAGAAACATTTATTTCCCACCTAGCCTTAATTTTTTTTTTCAGTACTAATATTTCACCTTACCAGATCGTATGGTAGTATCGTGCATATTTTATTTTTTTTTATCAACGTATTCGATTATCATATTCTTTAAATATCGAAAATATTAGTTTGCACGGCAACTGTGAAAGTATGATTGTTTTTTGCACCAGATCCAAGTTTTAAACAACATATCTAAAAGCTTACCCAGAATCACAATCATCCAATGAAAATTGAGCTCACTACAGTTTTGCGAGACGATTTTGTTAATTTTCATTTACTATTTAGGGTTTTTCTATGCAGGTGTGGTGTTGGTGGGAATGGAGGTGGGGTGGGGTCGATTGAAAGAAGCTAAGCGTGTTTTTATTGGATACAAATCCTATATCATCAATCAACTAACTAAAACACACAAAGTAAAATTGCACACCCGCAAAATCGGATTCAAACGACTAAAAGCATTTTGGAAAACTCAACAAGGCAAATTTAACAATTCAGTGTGAAAATCAAAATTCTGGATCCTGATTGGATAATAAATAGAAAGTTCATATTACGACGTCAGTCAAAAGTTTTTTCACAGCTAAAGAAGAAAATGAATCTGGGAGCCGGTCACATGACTGAGTTCCACTATTTAACCATGTCCGTGACCCGGTCAAGATATTCCGACATGAGAGCGCTTATCTGATAGACCGCGTGGCAATGTAGCAAAGGAAATTTCACCCCACGCCATCCGGACGTAGGGGCGCATCACAGTTTCATTTGACTTCTCCTTCCAACTTTCTTTTCTTCGTTTTCACTCCACGCCGCCAAAGAGAACAACAGCAACAACAACAGGACGCGTTAAGTACAATTTCTTTATTTGTTTTACCTTCTTTCTCAATCTGTCGCCGACCTACCAAAAAGAGGAAGAAACATAAGAAGACTTTACATGCTGCTACTACACAACCATGAACACTATACTTCTGTGGACATTTTAAATGCCTACATTTTTCTTTGAACAATTTTAACTACAAAGCTGCAACGAACATTTTTAATCTTTAAAGTCTAAAACGGAACAAATAAAGTTTTGCATTTATTTTGCCTTTTCGTTCTATATCCCCCCACCACCAACATAGCAATATTACATAAAATGTTTGTTTTCTTTTAAATATTTTCATAGCGATTATAACATTAAAAAATCCCAATGAATGGTAGTTTTTTTATTCAGTGTTGTTTTGTGGGTGACTTTATCTTAACAAATAAATATATATGATTTATTTGCAGTTTAACTCTGGTTTTAAATACAAGTAACAATTGATCTTGTTTGTGCCCATAGAAAAATATGTAACGATAAGTATTATATTTTTTAAAGTTGGAATAGGTATGACCCCCATACAACTGTTAATTTAGTTGGAATTCCATTTTATGTATTCTACAGACTTTGGAACTTGTTATAATCATTTGGCAGAAATGAACGACTATAAGTGTAAAATTATTTGAGTGTATAATCGTAATGTCGTTAGTGAAATGGTTATAGTTTTTTTCTTTATTTTTGTCTAAGTTGTAATTTTTGATTCCTGGAAAATCTAAACGGGATGCATAATGTAGCTCAGTTGTAGTGGTTCGAACCGACGTAGAAACCAGTATTCAAGGATCAATTGATTATCGCTCATCTTTTCCGTCATATCTAAAATGTTAGCTTTCAACGAGCACTTCGTATGGTGGTTCAGTAGTTGGTCTCGACAATGTCCCAAACATAGTGGTCCAGGCGATTCAATTCAGCAGAGATGTATAGTTGTGACATCACCGTGAAAATCTAACCTCTCTTAATGCCATTAAGAGGCAAGGGGTTACTGGGAGTGAAAGATAATGAGAAAAAATTAGTGAGGAGAAAGAACAATAAAAAAACAGGATTCATGAAGACGATTGATGTTACATTTAAATTCTTGAATATTGTAGGTGGTAGGGAAACAAGAAACAGGAAGAGAGTTACATAGACCATAAATGCAAGAAAAGAAATTATTAGTATAGAACATACGGTTGCATCTAGCTAGTTCAAGAAGAACATCAGAACAGTAGCCATGAAAATATTTATAGGAAAAGACATAGAAAAGCCATGTCACATTAGTGGGAAAGTGATTTAAGTCGAGATGCCAGGTCAAGATCAGTTACATTACAGACCCTTCTTTGGATTTTGTCATGAATCTCGAGATATATAGTAGGATCACCAGACCAGATGTGACAGCAGAATTCGATTCACGGACAAAGAGTAGATTTATGAATGTGCAAAATTGTCTGACAACACAGTGAACCAACCTTTCTAGCAAGTCGACCTGAGTAACGATCGATTCAATATAATCTTTGTCAGTGAAAAAACATGAGCCCGAGAAGGCACAAGGAATTGCTCTTCTGGAGGTTAGCATCGCAGTGTTGAAAACATTTTCGGATGAAATATATAAAACTTTATATGTTTTATTAAGTAGAACAGGTAGGGAATTATTTAAGCTTTCTGGCGAGTTTCCCCTGGTGTCAAATAAGGATTTTAATGACTCTGCCAAAAATATGTGTTATGTTCTGTCATTTTCATTGAAAGAATAAAAAATCCAGAGAGAAACAATTAATATGCTGCTAACGACATGAAGTTTGAAATAAACGTGGGCTTATAAGCTACAGTTTTTAAATATATCTTAGTGCAATGTAGTTAAAATGAAATTACGATTCCATGCCATTTCAATACTTAAGCGACTAGACTGATACACAATTTTAGTTTTAGTAGGTTACTATTCTTTGATTTGAAGTGCTTCCAATAAAAGATGCAACGAAAACGGTCAAATTCCCATCATTTTAACATCTCATGACATTACACTGCACATGAAAGAATTCTCTTCGATTATGACCTATGACGTTTTTTTAAATAACTTAAAAATTTCTGTTAATTTTATGAATAATTTGTAAGCATTTATTCCAGTTTCCAACAAGGTTTTTTTTTATAGATACGTTATTTAAAATAAAATTAATTTCGACTTTTTGCCTTGATAAAGTCCATCACAGAACGAAACACGTAGGCGAGTAAAACATAGTTTTCCTCTTGTTTTCTTTATTTAACCATATATATAAGAAAAAAGTGAACGTTTTGTTTAATGTGTAAATTTATTGTTGCTATTATTATTAATATTACTTGCTTTTTCTATGATATATTAAGTGTCCATAATGGTATTTGTGTCGCTACACGTGTTTCGAGTCTAAAGTTGACTCTCTTCAGGCAAATAAACTTGTGACTTTAAATATTAAGATCCGTTTGTTTTTCTGATAGCCAAAATATCGTGTATATACAGATAAGTGGTGAGCATGTCGGGAAAGTTCATATGCGTGCGTGATTGTTCGTTTTTTTTTTTGTTTTTTTTTCACACTCGCACATTAAATCGCTTCCGTTTTGTTAGCCGAAAACATTTTTTACACTGACTTGCGAAATTTGATCTTGTCGTTATACTTCAAGATTGTTTTCAGTGAGTTTTATTCAATTCTACTCTACGGGTCATCTAATTCTTTTTGTTGTTTTTGGAATACTATTTTTTGCAAGGGTTCGCGATTTTTTAACGCATTTGAATTTAGTGTGTCTGGTTATATATATATATATATATATATATATATATATATATATATATATATTAGAAGAGGAAATAGGGTTGTCCCAACAAGAGAAATTGGTATAGAATAAAAAGTGTATATTTATTGTTGTTTAGAAATATATATATTTTTTTTTAATCATTTCACCCCGAACAAGGCGGAAACGCCACTGATGTGCAGGGGGTTACATAAATGTAAAAAGATTAATTAGAAAAGAGTGAGGAATACAAGCTAGTTAGAAAGGAACAATAGAAAGCTGAGAAAGAAGGTGCGATGACAGATACATAGGAGGAGAGAAAGGGAAGGTTATACAGGGGAGGGGCGAGAGCTAGAGGCCAGTGGTTAGTAGATGAGTATTAACTTTGCATTTAAATTTCTGGAGGTTGTAGCCGTCAGGAAAGCAAGAATACGGGAGTGAGTTCCACAGGCGGGAAGTGCGAGAGAGGAAGCTGCAGGAGTAGAATTGTCGTCTGCATTTGGCTAACCTGACTGTGAATGGGTGGGACCCAGTTGCCAGTCTGGTTGCACGGGTAAACACCTGTTGAGGAGGCATCAGTGACTTAAGCTCATCCGAGCAGAAGCCATGAAAATATTTATAGAAGAGACAGAGGGAGGCCACATTTCGACGATGGGAAAGTGGCTGCAGTCGAGTCGCCAGATCAGTACCTATCACATTACAGACTCTCCTTTGGAGCTTGTCAAGAACACTGAGGAGAACGGCAGGGGCACCTGACCATAAATGGCAGCAGTACTCCATGCACGGACGGATGGTTGACTTGTATATATGCAGGATGGATTCAGGTGGAAAAAACATCCTGGATCGACATAGTGACCCAACCTTCTTAGCAGTAGATTTTGCTATGGATTCAATATAGTGGTTCCATTTGAGGTCTGAGGACAGGGTAAGTCCGAGGAGGCGTAGTGTATTACTCTCCGGGAGAATCACCTGGTCCATGCTTATGGGAGGCAGAAGAGGTTGCCTGTAATGGTTGACAGACAAGACCTTGGTCTTAGAGGAATTGAAGTTGACAAGCCACTTCTTGCCCCAGTTCACCACAGAGTGCAGATCTCGCTCAAGGTCAGCAGCGAGATTATGTCTGTCCGCCACGACAGGTTTCTTACTGGAGCGGGAGTATATTGTAGTGTCATCTGCGTAGATGCCTACTTGGGACTTAATCTCATCTGGGAGGTCGTTGATGAAAATAAGGAAGAGCGTCGGGCCCAGGATAGAGCCCTGTGGGACACCAGCATTCGTGCTGTAGGACAAAGAGGCACGCCCATTCAGAACGACCTTCAATTTGCGGTTATTTAAGAAAGATTGGATTAGGTCAAGCAGGCGACCGGTAATACCATAACCGCGTAGTTTGCATAGGAGGCCAGGGTGCCAAACCATGTCGAAAGCCTTGGAGATGTCCAGAGCAACCGCGCGAGCCTTGTCAGACTCATCAAGGGCCTGTAGCATGTACTCCGTTACAGTTGTTAGCAGGTCGGCCGTGGACCTGTCGAAGCGGAATCCATATTGCCTGTCGGAGAACAGTTTGTGGGCGGTGAGATGATGAACTATTTCTGCATTGATTATAGCCTCGAATACTTTCCCGAATATCGGTAGAAGACTGATAGGGCGATAGTTGGATGGGTCCGAGGGTTCACCACAATTCTTAAAGACAGGAACGACTGAGGAGAATTTCCAGCATGCAGGAAAGCAGGAAGCAGAAAGGCAGATGTTATGATTTTTTAAGTGTCCATAATGATATTTGTGACATGACATGTATAATATTTTTAAACAACAATAGATATACACTTTACATAAAACGTTCACGGCCTCTCACACTTTTTATTCTATACCAATTTCTCTCGTTAGAACAACCTTATTTCCTATTGTAATATACGACTACTACGGGAGGATACCACGAACGGAAGACGAAACGTTGAAGCTTCTTCTGAATCTACAGAAAAACCTAAAAGTGGAAATACTCAAATTAAACAAAAAAATGGACTTCATATTGAATCACCCCACAACCGAAGAAAACAAAGAAATACAAAGGACAGAAAAAATTGTGGAATATTTCAAAACACATTTATATAAACGATTTGATGAAATTTCCGAATAATACATACAGGAGAATGTACACAAAATAAAGAGACAAATCCCTCCGGAATAAAAAAAACAAAAAAAACAAAAAAAAAAAATGAAAAAGAAGAAAACATTCTAGCATACGTTTCCACACACAACAAAAGCAACCCATAATTACCAAAATACAGACTACGAAATATTATTAATGCAGGAAGAAAGATTTATAAAAAAATACAAGATTTCGCTCAACAAAACGACATAAAAAACACACACACCGAAAAGCATGCAGACACACACATGCATGCACAAACGCATGCAGACGCGCATACATGCACACACACCGTGTTCAGATGAAACAAAACGATCGTTCCTCTTTGCAGTTTGTATTGGCAATGAAATTTCCTAAACGCGTTTGCCGTTATTAACGCGCTCGTTATAGTTTGCTTGTCAACTTAACTATATAAACAAAGACTTGACCCTCAAAAACAAATACAAAAGGAACCCAATATGGATAACCACAAATTTATTCGCCTGAACAGAGTCAATCTTAGACTCGAAGCACCTGTAGCGTCACAAATATCATTATGAACACTTAAAAAAATCATAACATGTATAATATTTTTAAACAACAATAAATATACACTTTAAATATAACGTTCATGGCCTCTCACAATATATATATATACATATATATATATATATATATATATATATATATATATATATATATAATAAAAAGTGTGAGAAGCCGTGAACGTTTTCTTTAAAGTGTATGTTTATTGTTTTTGTAATAACACATGTTATGAAACATTAATTGTCCATGACGCTACACGTGTTTATCCGGCTTCCTTTACTGTGAAATCATTCATGGCCGAGTGGTTAAAACGCATCAGATAAATTGATGACTTTCTCTATGTTGTTAGGTGTCGCAGATTCGAATCCTACCGAATGGCACACATTTTTCCAACAAAATTTCTCATAAATATTCTGGCCGGTAGAGTTACATATACAAATATACTGTTTAATTAAAAACAGAATATCTACTTAGGTACGATTAAAAATAATGTTCAAACAAATTATATATATATATATATATTAATGAATTTTCAAATTAGCAATTTAGCAATTAAACATGCAATGCGCTGGATAATTACTTTTGGAAATATATATATATATATATATATAATACATATATATATATATATATATATAGTCATCCGCAGACGGATCTGTTTCGCTGTAGCAGTATGGTTAGACATCCGATTGCCTTTACCCCGGATTGAAACCCGACCGGCTTGGCGTCAGTCGGCAATACTACCTCTAAGCTATGGGCGCTCGTTATAAGGAGAAGGACTTTTAGCGTATGATGTATCATACACCAGTAGTTAGGGTGCTCTAATTCATTATCTGTTTATGGATTGTGTGTGTGTGTGTATATATATATATATATATATATATATATATATATATATATATAGGAAAGAATATTAATAAAAAGTTTTGAATTTAAAAATGTACTTTTTTTTAACAGTATTTGTTTATTTTTATTATATTTTATATTTCAGACCGTCCTCGGTCCTTCATCAGAAACAAGTGATTTTTAAATTTGAATTAGAAACGTATTTCACGATAGCGTCCGAATATTTTTTGTTTACATCACGTGGTGTGTTTGTTCACAACATGCGGCACGTCCGTAGAGAAAGTCTGTTTGTTTTAGATAAAAATTTCTTGGAATATCTGAAAAAATTTTTTTACCTATTGAAATATTTGTAAAGATTCAACACACCTAAGTCCCTATTTAACCCTAGCTTGTGTGTATTTAATTTTAAAATCCAGTATTTTTCTTTCTTTCTGCGTGTGTATGTAGAACTAAAATTGGAGTCTATTAGTAAACATTTGCAATTTTCTAAAGTATGATCAGGTTGATTAAAATGGACTGCAATTGGGGAGTATACATTTTTTTGTCGTATATTTAGTTTGTGATTATTATAATCTATAAACAGATAACTCCAGATAGTAAAAATCGCATAAGATTCATCATATACTACAAAAGATTCCAAATCTCACCTTTATGTTTACTTACAATATTTTTCCACGAAAGTAACTTTGCAAAAGATTATACCAATTCACTCACTCTTTGAGAGACTGTGCTTCTATTGACAAAATAAATTACTAAAAATAACACAAAAATGTTTATATTTGACATCAAACGAATTATTCGACACCATGAAAAACTTAACCGTTCGTTGAGTTTGATGCATGCGTTGGTCGATCGTCTGAGATGGTGTCAATAGGCCGGTGGTCGTGTAATGTCGAGATGTATAAGCCGAAATGCCTGGTAAGTTGGGTTGGTGTTTTAAACGATCGAGGTCATGGTGACGTGTTGAGTTGCGATAGTGTATTGGTTGTCGACGTGACTACTGTTAGTGACAAAGAGGTTATGTGTAACTAGGCCTGTAGCGGTTCGATCGGAATGTTTCAGTTGGATTCGGGTGAATACGGTATCAACGAAACGGCGGTTGCGGTGGTGTCGGCTAGGGTAGGCCTGTACTGGATGGCTAAGACTGATCATCGAAATGTCTCTGTTTGGTGTCGACGATGGATGCCTAGAGTTGTGCAGTGACGAGGTCGAGGTGATATAAATCAGTGGCCAGCTTCGAGGGTATGGCGGTGTCGAAGGTGGTATCTACTGGATTCTGTGTGTGAAAATTCGGGTGAGATTAATGAAGCTTGGGCGTGGTAACGATTGTGACGAGAGAAGAGATCATGGCAGTGACGGCGACAACATGCTTACGCGTCAGCATGGGGTCTTTCGGCCTGCAACTACGTTGGCCGTTACGAGAGGTCTGCTTTTAAGTAGATCTTCCAGTCCCCAGTGTCATCTCTCTTTCCAGTAATTTGTGATTGGCCACTGTATCATTTTCAATGAAGGGGCGAGAGAGGGCTTGCTTCGTAGACCGAACGTGAAGCTCAGAGCCTATGCGCAGAAAAAGATTTTTTTTATTTGGTGTTTTAACCTGCTGAAGATCACGTCTAGCCGACATGCACAGTGAATCAAAGAGATCTAATTTCAGCGGAATATAACATGTTTAAATATATTTATTTAAATAATATAGTTAACGTAATCATATAAAAGATGCCAGGTATTCATCATTACAGAAGTTAAAAACAGAGTATGAGATATAGCAGTGATATAGGCTTTATTCACCATCTCACTATTTCGTACAAGAATTCTAAAACCATCTTGGCAATTATCATGAAATTTTCCGTGTAGGTCATACAATGAAATGTATTGAAAACGAACTAAATGAACCGGAGAGTTAATATTCAAAATTATAAATACAATAATTTTCATAAGACTCAGATTTCCATCGTTAGAAATCACTTAGACTCTCTTGAGAGTCGAAGACTTGAAAGCTACAGATTCTACTTAGAGAACAAGATTTAATGGAGTGGGATTTTCATGTAAGTTATTTCTCTATCAATAACACTTAAAATAATTAATCTACTCATAACATTGTCTGCTTGACAAATATTTTAAGATAAATTTTAACTAATGCTAATTTTTCTTTCTTTGTTTTTGTAAAAATATCAGATATTTGAGTAATCCAGACATGGGTTTTCATTTCATTACCATAAGTTAGTAAAGTAAACTGAAAACCTAAAAGCATTTACTTATTGAATATTGAAATGCATATATCAACTGTTTGAAAAGGTCATATTAATGAATTTTCAAATTATCAATGAAACATGCAATGCGCTGGATAATTACTTTTGGAAATATTTTGACTGTCGACCAGGTTTTATTTTTCTTCTTTTCAAAAGAGAGAATATAGATTTATAGACAGTTTTCTTCTCATATGTAGACACATAAAACTTTTAAACTTTTACAGATATTGCTTGTGTGTATATGCACTACCGGCCATAATTATTAGGCCACTCCAGTGTTTTAAAAAAATGATGGTTTTCATACTATTTTTTAGTAATTATTGCGAAGGGAATAATTGTAAATGAAAATAGAATGGTCCTTTCGTTAATATTGCACAATAACATGTGCATCAAATGAATACATAAATAAAATTACCTATATTGCAGTTTCATCAATGAAAGGATGAAGTAAATTTAGGGTGATTCGGACGAGTTCATCTTTGCTTCCTTGCCCTGTAATATTGTGCAAAGTAATAATAACAAAAGAAATATTCTATTTTTATTTAAAATTATCCACTAAAAATAGTATGAAATACATAATTTCTTTAAAAACAAAACTGGGGTAACGTAATAATTATGGCCGGTAGTATATATATATATATATATATATATATATATATATATATATATATATATAGTGACACGCATAAGTATTGGATACATGTTATTTTCTGTTATAACTCTAGTTTATGTTCGCCATTTTGCCTGATATTTGGTAAGTAATATCTCGTAATGTTGTTTTAGTTGTATATGGAAGAAAAATTAAAAACTCATGGTTGAATCCATGTTTTTTTTTTTATCAAATTTCAAAATTATCCTATGCAAAAGTATTGGATACATCAATTTAATATTTTGTTGCGTAGCCTCTGTTTTGTTTCACTGCTTCCAGTCGCTTTCTATAGTTGGCCACAAGTTTTCCACACTGATCCACCGTTACTTTACCCTATTCTTTCTTGTATAATTCCTCTAATTGCTTGATATTTTGTGGATTCCGCTTATGAACTTTAACCTTCAAAGTATTCCACAAATTCTCAATTGGATTCAAGTCAGGAGACTGACTTGGCCAATTGAGAGTATTAATACCATTATTTTCAAACCATTCTTTTGTAATTTTTGCGTATGTTTGGGATCATTGTCGTGTTGAAGCACGAAATTCCGACCATATCCTAATAAAGTTGCAGATTTATGAAGGTTCTTCTCTAGAATTTCCCTGTACATCCTACCATTCATTCTACTATGGATAACTTGTAACTCACTTGTGCTCTTGGATGAACAGCATCCCCATATCATAATGGAACTACCCCAAAACTTAACTGTGGGGATAGTATTGTGTTTGTTGAAGGCAATGCCATTTTTTCGCCAAACACTTGTTGCTGTGTTCCTTCCGAATAGTTCAACTTTCGTTTCATTCGACCAGATTACCTTTTCCCAAAACTGCATATCTTTCTTTTCATAAGTTTCGACAAACTTTAATCGGTCTTTGACACGTTTGGTTTTCAATAAAGGCACTTTTCTTGGTGATCTTGAAAGAAAGCCTGTACGATATAGAGCTCTGCTAATGGTATCCTTACTTACATTAATTCCAGCACCCTCAAGATCAGTTTTAGTTTCAGAACGAGTAATGAAGGGTTTTCTTTTGCACATTTCTGCTGATCCACCTTGAAGTTCTCTTATTTATTTTTCTCGGTCTTCCATATCTTGGAAAATTTGCTGTACCTCACCATACTTCTTATACTTTCTGATGATATTTCCTACTGTACTTAGTACTAGATTCATTTCTTTGCTAATTCTTCGGTAACCTTGTCCTCCTTTGTGGCGTTCAATGATTCTATCTCACATATCGCTGAATAATTCTTTAGTTTTTGCCATTTTTAATCCTTGAATTGCAGAATGCACATCAAATAGTCAGATGATTAGTAGCACTATCTTGTAAGCAATTGATTGGTCAGATACTATCGATAATTTGAATATTTAAAGTCTTTTAAAATACAAAGTTTCGGTTGGAAATTTGAAAAAGTGTCATGTATCCAATACCTTTGCATAGGGTAATTTTGAACTTTAATAAAAAAAATGAATTCAACCATGAGTGTTTAATTTTCCTTCCACATACAACTCAAACAACTTTACGAGATATTATTTACCAAATATCAGGCAAAATGGCGAACATAAACTAAAGTTATAACAGAAAATAACATGTATCGAATACTTATGCGTGTCACTATATATATATATATATATATATATATATATATATATATATATATATACAGAATAATATTTCAGGGAAGGTTCCAGGTAAAACGCGTTTGTAATAGAAAAGATGTTCGCATTTGAAAAGTTTTCTTTGCCAGTGACAGGGTAACAGGCTACTTTCTTTGGGATCTTTGTGACCTTTTCATGAATTTAAACAGACGTGTCACAAGCCTAACATCCGCTGGTTAATATCTACACGCAATGTCTCTCCTTGACCGACATCATTACCATAATGCAGACAAGGGCTTTCTCACGAAACGAAAAAAACAAATCGTTTAGAGATTTTATCATTGCTCAAGCGCATATATATGATACTGATATTTTAAAATTCATGTCTATTTCTACAAACCAAGAAGTTTTCGATTTTATTGTTTGTGTCAACAACATGAGTCAGAACATAAGATTGTTGAGGGAACAAAATTTTATTTCCAAGAAAACTTTTGTCTTACTATATATGACACAAGTAAATTCTTATTGTTATTTAAGCATCAATAAAGATTTGCAATGATAAATACTTTTAAAATTGGCGTTGAGTAACAGTTATTTTTTAGTTTCATAAAGAAAAAAATTAAAAACTAAATTTTGTTGAGAGTTGGCGCTTGCATAAAAAACGTTTTCTATCAGATTTGACAGGAAAAATACAATTGATATTTAATTTTGAAAATATGACTTGTAATTTTTCAGTTTCATTTTAAATTCTTTCAGCTGAGGATAATAAAGTGATCTTCTTTTTTTTTTATTACAAAAAGCATGTTCGGAGAATTGAATAATTCCCATTGTAAATTTTTAATGCATTTTCGCATCAAAAATATTTTGAAACAAAATTTTATTTTTGCTAATTCTGAATAATACCAACAGGCTCGGAATGAGAAATCGGAGTTCGAATTCCACTCGAATTCGTTTCATTCACTTACGTACAAAATACCATTGGGAAAGGTATTATTAATTCGGCAATCGGTCTACCGCAGAAAGTAATGGCAATCTACTACAAGAAAATCTTCTGCCTAGTCAGTCATGCCTCGAAATAAACATGATCGCCCAAGCGTGTACCCCGTATGTCAATTGACTGACTGACCAATAGATTGATTTCGGTTTTATTTTTATTTTTTGCTTTATATCAACAACCAAACTGTCTACTTTTCTTTCTGTTCATTTACGCAATAGATTATAATACAAGTGTTGATTTTTGAAGTAGGTACCTCCACTATATCGCTGAAAAACAGCATAGTATGAAGAAAAAAGGCCCAAAGTTAATAAAAACTAACTTTTCCCATCAAAATGATTGTTATTACTTAGAGAAGTCTTTGTTTAGTTTTTCGGGTACCGGTCAGTTATTAAGTGGATTGGTGAAGAAAAAGATAAGAGAGTAGAGGCAACAATAATACGATCGCTTGACGTTGTCAAGGGACGTGTTAATTATGCTTGTATTTTCTCTACTGTAGATTGTTTTTTTGTCATGCTTTTATTTTGTTTTCGGGGCCTCCGAACAGGTCATTTGGGAATTCACACCCGGATTTAATTCTGGGCTTCCCATTGGACGATAAACAAAATTCACATCGGCTCGCGAAAAGGGTCTGTAAAAGGAATTTGATATTTATTATTTTTTTTATAATTAAAGATTATTTGAATTTTTTTCCTGGTTTGCTATTTGTCGAAAAACATTTCACACCGAAGTGTGAAAGTTCGCGAGTTTTGTGTGCAAAGTTTGTACATTCCAGAAAATTCGTTTTTATTATTTTTATTTATTTATTTTTCAACAAAATCAATGAGTCAGATTTGAATGTTGAATTTGTTGTTCACTACAAGGAAAGATCAAAGTACTTTTTAATTATTTAAAAAAAAATTAATCCTTTCTAACATGTTCGAAATTTTGGTAAAAATCCTGTTTTTATTTTTGTTAGAGGATAGTCAAATCGTCACGAGAATTTACAATGGAAAATGTTAGTCGGTTTTCTTTTTTTATCCGGTGACAAACACATTAATTCAAAAATTCTTGCAAAAATCAAATATTTGTCGGATTTTAATGAAACTTTTAGAACTTATTTACAAATGAATGAAATTATTTTTGAAATTATTATTTTAAATCTTGGTAATATATATATATATATATATATATATATATATATAAATTTTATATCTGTTACCCGCTCCACGTAAATTCATGAAATTTCAAGAGGTTAAATGTTGTAGGAAAAATTGGTTTTATTAGTTAAACGCAGGACTCATTGGGGGAATGCAAATCAGTTATTTTTTTCTATCATTTGATCCCTTTTTCCGAAAATCTGTTCCTAATAGTAAAATAAAAAATACCATAAAACTATGACATTATTTAATTAGATAAGCTTTTAATTGCTTTAATAAATAATATAAATTAAGAACATTAGTTCCAGTTGAATTCGTTGCTTCTCTGTCCTTCTCCGCGAGAAGGAAAGAGAAACAATAAGTTGGCAATCCTATAAGAGGGAGGCACTAGTAGTGATTGCGAACAAGGAAAAGTGGAGACGTTCTTTTTTTCTCTCCCTTTTTTTTTCTTTTTTTAATGTAGGTAAACTTATATTTGATTTTATAAATACTATAATTTCTATATATCATATTCTGAAGAAGAAAAAAATTCGATAAATAATGAATTTTTATAAGAACTGTTTTCATTTTTACTATGCTAATTAAAGTTTCAAACGTCTTTTTACACTTCTTCCAGTTACTCAGTGTCCCCTTTTATTGATTAATTAAAAATACATTTTATTTACAAATCGAAAATTCATAAAGATTTTAAAGGTAATTTTTAATTTTTTTATTATGTTAAACTGCACATTTTTTTTTTATTATGGAAACTTATAAGAGACTTATCATTAAAAGGGTCACATGTTTTTTTAGAGTTGTTCCCCTTACGACATGTTAAACTGGGTTATATCAACTTTTGGTCACCATACTTCTAGATTGATTGATAGGTGTTGTCATAGCCTAATTGAAAGGTCAACGAGTCAGATTTTGTGATTAAGAAATACTTTTATTCTAAATTTCGTGTCATAAACAAGTAATATTTGATTCAAATCAGATTAATTTAATTTTAAATTTGATAATTTTCTAAAAATTAACGAGTGATAGATGTCTATTTTATTTTTGCAAGATTTTTAAAACCGAGAATTAATTTTATGGCCGAATAATTGGATTTTTTAAATAATAATCTCAAAATATTAGATTACAACGAATTTAATTTCTGTTTGAAATACACCCGAGTATTTTGCTTAGTGAAAATAGTAAATTTAAGCATTTAGCTTTCAATTAAGCTAAAATTAAAGTTTCAAGAAAAAGTTTTTATTTTGAAACTTCATTTTAAAACTTAGGCATCGAAAATGGAGTGGAGATACCTATGCTTAGAATATGATTCTGTGCAAGACTAAGCTAAACGTAGTAAATATATACATATTCTCTACCTACATTTTAAAATTTTTAATTTTCTTTGTAGTTCACGCATTCGCAATTATATCTGCAGATCTATGTCTAACGCAACAGATTGTCAAAAGGAGAACGAAGCTCTTCTATATATTTGTAAAATATGCTATACCTACGAGATATATTTAAAATGTTTCTGAATTTGCAAATGATTTTCTCCATGTATTAACATGTTTTCTTGGTCGATTTTATCAGATAAGAAGATTGATGTAAAAAATATAGGTTTAATTATAATATAAGATTATCGAATTTTCGTATTAAGTTTGTAAAATAAATTTCAAACAATCGGTAAAAGAGTTTCGGGAGGTGATTTAAATATTTTTATAACAATGGAGTTAGTCAAAGATAATACAAATAAAAAAGGACTTGTATCTATGTTTTATCGATTATACAAAGGCGTTCGACAAAATACGCCACAAGGAATTGATGGAGATACTCAGTAGCCTCGACACATTTGGGAAAGACATAAGAGTAATCAAATCATGCGGACAGGTAACGAATTTAACAGATATACAAAGATAGAAAGAGGCGTAAGACGAGGATATGTATTTTCACCGGATCAATTCAACTTGTACAGCGAGACTATTCTGAGGACCCTAGATGTTATGCCAGGATTCGTCATCGGAGGCCACAATTTGAACAACATAAGGTACACAAATGATACAGTGCTGATAGCAGACACGGAAAAGAAACTACATGACCTCCTACAGAAAGTAGCTGAAGAGAGTGACAAGAAAGAACTACAAATAAACTGCAATAAAAACGAATGCGTGGTTATCAGAAAAAAGAGCAGCCCAAAATGAGGGGATACTAAAATCAAGCAGGTAAAAAAATTTAAATATCTAGGAAGTATTCTAACAGAAGACGGAAAGTGCAACACAGAGATCCGAAGACGAATTGGCATGGTAAAGGACGCGTTCCAGAAGATGAGTAGAGTATTAAGAGACAGGAAAATTTCGCTAGAAACAAAGAAAAGAGTACTGGATTGCTATGTGATGTCCGTTCTTCAATATGGCAGTGAATGCTGGACAATATCATCAAAGATTAAAGAAAAACTTGAAGAAACTGAAATGTGGTTCTACAGAAGGATGTTGCAAATATCATGGATCGAGAACGTGAGCAATGATGAGGTTTTGGAAAGGATGGAAACGAAAAGAAAATTAATACTAAGCATCAGGAAAAGACACCGAAAATTCCTGGGACATGCAATGAGGAAGGAGGGCTTGGAGAACCTGATACTAACAGGCCAGATAGAGGAAAGCAGCGAATAACATATTTGAAGGGCCTGAGCATGTGGATGACAGAACGGGGGTTGCATGGTGTAACATGAGAAAGCGTGATAAGAGCCACTAGGGATAGGGAGACGTGGAAAGCCATGATCACCTACGCCCTGAAAGAACAAGGCACATAGAAGAAGAAGAAGAATATACATGGAATGCTATTTAAACATTTAAATGATCATTTTACTAGAAAAAGTCGATAGGATGAAAATAAAAACTTGGTTTGGGATTACTGTTTTTGATTTTGTGTTTAATTATTAATGTCTGTAAGATTTTTCAGATAGATTCTTTCAGATATTATTATCTGTGAACATTGCTCGAAATAATTCTTCGAAAACAATTATTTGAAAAACATTTATTCGATTTATTTATTGTTTGAATGAAAATTAATTGAAAGAACAATTACACTAAATTATTCGAAATAACTATTTTTGAAATACGTATGTGGTCTTGATGATTTACCTGGAACTTATAACACCTTTGAAGGATGGCATAGATCTTTTTGCAGCAGCAAGTGTCATCCCGTCATCTCTCAATATGGAAATTCTTAGACAGTCTTAAAAGAGAACAGGACCTTGCAAGAAATTCATATTGCTAAAGTAAAAGCAGGTTGCCAAAATATCAAGACGTCAAGAAACATTACGACGCAAATAGAAAACTTAAAAAATAGTGGCATCTTTTAATGAGTATTCTTCGATAGTTTACTAATTGCAGCAGTATCATATAACTTTAGGTTATGAGGAGTTTTTCGTACTAAATTGTTTGATTAACGATATTTGTATTTCGAATAATTTGTGTAGTTCTTTTAACTTTTACTGCAATAAAGAATTTTGCATTTCGAATAATTATTAGTTGTATAATTATTTTTTCGATTAATTTTCATTCAAACAATTTACAATTCGAATAAATATTTTTCAAATAACTGATTTCGAAGAATTATTTTCAAACAATGTTCTCAGCATTATTATTATTATTTTACTTGTTGCATAAAGATTGCCACATTGTTTATTGTTATTCATTCAGAGCGATTAATTTTAAGAAAGTGATATGTCCCAGAAAGGGATATATATATATATATATATATATGATTCGAGGTAGCAAGCGGTTTAGGCAAAAGTAACCGGGTAGGACAATCTAGTACGTAAACGTAATGGACGGTATTCGCCGTGCGCAGTATCCCAAGACGGAGGCGTAGTCAGTAGACGTTGATCTCTAGTCGAAGACCTGTAGACCTCTAGTCGTATGGACATAGACCTCTATGCGTCCTCGCCTTCGTCTATATTTATGGCTGACACCAGCCAATAACGTTACTGTGAGGGGGGAACCAAGGTGTATGAATTCAGCTAGGACGAAATTTATGATACTGTCGGCAGACGGAGGTGTAAGAACGATGCCTTGAGAACCTGTACCTCACTAGGTCTCATTTATGTGGTAGGTAATCACAGAATGTGTGAACTGGAATTGTTTGAAAATAAAAGTGTAGGAATTAAGAAGAATTGTCAAGTAGAAGTTTTAACAATAACAATGCTGCCACAGGCTATCAGTGAATCCGATGGTGTGTGGGCGGTGGCAGTTCAGAAATCAATTGACTAAGGTAGGAGGGGAATCCACTGGAACAACATAAGGCCGCCGCTATCCTTAGTAAATTTGTCCCTTGGATACTTGGAATTCGAAGTGTCCATCTCCTTACCCCCATATTACCAGAGAGAGGAGAAATACGAGAAAAAGAATTTGGTCGTAGAATTAACAGAAGTTCGAGCAATTACACAGAAGTGTGGAACCCAATAGTAAATAAATTCCCCAACATTACGTTAAAGCAGATGCCAGTTTCATTGGAATCTGTAGAGAGGATAAATATGAATCAATTAGAGGGCCAACTAAGGATGTTGGAAGAGGGAGGTATGGCATGGAGGATAGTAAGAAAATTATAATAAATTGGTCAGCAGTGATACGTACTTTGATACTTATTGCTATAATAGTAGCAGCAATGTGGAAATTTAATGAATATAGAGGGAAATCGACTAATGGTATTCTGGTGAGTTGCGACAAATCAGAAGGGGAGTTGCCAGGTATTGTTCACTCTCCAGTCAGACCAACTCAAGATGAAGAAGAAGTTACGTTGACTTCGACTTACGAAGTCAACGTAACAGTGGAAAACAAACTTCAATTTGTTTAAGGAAATTTTATGAGAGAATTTTTTAATTGCATATGGAAATTTTACAGTGCATGAAAAATTGCATGTATAAGCAAAAGAAGAAAACGAGAACTTTTAAAAAATTGCGTGTGAAAACTTAATAGTGCATGAAAAGTAGTGCATGTTAAATCATATATTGGGGTTTGAAATGTCATTTACAAGTAAGATGTGTAAGGGAGAGATATGACAATATGGCGTACGGACGAAAGCAGGTTAATGTAATTTTTTTTACGGACAAATAAGTGTTAACTAAAACCATTTTGATTTATTCAAACGAGAAAGGGTTAAAGAAAACGATGTTTTTTGTTTTTTTTTTGTTTTGTTTTTTGTTTTTTTTGTCAGCAAGAGATTCGTTTTCCCAAGATTGCAAATTGCTTAAAAATAGAAATTATGTAAAATCGCACTTATGATTATTGTTGCACAGGAAAAATAGCTGAGCTATGGGAGGTCAGGTGTCAGGCGACCTTGTTAAAAGAAGTGAAATAGACTAACATTGCGTGCTGGTGAAAAGAAATGGAAAGAAAAAATTTATTTTAATAAATTTTCGGTGAAACTGGGTCAAATACAGCCGACATAATTAGAAGCCAAATGTTAAAACCATCATAATTGTAACAGACCAGCATTACGTAGACGAAAAACAATTGAAGAAGAAATGTTTATTTTTTGTTATTTTTCCTAGATTCTCGGGTAGAACTCGGCTAATACAGCTGGCATGATTAGGAGGTCAAAATGTCATGCTATCCTTGTTGAAAAGCATAGACAAAATGATTAAAGAAAGGGATTTTTATTCGTATTTTCCCAGATGGAAAGTTGGCGAGAGAGCAAAGGTTAAATTGATCTTGTTGAGAGAAGAAAAATAAAGAGACAATTGTTAATTACTGGAAAAATTACCATTTTAAATTTACCTGAGAGAGGTTGATATCATGTAATAGCTCTTCCCAAAGAGAAGGGGAAAAACTTCCAGAATTGGAAGTGCGAAATAGAGATAAAGAAATATAAGACATTAGGAAGGTTGACGTCATGTGATGTCTCCTCCCAATAGGAAAGGGAGAAACTTCCATGATTGGAAGTATGAAACAGAAGAAACAGGACTGGTCGAATTTTACGATAATTGCATAACACCCCTTATGCATCCTCACTACACCAGTAAAAAGAGCCACCCTTAAAAACGAGTGCCCACAGGAGCTAAAGATAGTTCCAGAGAGTTCCCAGTAAGTTGCAGTCGGAGATAGGATGAGAGACCGCCGCTTCCGCCACCTGCTGTTCGAATTCAAATGACTGCCTGGTGTTTGAAGTTGGAAGTTGCCAACCGAAGTTTGAATCCATAATAATCAAAGTTATCTACTGAAGAAAAACTCCTAGAAACTCCGACAAAAATCTTGTGCCAGCCTGATGATAATAATAAGAAGAGAAAACGCCGACGAATATTTTCAAACAATAGTATTTGCAATTTACCAGTTACCTGATTATCAAGTCTGGCCCGTCTTAGTGAAACTGGCCGAAATTTTCGTTCCGTCGCCAATTATTACGAACGAGTTGGGAAAAAGAAAAGAAAAAGAACCGTAATTATTTTTTAAAATATTTTGTATATGCATACCTTCAATTTTTTGAAATATTTTGTATATGAATACCTTCAATTTTTATTTCCAAAATTGGTGCCGTTTTATTTCCACAATTGTGCGCGCGTATCCAACTTGTTTAGCTTGGCTGAGATACCCCAGTGATAATTCAGCTTAACTCTCTTAAGATCAAAATCACAACGTGGGTAAGAGAGTTACACTTGAAGAGGTCAACCCAAAGACAAGCTACATCATCAACGACCGACGAGTGTGGGTTGATGGCTTGTTCTCATACCAGAATCGATCCTGACAAAAGGGACAACAGGCCACAAAGGTTCAATTACGACCGCTCTACACTTTTAAAAATTTGTTTATTTTGCTGGTTTTAATTTTAAGAAAAGGAAAACCTTTTTAGTTAATAGCGTTGTTTCAGTAAATTTATTCTTTTTATTTTTCACATAAAACATTTTCTTTTTCCGTCTCTCTTTTTGTTCTCTTTCCTTCTTTACGAGAAGGTTTTTGTTTTAATTTGCGTAACCTTTATGTCAAAACCCATTTTTTAAAACTAGATTTGCTTGGTCTATTTGTTTCATTATCTTCGTTATATTCGTTTCTCATTGTTCTGTAAATGTTTGAGATTTTTCCGTTTATTTATTTATTGATTTAATTTTTTTCTTAAAAACTTCCATTTTTATTTAAAAAAAAAAAAGAAAAAGTAAAAAAATTAAACAAAATTGGTCGATAAACGTCGGTCAATTAAAAAAAAGACCAGTTCAGGTAAAAAAGTTACCCATGCCTGCCGACTGTGAGAACGCTTCCAGTCGGAACCTTTTCACAAAAGACCTAATCATAAGAACTGAATATATGAGTAGTCGTAGGACCCATGTATCTTAGACAATGGGTAAATATTCAGCTTATCTGACTCAATTTGGACAGATATCCAGTGCTTCCTCCGTTGACCTGAACGGGGTCGGGAAGTTTCAAAATTTTGATTAACTGCAAAGCCTTCACATCCATCCCCAACTGTCTCAATGTAGATGGCCAGAAAATGCCAGTCATTGTAACTGGCCGTAAACCAACATGCTGGAATTGTAGAGAAACTGGTCACTTCTCTTCTTTCTGCCAAAAGAAGAAGGTTTCTGAAGTTTTGTAACCCGTCGACCAAAATCCCTCTTTGGCCTAGTCTGTTATTTCCGTTTCATCTGAAATGGGCCAGTTAGCGACCAGGGGCAGTGAGGTGATATCCCCCAGTTGGGTCTATTTCTTGACCTTCATTCTCCACAAAATTTGACCCGCCGCTTGTGCGATAGTAAAGAAGGAAAAATAAAATGACAGGTCATTGGTATGACCATAGGGAAGCTCCAGACTACGGGACCTTTGTCCCCAGAAACAACCACCGATACGAGTCAGTTTCGAGCTGTTCGAAAAATTAGAGCAACTAAAGAAATAAGGGCTAAAAGAACATTAGAAACATCTGTGAAAAAATGGACTTTCTTCAGCACCGCCCTCCTCATAAAGCAGACCATGGCTCCACCCCCATGACAAAATCATTATTTTAAACCGCCACCAAAATTACCACTCTGAAAAGGGTTCATACTACCAAATCACCAACAAAACGACCACGCTTGTATAGATTCCAAATCCAACCCCTCACCTACACCCATAAACTCACCCAAGAAATTGTAAAAACACAAAAAGACAAGGCAACTCATTAACCGAGAAATGCATCTCTAACACAGAAAAAGATAAAATTTAAACCCACTTACAATACCGGAGAGAAAAATTATATTCTGCTAAACTTGAAAGAAATCAACGGGAAAGACGTAGAAAACTCTAAAAAGGCGGAAGTATATGTTTTGTATATCTATCCAATTCTCTTTACGAACTCTCCGTCCTTTCCCTCTCGTATGACATATTAATGCAATTAGCGTCTTACTCTCTTTCTTTTGTGGAGGTAAGGTACGGGAGATTTGTTGCCTCTACCTCTCTAAAGGCTGTTTGAGTATGCCTAGCATTGAGATTCGTTAATATACGTTTCACATCGCGTTCCTGGACCGAATGAATTTGCATGCGTAAGGGAATTACGAATTTTGAAAGGAAGACGCCAGCAAGAACTTCTCGTCCTTGTGCGAGGAGGAGGCCCACCGTTTACCCGACGCAAATTCACCTTCTATCGTGAATGCCGGTTAGCTCTCAAGTTCTAATTACAGGCGACGAATGGCTTCTCTGATGTCCAGGCGTTGTCCCGTTATCAGGTATCAGTGAGGAGGTTTATTCAAGATGCACTGATTGATTGGCGAGCTCGGTTTAACGAAGCAGGAGGCTCATTCCATATGGGCGCCTAATGATGAGGTCTCATTCTCCTGGCTGTTGATGCGAAAGGCCTTCTGGGTTGTCAAAAAACTTTCTTCAGCGAGCTTGGAAAATTCACTAAAATGCGTCCACTGCGGTGAGTTGGTGGAGACCTTGGATCATGCCTTCTTCCACTGTAAGGTTGTAGTCCCGTTGTGCAAGTTTATTGACGGCATCATGGTTTGCATGCTGAGCGGAAAATTCTTTGTCTTAGAGGCCAGTTCTGTTTGTAGCAATATGGTAACCAGAAATGTCAGTTTTCTGTTGGATATGAGATACTTTACGTTTTTTGAGGTATTTTGGTGGTTGTAGTAATAATGTTAGTAAGAATGTGGTATTTTCGTGCAAGGAATATTGTATAGTTTGCTTGGATCAGTAATTGTGTCAAGCTAATTTTAAGATAAGACAGAGAATGACCAGTCATCCCAATCTCTACTTTTGGCCTTGTAACCCATTTTTGTATTTTTACAAAAATAAATATCAGAGTTCTGAGAGAGCACGCAGTCAATCTCTCTCTTTAAGTAGAGTATGACTCAGTCGAGGCACTGTCTATGGACAGAGACTCCTATTAGAAAAATAGACAGTGTAAAGTATCCGATCCCGCGGTTGCGGAAGTTGGGTAAATTCTGACCCTTGGCCCTAGTGTAAATGCTCAGGTTCTCCACGTTAAATCTGACATTGTGTCATATTCCATCTCAGTGAAGAGATTTGGGGTAAATATCCAGAATTCCGAGAGAGTTCATACAGAATGTTCGTTAGAGTACCATTGGAGTAAGTAGAGACATAATATTTTAACCGTTAGTAGCGAGTTATAACATTTACTATAATCGCATTGCGTTTTTAAAACTTTGTTTCTCGTTCATTTATCTGGTTTTATGTTGATAAAAGAAGACCCCGTTGTTTCGGAACATTTTACATCATATTAATCGATTCATTCATTCATTCATCCATCCTTCTGGAAGCTCATTTGTTTACTCGTCCATTATAATTTTCTCTACTGTCTTTTGTATTGCTATAGTAACTAGATTCTTCTGTCACGCATGCGCCATTTTTCTCGCGGCCATGTTAAACTACTTACTAACAAAGAGGTTCGCACTTGCAAATATAATCAAGAAATGTAAAGTTTCCTGTTGGATTCTTTGTAAGTGAAAAATGTCACTACACGTTTAAACGATTGCAAACTTATTTCAAAGCAATGTAATAAAGTTGTTAATTTGCAGAACCTTAAGGACACATTTTGGCTAAATGAGTTAAAAAAATACCGATGTCCGTCTGGTCATAATATTTTAAAACCATTTTGTTTATATGACTGAAAAGAAAAAATACTTCAAACATAAGTAGAGATAAGAGGAAACTTAAGGAAGCAGAAATGCCAGAACGCCAATACAGTGTTGCACTGTTTACTATTTCATTTTCTTAACTTGTAATTCCTAGTGATTGATTCTCGCTAACTGTTTTTATATGTCCTTGTGTCAAAGTTAAAAAATTCTTCGATTGTTGAAACTTAGCATTCTCGCCTCGTGAGCAATTGCGAATTTGTTTTGAATTTATTACTTCCTCTATATGACCTTGGGTCTAACATTATTTATTTTTCTAGAAAGATGTGATTACGATAAGTGATATTGTAGTGAACAAAACAAGGTCTAGATTTCTTATTTCGTTTGTGGGGCTCGAAAAGATCACTTGGGAATTCACTCCCGGTTGTGATTCTGGCCTTTCCATTGGACGACGACAAACTTCGCGTCGGCTCGCGAAAAGGATCCGTAAAAAGAATTTGTTTCTGATAATTGAGGATTATTTGAATTTTGTTTTTAGGTATTTTCTAGTTTTCTATTGGCCGAAAAACATTTTGCATTTCACGAGTTTTGTTTTGGATTCGCTTTTGCATGTGTGCTAAGCGAGGTCTTGTAAATTCGAGTAAATTCGTTTATTTCTAACAAAATCAATGCGTCAGTGCTTAGCATTTGAATTTTAAATCTAGACCTTCAAAATCAGAATGGAGTGCAGCCCTACATATGGTACCTAAACCCGATGGTACATAACAGACCCGTAGGTGACTACAGTTTTTAGTAACCTAACAAAACCTGATCGCTATCCGATCCCAAAACATAAATTATTTGTCATCTAAATTGCACAACAAAAAGTTTTCTCGTAAATCGACCTGTCATCAGCATATTAACAAATACCAGTACACCCCGATGACATATGTAAAAAAAAAAAAAACAGCGATAACCACACGCTTTGGATTATGCGAGTACAATTATATGCTGTTCGGTTTGCGAAACGCATCCAGTACCTTCCAAAGGATGATGGACAGTATTTTTCGTGACCTAAAATGTACATTCACTTACATTGACAATATTCTTATCTTCTCGGATGACGAAGCTAGCCATTATAAACATCTTGAGGAAGTACTACAGAAACTCAGTGAGGATGATTTTAAAATCTCTTTCAAAATGTACATTTGTTGCTACCGAGCTCGAATTTCTATGATTTTACATTTCAGCTGATGCGCTTAAACCCAGTACAAAGAAACTAAATGAACTTACGCAATTTCCTCAAACTTGTACCAAATTTCAACAGCATAATATTACTGCTGACAGAGGGAATGCATCTCGAGCAAAAATCTAAGACAATAACGCTTAGTAAGGAAGAGATTGAATCTTTTAAAATATTAAGAACTGTTCAACAAATGTAAACGCTCTAACTTTTCCTGACTCGAAGGCTATTAATTATCAGCTAGTGACAGATAGTTCGAATTATGCAGTAGCAGCAGCTGTTCATCAAATGATTGATAACCAACCCATCCCTATTGGGTTCTTTAAAAAAAATTGTCACAAACCCAACAGAATATTCCATGTTTGACAAGGAACTATTAGCTGCGTACATAGCAGTATTACATTTTAAGCAAAAAAAAAAAAAAAAAAAATTGAAAGGAAGAAATGTATTATTAATGACTGACCATAAACCACTTTGCAGTGCTTTTAAAAGCCAGTCTCCATTAAAGTCTGATAAACAACAACAACAACAACACCTCAGTTTCATTAGGGAATACGCTAATATTGTAGCCGATTGTTTATCACGACTAGCAAATGCAATCAATATTGATGTTTGAGACTTACAAAAAATAGTGACACATCAAAATACTGACGATGAAACTTTCCGTGATCGTCTGAAACCATATACTGTAAACAAAACGAAGTAGTGCTATGTGACGTCTCATTACATTTTCCACAACCTTTTGTAACGCAAAAACTAAGAAAATCGGTATTTGACAGTCTATATAATTTATCACATCCTGGTACATCAGCCTCTCTAAAACTCATAAAAGAAAGATATTACTGGCCTGAAATGGCCAAATCGATAAAAACTTGATGTAAGGAATGCCAACAGTGTTAGCAAGCGAAAATAAAGGCACATACAAAAAGTAAAGTTCAATTGATATTGCTGTGCCCTTAACGCCAGTAAAGAACTCTACTGATCCTTATTTTTCTCCCTATCGTTATATTTTAAAATGTATTGATAGGAACATCAGATTGATTGAAGCAAGCCCAACATCGGAGATCACAGCGAAATCAGTATCAATAGCTTTCGTAGACTTATGGAACTCTAGATTCGGTGTTCTACTCCACGTTGTAACATACAGAGGAAGTCAATTCGAATCTGAATTGTTCACAGAATTATCTAAACTAATTGGTTTTCACCGACTGAGGACAACAGCATACCATCCGCAAACAAACGGCTTAGTAGAAAGAGCACATAGAACTCTGAAGACAGCAATAATAGCAGGAAAAGAATCCTGGTTGTCATCTCTTCCAATTGTGCTTCTCGGAATCAGGATAACATTTAATGAATCCAACTATTCTCCGTTCACTGCATTAACGGGAAGTCAAACTCAAGTTCCGCAATTGTTAGTCGATCCTATTAAAGATGAAAACATAGAACTAACAAATTTTCACATCAAGACTTTAACTGAAGAGATGAAAGCATTTGACATGGAAAATTTATTCCAGCGGACATTTACACTCTACACCTAAGTCATATATTCCTAAAGATTTACAAAACTGTGAAAATATTTGGCTGAGAACGGACAGAGTACGAAAACCTTGAGAAGCGCCATACACAGGCCCATTTCAAGTAATAAACCGTCATGACAAATATTTTACGATCAAATTATCTGAAAATGTGCATAATAATGTTTTCATTAACAGATTAAAACCAGCATATTTTTCTAAAATCAAGACATACTGTCGAAAGAATTCCAAAATTGAACGATTCTCAATCTCATGTCGATAGAGCCCATGATGAAAAACAAATAACTAAAACAAAAACCAGTAGAAGAATTAAATGGAAAAAACATAACACATATTTTTACTACTGAAACAAAAAAATGCACAGAATTACACTCCGTTATTTGAACGATAATCTATATGAAGTGAACAAAACAAGATATAGAATTAAAATTTAAATGCTAAGCACTGACAAATTAATTTTATTAGAAATAAACGAATTTATTCGAATTTACAAAACCTTGCTTAGCACACATGCAAAAGCGAATCCAAAACAAAACTCGTGATATTTCACACCTCGATGCGAAATGTTTTTCGGCCAATAGGAAATATCTAAAAACAAAATTCAATTATCAAAAACAAATTCTTTTTACGGATCCTTTTCGCAAACCGACGCGAAGTTTGTCGTCGTCCAGAATTACATCCAGGAGTGAATTCCCAAATGATCTTTCTGAGCCCCACAAACGAAATAAAAGACGGAGTAAATTCGACTGTCGCTAGAGAGAAGAGATGACGAGCGTAATTAACACGTTCCTTGACAAACGTTAAGCGATCGCTATTATTACCCCTCTCTTTCTCTCTCACTTCCTTCCTCTTCATCGTTCACCCGTCTGCATTTTCTTATACTTGATAACCGAACGGAACTCTTTAAGACTGAGCAAATACTTCAAAGACACTCCTTCTTCTTCATGTGCCGTGTCCTTTCAGGATGTAGGCGATCATGGACTTCCACTTGGCTCTGTCTCTTGTCGCTTTCAGTAATTTTTCTCTTGGTATCTCTTCCAAGCACTGCTCTGTCAACCATTTGCTCAGACCTAACAAGTACATCTCGCGCTGCTTTCCCCTGTCTCTTCTTCCATTTATCCGACCTTTGAGTATCAAGTTTTCCAGGTCCTCTTTCCTCATTACGTGTCCCAGAAACCTCATTTGTCTCTTCCTGATATTTGTTGTCAGTTTTCTTCTCGTTTGCATCCTTTTCAACACCTCATCGTTGCACACGTGCTCTGTCCATGTTATCCTCAGCATCCTTCTGTAAAACCACATTTCTGCTGCTTCAAGCTTCTCCTTCATCTTTGATGAGATCGTCCAGCATTTATTTCCATACAGAAGGACAGATATCACGTAGTAATCCAGCACTCTTTTTGTTTCTAATGAGATTTTCCTGTCTTTCAGTACTCGGGCTAGCTTCTGAAATGCGTCTTTGGCCATGCCAATGCGTTTTTAGATCTCCGTGTCGAATTTACCATCTCCTGTCAAAACACTTCCCAAGTATTTGAATTTTTTACTTGTTTCATTTTAGATTCTCCAACTTGCAGTTGGCATATTGGTCTCCTCTTTTTGCTGATGACAATGCATTCAGTTTTCTTGAGCTCTCTGCTCAGCCCTTTTCTTTTCACTTTCTTTTGCTGCCTTCTGTAGAAGGTCCTGCATTTTCCTTTCCGTGTCTGCTATCAGCACTATGTCATCCGCGTATCGGATATTGTTGAGATTATGGCCGTTAATGACGAATCCTAGCAAGGCTTTTATTTCTCTCATAATTCGTACTTTGTCAAACGCCTTTGCGTAGTCCACAAAGCACAGACAAAAGGTCCTTCTGCATTTGTATTACTCATTCAAATAGCATTGTGAGCATGAATATCGCATTCCTCGTTCCGGTATCTTTAACGAATCCGCATTGTTCCTGTCCTATCTCTGGGCCAATTCTGCTGCGCACTCTGTTCATCAGAATCCAGATGATGTGTTTTGCTATGTGGCTCAGTAAATTAATTGTTCGATGGAGCTCACATTCCTTTTCCCCTAGTTTCTTAGGTAGTATTATGAAGATTGATCTGCTTAGGTCCTCCGGTATATTTCCGCTGCTGTAGATTTTGTTTATTATTTTCTGTTAGTCTGCCGACTCCAAAGCTTTCTAGGGATATCAACATCTCTATTACAATCCCGTCTGGTCCCGCTGCTTTGTTTCTCTTCAATGTGGCCATTGCTGATTCCACTTGGGTTTTTAATATTTCTAGTCCATTCTTATTTTTGTGCATTGTTGGTTGCTCTCTGTTATCGTGGAAGATATCTCCGATGTGCTCGTCCTATCTCTGAAGTATTTTTCTTTTTCTATTATTAGTGTGCCATCTTTTGCTTTTATACATCCTGATGCTGAGCATGCCTTTTGTCCTATTAGTTCTTTTATTTTTTTGTGCATTTCTCCATTATTTGTTGCGATCATTCTCCAAACTTTGTTGCATTATTCAGGCAAAAATAAAAAATAAAAAATAAAAAATTGCCTTTTTAATGGCAGCACAGGTGACCTAAAAACAGGTGGAGATTTATGGTCTCGTGGCTTTACCTCTCGAAAGAAGGTAATCGGTCAATTCCAAGAGAGTCAGGGGAGGTAGGATTGTAAAGATATTAGACACAAGAGGTGGTGGATTTTTTAGACACAAGGGGTGGTGGATTATTTTTCAAAGAACAAACAAAAAATAGGAAAAATAGATAAAGAGAGAAAAAAAAAGAAATTATTCTGAAGATATAGCCGATGAAGCAAATACACTTAAAATTTAGGATTTTGACAGTCAATGTAATTTAAATTCACCATGCAAAATTTACCTTGAATAAACACATTATTCAGGGAAAATTAAAATATTAAAATTACCTTTTTAATGGCAGCACAGGTGACCTAAAAAGAAGTGGAGACTTATGGTCTCGTGGCTTTACCTCTTGAAAGAAGGGCCCAAGTATAACATACATATATACATACGTTCCTGCCTACGTACACATAAACTCATTCCTGCAAGGACTACTGCGAACATTTTAATGATCTTGTATCAACCAAAATACATTACTTTTATTTGTAAAAAACTTTAATTTATTTATATGTATAAAATTTTTGTTTCTATTTACGATTTGATTTTCTTGTTTTATACCCCTCTATCTACTAACAAGGCCAAATCAAACTAATCTGTTTCAGCACACATACACCTCACTATAACGGATAACCCACTATAATACATGTATAAGGATTATTTGGATTTCAGTCGATTAAGTCTTTTTAGTTTTATTTCCATCCTTATTTATTTGTACTTAAGTTAGTAACAATAAAATCAAGAATTTTTTTATTCATCAGATTTTTAATAGAACATGTTAAATTTCTGAATAACAATTTACCTTATATACCAAGTAAAATGGCATCTGAACAAGGACAATTAGATTTTCCTTGATATTTTGAAGATTTTCACAAGCTAAGAGCTATTTAAAGTACCTAGAAATTCTAGTCAATAATTTTTTTAAGTGTTGTTTTTCATTTTTTATATAACAAAAACATCGAATTTCTTCAGGTCTGTCCTGGGTATGAATATAAACTACATCCAGCAGCAAGGACTCTAGCACTATCTTTTAAATTCTGTTGTTCCTAGTTCCACTCTGACCCGGGATGGTAGCACCTGTTAGGGGTTCCAGCTATGTGAAAATAATGAACCTCTAAACTGGGCTCAAAACTATGAAAATGCAAAAATGTAATTTTATAGTGAAAAAATCACCAATACATTTTCATAGTAAAATAAAAAATACCAGTGATACATTTTTGTAATAAAAAATAAATTTTGGCATTAAATGACCCATAAAGACTTAATATGTCATTAAACGAACAAAATATTTATATAAAAGATTTAAAAACCGACATTGTAAAAGTATATATAAACATATACATAAATATAAAGGGGCAGAAAAGTCGCCCCTTTATATTTATGTATATTTTGCAAAATATACAACAAAGAAATAGCAAAATAGGGTTAACTGATTATCGATCCTCGTTCTTTAGAGTTAACCGAGGACAAAAATATGTGCACAATATATATAAAGAGGGAGAGAAAAAGTTACCGGTAGAGAATCAACAGTATAAATCACAGGCAGTTTAATGTCTGCTTTTAAAAATTAATAAAATTTTGTATCCACCACAGATTATGTAAACATTTATAAGTTATTTTCATGCAATAAATGTATTTTTTTAATCTTACATTATTTCACATTATGTTTCGGACTAAAGACTCCAAAAGACCCCAACAGAAGATGTGCATTTTAAACAGAGCAAATGAACTTTGACTCGCTGCGATAGCTTTCTTTGGCAATTGGTTTGAAAGTGGTTTCCTAGATTACAAAAGGAATATAAGTTCGATCCAGACAGGCAAACAAACAGACAGACAGTGTGAGTATATGTGTGCCTTGGAAAATTATTTATTTTCCTTAGAGAAACCATTAATATCTTAAATGTTTCAGGTATCAGTCAACCCCAGTTCCTTAATGTAGAGTAATGGGTGGCAGAATGAATTAAGCTACCAACGTCCTATATATAATACACATATAAGAAATCACTACCGTAAATAAATTTAGGGTCGATATTCTTGAAACATGCCTGGTTGCAATAAGGTTACTGCACCACGGCATGTTTCAGCAAAATATTCTTTATTTCAGTTGAAATTAATTATGATGGAATAATAATTCATATTATTTTAGAAACTGCAAATATTATTCAACATTCACAGCACGTCAAGCAAAGAAAAAAATCTGTTTACATAGAGTTAAACTGCAATGAGTTGCAGAAAGCACTACCCAACATTCTATTACTAATTGCTACATAATTTACGTTTGCTTCATTTACCCGTAACAAATGGTAAATTGTTTTTGTGCCTGAAGTTATTCTGAGACCATCGTATATTGATTTCAATCTCGAGGTAATGTTCAGTTGCTCTGTTTGGGTTGCAATTGTAATTCAACATATAACAACGAAAAGTAAAAGAAGAATGGAATGAAAGTTTTACAACGTAACAACTTTACAGAAACTAATCCCGAACTGATTCTACAGCAGAAATGAAGGAAGTGGAATATTAACCCTAAAACACTAACCACGGGTATATAGTATCCATCGCAAATGACTTCAGTGAGTGTGAGTATGGTTCCCGCGCTCTGAGGGGACCCAGCTGCTTAGTAGCTTCAGTTGCCCACTTGACAGCTTAGGGGAAGTTTGCGCCGTCTCGCTCTCTCTACTCCCCAGTGCTGTAGACTTGTGTTTGGGTAAGGTATGCCCATGATTGATGATACACAGTGTTGTGCACGGCGGGTATAACCTACTCAGGATAGTGTTTGCGTACTATTTTAATGATCAACGATGGAATGAAAAACAGGATTATGAGAATGTGTAAATAGTGATTGTATGCTACTTACAAATTACCCTTTCAGATTACAGGTTTATTCAAAATGGCTTTGAGTAGGAAATCAATTACAGACAGTGAAATAGAGGCTATTTTATGTGAGAGTTCTGATGATGAAGTGGACAATTTAGAGCTTGAAGAATTATATGACAGTGACATTGATGCTAAATATGTGCAAGAACTTAGTGACAGCAGTGACAATAGTGACTTGGGGGATGTACTTACAAGAAAGAAAAAAAGTAGTGTGTGCCTTACCTTGCCTGTGGTAGGCACCTCTACTGCACCTGCTACTGTCCCTGTTGTTGACCTTGCTGCTTCACCTGCTGTTTTCCCTGCTGCTCTCCGTGGACAACGACGATGCACTCTACCTCAAACAGATCGTGATAAGCTTGTTGTACACTTCAACACAGTTACCATTAGATCTAGAAAGGGCTTTTTATGTGGAGCACTAGGCCAAATACAGAAAGAAATATATTCCATAGTGTCCGTCCTGGCCCGTCCCAACAAACTTCCCAAGCCGGCATCCCAGAAAAGTGTTTCGCTTTGTTGCTTGTGGATGAAATCATCAATGAAATTGTGCAGTGGACCAACCAACCAAAAAATAAACATTGATGCAGCAAAATATAAGCATCAGAAGGCCACAATACAACCTACAACACCTGAGGAGATACCTGCCATGTTTGGGGTCCTCATTTTTAATGGCTTCAGGAGAGACAACCACTTCTCAACTAAAAAAGTCTGGAGCCCTAAAGTTGGTTTCAATTTATACAGGGCCGATATGTCTTTCCTCCTCAACTGCCTATACTTTGATGACAGCGAACAGTGAAGAGGAACCGACAGGTTTGCCCCAATCAGAAAGGTGAGGGATATTTTTATCGAGGCCTGTAGCACCCATTATATTTCACACGAGTTCCTGACTCTTGATGAGCAGTAGCTTGCCTTCCGTGACCGCTGCCCCTTTCGCATCTACATCGCAAATAAACCAGCGAAGTATGGCATCAAGATCGTCATGGTAAATGATGTCAAGAGCAAGTACATGCTGTCAAGTATCCCCTATCCTGGCAAGTAGGGGACACGGACGACAGACGGGCAAAACCTTGGTCACTCCTTCACCAAGGGTCTGACAAAGTGCTACCACAGCACCAACAAGAATATAATAACCGACAATTGCTTTACCTCTAGGCCCTTCATCCAGGATATGCTTCACAATTATGGGATGACGCTGATTGGGACAGTCAGAGGAAACAAGTCAGAGATACCAGAAGAGATGAAGGACCAGACAACACCCCTTCCAGCAAAAAAATTGTCCTCCTCATGTCTTCAATGCATGCAAATAAGTCCTTGGTCAGCAGTGGAAAGCTAACAATTATCGAGGACTACAACAGGACAAAAGGAGGAGTGGACATTTTGACCAAATGTGTGATCAATATTCGTGTGGGAGAAAGACCAAGAGGTGGCCGATCTGTGTGTTCTATGGCATGCTGAACGCTGGGGGTCATCAAATCCTGTATCATCCATGGGGAAATATGCAGAAGGCAGGTGGCAGACAGATAAAGAGGAAGCAGTTTATGCAGATGTTGGCTGAGGAACTGGTGGAACACTGGGCAGTGCATCGCCTCTCAAATCACACTCTGCCGAGGCATCTCAAGTATCACATATGCACTGTTTTTGAGCTGCCCACTCCCCCTGGATCTTCAAGAGTTTCTGACCTGCCTGCAGCAGACATGAGGGAGTCCATGGTGCGCTGTGTTGCCTGTCCCACGAAGGCAGGCAAAAAACACGCTTCCAGTATCTGTCCTGTCAACGAACTATGTGTCCCAAACATTATTATACCATGTGTAGCAACTATATTGAGATAAGGAAATGCACCTGAAAACTTTATTTACTTCTACATAACAAATAAATAGTCAGTTGCTACAGTCATTTTAGTTAAAAAATTATTAGTATAAAAGATGATTTTCGTAGAAGACAAAATAAGGCCTTTTTTCATGTTCGTCGCTACAGAAGCCGCAGCAGCTCTGGACCAGTACCCGCTTCAGCAGTGGCTCACAAAACCTGGAAAGCCGTATGAGGAGTTTCGAAGTCACAGGAGGATAATTTTTATTCATTTTTTTTCGAATTTTCTTATTTTATTGTAATGATACAATTTTCAGTACCTGATTTTCTTACCTAAATAATGTTTATTAACGTTAATTCAAAGTACAAAGTTTGAAGTGCCTGCATGTAAAATATTTCAAATAAAGATTTTTTTTTTCTGATATTTTCAAAATCGGGTATGATGTACCCATGGTTAGTCGTAGTGTAATTTTAATTGATGGTTAGTGTTCTAGGGTTAAATAAAGTTCCGTAGAAAGGGAGATAACTATATCTACAGTTTACTCAAACACAGCACATACTCTAATACGCCACATATCTAGAAACATCATCAAGGATATTTCATAGATACGTTGGGTGTTTCATGCCTATCAACAGTCAGAGTGTTTCACTTTGTTGAGATCAAGGCACAAATTGTGTTCAATAGAGTTACTTCACCCACATCTCTCATCTCCTGAAACAGATCCAACGTGAATTAATTTCTGCTGCCCAAACGTGTTGTAGGTTCAGCAGAGACAGAACTGAGAACAAATATTCCTTTTTCGTAACAGATAATCATTCGTACGTTTTAAAAACTTTGAACAGTGTACATGGTTTATTTCTCGAATGAAGTATTCATTATACATTATCTTTTTTCTAATTTCAATAAATTTTTAAAAACAGAAATCTGGGATTTCTGAAAATTTTACGTCCGACCAAGAAGTTCTTCCCTACCCCCAAAATATAATCTGATATTTAGTCATTTGGTCAGATTTTTGGAAATGGGTCATGCTGCGAATTTTTGAGCATCACTATAATTTATAAATAATCTATGGAGATTCTTTTTTCATATTATACTGTCAGTTGTGGTTCTTAAAATTAACTAGAATAGTACGATTGCTTTTATAATCCTGTAATTAAAAAGATCTTGATAATGTTCGACCATACTCCTTTTTTATATTATTTAGAAGGGTGATTGTTCTTTTTATGTACAGCACCTCTACAGTGCACGGCTTTTTTAAAAACTAAAACCATTATCAACCCACCTGTGTGGCTTTTCAAATCCCTGTAGCGCTACAAAAATAAATTAAATTTCCTTGACTCAGCAATATATTATGTATATTTAAAAGGCTGAGGAATATGCCACGTAACATGTAAGTCGCCTCATCAGTTGATGCCAGTTCATCAAAGTGACATCAAGTCTACTCTAGACCTTTATTTTCTTCTACCTTTTTTGTCAAAGCAACACCACAGTTGCAATGTACGACTAAGCTAACTGATTACTATGACCTAATTTCACTTTTCTTTTCCATACCTACCTATGCGCCACTGGTTTGCGCCCTGAATAAACAATCAAGTTCTGTAAATATGTAGATAAAGTATTTTATTTCAAACAATTATAGATATTTTGTACGTTTACATTTTAACATTCTGGCTCCACGTGGTCAGATCCTTTAACACCTTTAACACTCTGGCTCCTCGGGCTATTTCCATGGGTCAACATGCACCAGACCTAACTCTTCCATTCTGGCCCCTCAACCTTCGGCGTCTTTCTCTTCGGGTTGAGGTGTCTATTTGGTCTTAACTGAACTAAAGGGGGTTGGCCGTAGGTCCCTGATCATCCGTAGGTCAGTCAACCGGCTCACTGGTTTAAATCTGCTTCCTGCCCACGTTGTGATTATTAGATCCATTATTCGTTCACGGTCGACTGAAGATGTAGGCATGGCTGGGGGTGTGGTGTTAAACATTTAGAATACAGCAAAAAGAAATAGAGAGAAAAAAATAATGTCCATAGAAAGCCGAACAAATAACTGTTCGATGGTTGCACTGTTAATGTCTTTTATATACAAGAAAAGAATAGAAAAAGAAAAATGTTACAGAAAGTAAAAGTGTTTTTTGCATAACAACTCACACACTGAAGTCTAGACACACACACACACACACAGGGAGAGAGAGAGAGAGAGAGAGAGAGAGAGAGAGAGAGAGAGAGAGAGAGAGTGTGTGTGTGTGTGTGTATAGTTGCTAAATTATCTCAGAAGATATATAACTCTTTTCAACAATGTTCTACAGACTCTTTTGACGGAGTCGATTCCTCTCAAATAAATCGCTGGGACCGCGGTGTCTTGCAAAGGTGCTGGTACAAACGACGGATGATGCAATTCTGATATTGCCCGGTTAGTCACGACATTAAGCTTTATATACTCAGCGGTTTCCAATACGACTGCTATAACGACGTTACTTCTCATAGTCCTTCAGCGACTATTAAATTTCGACAATCCGCAACAAATTCGAGGCGACGCTTAAACTTTTCAAATCATAAATCTCCTTGTCGGGAACTACTCAATCCGAACTCTTCACAAAACATCAGTTTCATATAATCATTTCATAATCTTCTTCTTCCTCTACCTTGTCCTTCCATCGTCATCGCACAACAAATACAATCTGCAACAAACCTCTGTCTGAAACTATAGGACCAAACGCAAGTAAAATAAAAATATATATTTTACTCTCCTTTTTTATACAAAGACGTCTTTGGTTAGGGGGTTGACTGGTCCGAATTGTCAGCAACCTTACTCCAACGGGGGTGGGGGTTGACCTGTACGCTCACACGGTTCTGGTCTCTCTTATCAGCACCCCCTCATCGGCCAGACCCGACGACAAACGACCGTATACTTCTACGGTCGTCAACCGACTCTCTTAACTTCAGCATTACGACATGCTTATATAGGAAAGCAGCGGTTATAAGCTAGGATGCCATGCACTTAACATGATTGTCTGTTGCTACAGCCAAAAATCATGTGACCTCCAAAGGTTTTTTGCTTAGTAATCGCTATTTCAATTTCACTTGCAAAGAATTACTTTCGTTCATTTCCACCGTTCTCTGGTAACTCAAAATAAACGGCACTCAACTTACGCTAGATTCATATTTCACCATTAGTAAACAAATACATCTCGATTTTCAATCTCCTCCAAAATCCTTTTTATCAAAAATTATTATTTCTTTTACCTCCATTGTTTTCTGATGGCACAAATATAACGGCCTAACTTGTGTTTATATCAAATTTCGCCACAGGTAAACAATTATGCTGGTTTATTCCAATGTTCAATTCAATACAAATTTTCGACCAAAAGAAAAATAATTAATATCGCCACAATTTTCTGGAAGTCGAAAATCTGTTTTTAAAAAATTCTTAATAAAAATTAAAAAGAAAAAATACGAATGACGTTTCGGCCGTTTCGGCACTCTTCAGGTGCCAGAAATTTTGAACCTTTTAAATGTGTGTATGAGTTTATAAAATATAAAGATAAAATATAGTCTTAACTTTAGATTAAAGAACAAGGAAGAAACGTATTTCGAAAGTAATTTTATATATAATACATCGTAATCTGAAGGAAGCCTAGTACTGAGGATTCTGTTGTACAAAAATAAGCTAAAATTATTAATATTATTTTTAATAAAATTATTAATCCAACTACTTCAGTGAAACTAAAGGAGAATATTTTAATCAATATTTGCGGTTTGTCTCCGACTAATTTCCTAGTTTTTTTTATACCAACGTTGATAAAATTATTCTAAAGAAAAAAGATTAAAACAAACTGAGAGAATTCAGACAAGAAATTTTGAATCAACTTTAGTTTTTTATATACCAAGAATGGCTCAAATCATGTAAACCCATCTCCATTATTTAATATATTTTATGCTAATGTTAAACCAATGCAAGGACTATGAGACACTCAAGATAGAGAGTTACTGCATGGTGTTGCATGAGTGTAAGATAAGACAAGAAGTGCAGTTTTTGAGGTTTTGTAGGAAAGATAAGTGTTAAATCTAAACTTGAAGAGGTTAATATTGCAGTGATCGGTAAAACATCTGTTGGATTCTGCCGCACAAAGCAGCAGTTCTTGAGAAGAAACTGCCCGAGTGGAACTTATTTCTTACAAATGGGATACGAAAAGAATGGGGATAATTAATGCTCGTGTACGTAACATGGTGGGTCTCAGTTGCAATAGTCAGGACTTGTGGAATGTAGCTTATCAGAACACTTGCCATGGAAAAAGCGAAATATTAGCGAGAGACTTGTGACTTTTCGTCTGTGGGAAAGGGTTTGTAGGTTGGAAAATAATTTTGAAGTCTAACAAAACAGCGCAAATACGGCAGAAATATTCCATTTTTGGTATGATCTGGCTCTTGTAAGTGCCCTCTATTATATTGATGCATTTAGTGAATTCGGAGCTTGGAAAGCGGTCTCTGATGGATGAAAGGAGGAAGTTTCTATTGATGTGATCATATGCGACTGTTAGGTCGACATAGTAGGTATTCAGCTTCCTATTAGAGAGGTATGCAATTTTCTAGAGTTGTTTCATGACATATATATAATGATTATATCCCATACCAGAACAAAAGTCAAATTGTGTCGTGAGGATCTGACTTTCGTAAAGCGGTGAGAGCCTAGTTAATTTCATCACATCTGAGTTTATGAATGCGCAGGGCATTGTCTAGAAAAAGATTATATAGACTGGGGATGTCATTTCCTGTTTTTGTTGTACTTCTTGTGAAGTTTGAAAGGTTTCCATATGGTGGTCCTCGCCAGACATATAAGACTTTGTGAACTGATATAGTTCCTGTATTATCTTGTGTTCATTAATAGTTTCACTATAATAGATCCAACTGAGATACCTCTGTGTGTATGCGAGTCTTGAGAGCTATGACACATCGTGTCAAAAGCCTTTGATATATCTAAGGTGATGTCCACATCCAATTAATTTATTGTCTAGTGTCTCACTGATTCTGGGAATAATGGCAGCTAAGATATCAGAGAGAAATCCATACTGATCAGGAGGTTGTTCCCCTTGAGGTGTTCAACACCATTCTTGATTGTATATTTGAAAAGTTTGTTGATGACAATAAGGAAGCTAATGGGTCGATAGGGATAGGGACAGGGTTGAATTTCCAGGAAATGTTACAATGCTGAACAGACTCTTGAGGGTTTGCTTTCCTAATCACTATAAACTCTTCAAGTCAAGGGTCAACCGTTATCAATCCTATATATGTCCTTATAATATGCAATCTCCCTATATATCACTTATATATTCTCTGACTTGGTGCGTAATTTCTCGCAGAAGTGTACTTACATTGAGCAGGTGTTATTAAACAGGAAAAATGCAAGCTAGCTAACAAAAGAAAATAAATATGGTCTGAAAAGTCAAAGAAGCGGACACCGGGTGACGAGGAAAATTATGTTGAGACAACTGTTTTTCAGGTCAGGAAATATGGAAACAAATGTATTTATAGTAAAATAAATATTATTGCATCGAAGGAATGTGATTATGTTTGATAAACAGCGTAGCCAAAGTCAGAGAATATAAACCTCGAAATTGTTCATTATAAGCGGCATCTCGTTTGAATCTGTGTTCAAACGAGATTCGGTCTATATAAAAGAAAAGACAAGAAAGACAGATCAAGAACAAGATCGAAAGTAGACGAATCAGGGGGGGAGATGGAGATGAAATTGGATTGAGGAGAAAACGAAACCAGCGATGAATGTATGTGCGTGTTTACCTTTGACCACTCATCTGCACATAATGGTCACCGAAGAGAATAAAAATATATGTTAATATTTTTATATATACATGTTGGTTGGGCACCTCGAGGTGGTGTAATGGTTAGCAAGCTTGCCTTACTATAATTATTACATTTAAGTAGAGAGTTCGATCCTCACTGGGTGTCCCTTACTTTCGGCCTTGTGCCACATCTAAGCTACGCTTAGGAAATCGCTGTATATGTGTTGGTCGTTATCGCTTATCTGTCAAGTCGTTTGTTGTTCCAGCAGCAGCAACAGCAATATATACCAAGCACGACAGTGGTATTATAACACATCCTTACATTCCCATTCGGTAACTTTCTACATTGAGTGGCACTTAGATCTTGTATTTGATTTTAAAATATCATTAAAATATTTAAAGAAAAGTAGACGTGTAATAAACAAGAATAGTAGATTGACTAGCAAAAACATATATAAATAAGTGTAGCGAAAGTAAATATACAGAAAAAATGCAAAATATTAAGAACATTTGCTAAAAACATGAAAGCATCCGAATTATGATATTTAAGTAAACATCACAAAGAGAAATGTGTAAACTGCTTTTTCAACATAAATGTTTAGTGATGAGTGTTTAGCAACTCTAGATGTTGGATTATTTATAAAAAATAATCAGCCAACACAATTTAGAAGACAACAATGGGTTGGTGGAGTTATATTTTAGGCTAGTGTTGTAGATAGTAAGATTATAAATCCCTTCAAAGTTGATAATAATGTCAAGATAAATAATTATTCTTGGTTAAGGCCTTTTTTGAGTGGTACATTATATAAATAACAATCTTTCAGGGAAAGAGTATATTTCATACAAGAATTTGCTCCTTCAAAATTTGCAAAACTATTTGTCAAAAAGCTTAAAAAAACCCAAATAATGGAATATCTTCAGATACCAATTCAATAGAAAACTTGTGGTTTATCATTAATAGCGTTTTATATTCGACAACGTGAAATGCTGCCAGATAATTTGCTGCTTAATGTGTAATTAATTGATATTACACTGAAAATGAATTGTTTAGTGTTCACTGGCGCTTATGTTACGTGTCCTACTCTATATAGGCCAGCTGTCTGAAAAGCAGTTTAATATTTGTATCTCTTTTGCCTCCAATGTTTTACTACTGAGCCACACTCGCGTCTGCTGCAAAAGTAATCACTTTGGCTATATTTGCGAGTGAAATGCCTTCACTTTGTAAACGTAACACGCAAAAGCTTGTCCAATATTAATAACTATGCCAAGAATAATCATGTTTCCAGGAAAGATAAATTTTTATCTTATTTCAACTTCTCTTTCGGAGTAAATATGCTAAAAACTGTAAATAATCTTCACTCGGATCACTTTATCACTTGAGAGAAAGAAAACATCTGCTCTTCGAGGAATGCACTATGGATAGCTATACTCACATACTTCTTCCGGCATTGATTGTCTAATGCGGCTTCTGTTTTTGAAGAGCTTTCAACGTTGCAAAGGATTCGCTCACTAATGCTATATAAACAGTTTAAAGTATTTTGCATTTTAAGACATAGGTCGATTTTATTTATGAAATAAGCATAAGAAAATCCTTGTATGTTACTGCAATATATAGAATTTAACAAAATGCTTTCATAATTATAATGTTAATACGCGTAGCCTGACATTTGGATGTGGAGTGACGTTAGTGTTAACGGTACAGAAAACGGAATCGAATATATGCGTTCGAGTATTGGTTCATACAGTATTGTATGTTCATTTCCTTGAGAAAGACATTAATTCTTTGCATTGCCACTGGTGTGTTACGAAGGGGAATAAAATTGTGGGTGGGTGGTAATTCACACAAATATACTTCGAATAAAATACTTACAAATCAGATTATATTCCAAAAGATAACCTTTTTTTCCACAAACCGAGGACTTGAAAAGTATGTTTTGAAGCATATTAATTTTCATAGTTAGTGTAATAATTTAAAATTCATCGACACTTTAGTCATATCAGCAACAATTTAAATCATAGTAGGTTGATTAAAAGCAACTGAACGAATCAGTGAAAATAGAAATTGGCCACATATGATGAGATTGACAAAAAGTACAAAGAGTATTTTAAAAGAAAACAATTCCTTTTTTATTCAAAGGATCACTAAAATTAGGGTACCAAATCAATGGGCATATCAGTAAGAGATTGTTGTAAACTTGCTTATTTTTTTATGCATTTAGATATCGATTCAGAGAGTTTGTATTCGTTTTTGGTACAATGTTTGGCAGATTGAACAGAACGAATGTTGGAAATTAAAGCTATTTACAATCTTGAGCGCCCTGTTAAACACTTAGAACTCAACTGACTAAATTATGTCTTGCGATTATTAATTTGCAGGTGAAGATATGAAGGTGTTCAATATCGGCTCTGGTATTTAAAAAAAGCAAATGCTTTACAGGAATATTACCAAAGTCATTTTATTAAGAAGCCATGATTAACACCAAAATAAATGCAGTCTGTATATAATCTCTTGTTTCTGTTTTTTTTTTTTTGTTGTTGCTGTTGTTGTTTTTCTTTCTTTCTCTCTCCACAAGAACAATAACTGTCGCAGTCAATGAAATTATGCGTTTTTTCTTCATTTCTTAAAGTGATTTACTTTTTATTTTTGTACAACTCGCGGTGACTAAATACGCAAACATTTATTTGCTAAACTAGTTAGCTTTTTATTGTACAAAACGTATATTTTCAGTGCACAGTATTTATTTATTCATTCATTTACTTTTTCAACATTCGCATTTTTTGGATGAACTCGTTTTAGGTATTTAAAAGCATGCCTCCCTATTAATCAGCTTATCCTCTATCCATAAAACAATTTTACACGATCAGGCATGAGCTCTACAAGAGACTTCCTCTGGTATTAGATGTTATCAGCATGTCATTAACTACCCCAACTTATGCAGCGATGTTTTTCTGCAGAGCTAATCTTTTAATTCAACAAATCTCTTAATTTCTCAATGGAATTGAAATGTGAGGAGTTTCGTGATCAGGGTAAAATAGTGAGGTCTTCTACATGTTTCAGAAACCATTGCCACTCGCTCAGGGTGCATTGTCCTGCTGAAAGATAATCAGTGTCATTGCGGAAGAATGTTGCTACAAAGAAGTGTACCAGGATTTCAATGATGCTGATGTTGGTCGTACACAAGAAAAGTAACTTTCCATATGAGTCAATGTTTCCGAAATCATCACACGAGCTGGTTTCTTTCCTGTAGTGCATTTTTGTACCATAATTTCTCCAAGATTACGACGTGCACATACCTTGTCATCTACCTTATTCAGAAAGAAGAGACATTCATTGAATAAGACAACCTTCAATACGAATGATCACTAATTGATTAGCATAGATACAGTTCCGTCGCAAGAAGGATTTCATTGATTCATTTCTTATGGATTAATCTGTAGGTTATTAAAAGCCGAAATGTATTTTAGATTGGAAGAATAACCATTTTTTACGAATAATGATGATTTTTTGTATATACAAGTAATACTATTTAGCACATATTTGAAGGTAAGTAAGTGCAACAAACTAGACTGGAATTCGAACTCGGCTCTTAAATTTCTTATTTCGAGCCGCTATCATTACACCTCCTAAACATCCACCGCAAAAGGTCAATATAATGTGCATTGTAACGCATTCTATTCTGATAAAATCTATTTGTAATTTTTACCCCAGTATCCAATCTATTGACTCGTAATTTTTGGGAAACACTCGGTTCAATTCTTACATTGATATGTCTTGGCTATCCAATACTTTAAAGACAGTTGGTGATTTTCTTCTCCTTGAACCACTACTGATAGATACTCACCATAATTGACTTATTTCTATGCTATTTCAGGAATGTTCTGTTTTTTTTTTTTTTGTTTTTATCTTTAACGATTTTGTTTCTTCGGCATTCAGGACATAAAAATTAATTGCTAAAATCTGGCTAACTTGTATATGTATACTTCTTGCAACATGTCTCTTGTCATAATGTCTTCGTTCATCAATGTACATAAAAAAGTATGCATATGTATCACTCAGTAAACCGATAACTACGAAAAATATATGCAACTAAAAGTAACCTCGGATTCCAATCAAATCTACTGAGATTATTTATTCTCCCAAAAGAAAGGCACTTTGATTTGAGTTATGTTCCCATATAAGACACCCAGGCGTTAAATATTGTATAAAAAGTTTAATATAGGTTTTTAGGTTTTAGCACCAAACCGTTTCATTGAACACATTGAACCCCCAAGACTAATCATTCTTGATCAACTGTATCAATGACGCATTTGGATGTTGTAGTATACCTAGAAGTAGCAATAAGTGGGCTGAGATTATTTACTTCAAGTACCGACCTCATATTAATTACACTCACTGGCAACTAAGCCATACTAAAGCATCAATACACCAAAGTGGAGCATCCCAAATGTCAAATTAGTTATGCTAGTTAGCAGAAATCTACATAGAAGTAAGGTTGCTTATTCTGAATGTGTACCAAAAAGCATTTTGCTATAATGGCTCATATTAATCTCTTATTGGTTGCAGCTTACATGAGCAGTCAGCTTTACATCCCCGAATGTAATGTGTACCTCGAATTTTGTTTTTTACTTTGCAGGTGTTTGATAACTTTAAGCAGAAAGCTATTTATCCTGTGCACTTCAAATAAGCTTGTATTATTGCCCTCGGGGTGGCCAACTATTTTTAAGATCCTAGACAATAATAAGCTGCAAACTCAATCCAACAGGACAAGTAGTCGGCCTCTGAATTCTTACTCACGTCACACCATCTGCCGTTAACCGCCTTACTGTACAGACTAATTCTGGTATGCAGCCTTTTGATTAGCGATCTGTTATTGGCATCAGTTGGCTTTGGTCTGTCTGTCTGACTGTTGAATGTTAGAAGAGTCAAGTATCTTAGTCGGCGTGTGCCAGTATCGTATTCTTTACCTGCTGCTTATTTTGAACCAACACTGCACGAGGTTTTTAAACAAGAGATAAACTCTTACATGCATGTTTCCCACAATCACCAAACATTGACGCTTTTTATGGCAGTCCATTGATATTTGATGTTCTCTTCAGAGATGATATATATATAGTAGGTTGTCATTGTAAGATTATTCGACTAACTGCTTGGAGAATAAATAGACTTTTACCTTAATTTTAAATGTGTGTGTGTGTGTGTGTGTGTGTGTGTGTGTGTGTGTGTGTGTGTGTGTGTGTGTGTGTGTGTGTGTTATAATCATATCGCCCCAAGCAAAGCGCTTTACTGCCACTGTTTTGCAGGGGGTTACATAGAAAGAAAATTATGAGAAAGAGTGACAGGTTATAGGAGGTGTCAAGAAGTGGATAAGAGAAGGATGAGAATACTGATGAAGGTGGAGTGGACGGAAAAAGAAGCATGAGAGAGAGGGTGCAGGTTAGTGAGATAGGAAATGATTATTGACTTTACATTTAAATTCTTGGAGATTGTAGCTGTCGAGGAAGCAAGTAAATGGAAGGGAATTCCACAGGCGGAAAGTGCGAGAAAAGAAGCTGTTAGAGTAGAATTTGCGTTTATATTTTATTGGTTTCACAGTAAAAGGGTGGGAGCTAGTTGCTAATCTTGTGGCTTGAGTAAATTCATATATAGGGGGCACCAGTGAGCTAAGTTCATCGGAGCAGAAGCCGTGAAAGTATTTGTAGCAGAAACACAAGGAAGACACATTGCGCCGGTGAGAAAGTGACTGTATCTGAGCTGCCAAGTCGGGATCGATCACATTACATATTCTTCGTTGGATTTTGTCAAGGACACCTAGGTGGAAAGCAGGAGCACCCGACCAGATATGGCAGCAGTATTCAATGCACAGGCGGATGGTATATATGTGTAGGATTGTTTCAGACGGGAAGAACTTTCTGGCCATACAAAGAGAACTGACTTTCTTAGCAGTGGATTTAGCTATGGATTCTATATAGTCATTCCACATGAGGTCTGTTGTGAGAGTTAACCCGGGGAGGTGCAGTGTTTTGCTTTCAGGGAGACTAGCCTGATCCATGCTAATTGGTTTAGAAGCGATTGTCTGTGATGGTTAATAGATAGCTGCTTCGTTTTGGAAGCATTAAAATCCACGAGCCATTTCTTACCCCAGTCCGCCACGGATTGGAGGTCCTTTTCAAACTCGGCAGCGAGATTTACTTTTTCAGCCTCGGCAGATTTTTGATCGATGCGAGAGTAAACCGTAGTGTCGTCAGCGTATATACCTACTTGGGATCTTATTAAATCTGGGAGATCATTAATGTAGATAAGGAAAAGCATAGGACCTAGAATAGATCCTTGAGGGACACCTGCGTTCGTATGATAGTATTGGGAGGCATGTCCGTTCAATACTACCTTCATTGTGCAATTTGAAAGGAATGACTGGATAACGTCAAACAATTGTCCAGTTATACCATAGCCTCGCAGCTTGCGTAGAAGGTCAGCATGCCAGACTCTGTCAAACGTTTTGGAGATATCTAGGGAAAACAGTTCGAACTTCGCAGTTCTTGAAAGAATGGTGTATATACTCAGTGATGGTCGTGAGCATATCAGCAGTAGACCTATTGAAGCGGAAACCATACTGTTTGTCAGAGAAGAGTCTGTGAGCTGTGAGATGTTGAACCACCTCGGCGTTGATGATGGCTTCGAACACTTTGCCAAAAATTGGTAGGAGGTTAATAGAGTGATAATTAGAGGGGTCAGAGGGTTCACAAGTGTTTTTATATATTGAAACCACGGAGGAGGAATTCTAGCAGGCAGGAAAGCAAGAAGTATAGAAGCAGTAGTTATAGAGTTTGAAGAGAACAGAGGAGAGTTCAGGGAAACATTTCTTCAGGACAATGATTTGGATTCCGTCGCCGCCGCTCGCTTTATGGTGGTCAAGCTTTGAAATTATATTAGAAATCACCGAGGGGTTAAAGTGGATGTCATTCAGTTGGGCCTCAGTTCGGGGTGGGGAGTCGAGTACAGATACCCCAGACGAGTCCAGTGTTGAGTGGTGGAGAATCTACTAGAGAAGCACTCAGCTTTATCTTTTGTAGAGGTAAGGACCTCAAATTTGTTGATTAGAGGGAGGGGGTGAAGGTTTGCTATTGTTTAGTACAATTGTACAGAGCCTCCAGTAGTCTTTGAAACTGAACTTACCGGATGCTATGTGCTACTTCATTCTGGCTGCAAACAGCAGCTTAGCATCTTTAAGTATCTTCTTGCACACATTGCGAGCAGAGGCAAAGAGGCGCCTGTTATGGTCCGAGGCGTGACTCCGATAAAACCGGAAGAAGTGATTTCGATGGGCGATGGCGGCCGAGCAAGCGGGGGAGAACCAAGGGGACGAGTGGGATTTAAGTCTCAACTTCCTGGCTGGGACGAAAGCTTCGATGCCAACCATAACTCAAGAAGAGACCTCGGCAGCACAGTCTTCAACGGGAAGACTAAAGACTTTGTTCCAAAGGACGTCACACAGGAAATCGCGGAATGTCCCAATCGGCTCTTTTATAGCAGTAAGATATTCTGCTAGTTATTAGTCATCCGCATACAGGCCTGTTTCGCTGTATCACAGCTCATCAGTGTGGCTAGACACATCCACTTGCTTTCAGCCGTGATCGAAACTCGACCGATGTGGTGTCAGTCGGAGTCCCTATTTTCTAAACGATGGGCGCATGAAATGAGAGAGGGGAAATTTTAGCGTGTTATATATATATGCAGTGAATACATACGCCAGTCACCGACAAAACATAAATAATGAACAACAAACCAGATATTTGAGATAGAAAAATAAGTATATTAAACGTAAAGATACAAACTTGAACGCAGGTCAGTAATCCAGGAATACGATTAGTAAGAAATATATATACAAGTCTCTGAAGTGAATCCGTAGGAGAATTAGTATGTACACGTCGGAAGTTGACGGGTGCTGCGTAATAATCTTCTTCATAGCTACTATGAACTACTGATGCTGTATTCTCCGTGAAACCTCGGTATCTGTCTGACGCTTGCGGTAACTCCCTATGGCAGGAGTATATGCATACTCTAGACGAGTCTATTATCATGGAAAAAGAGGAGACCCCACAACATATATATAATTTAAAATCAGTATATATACACTTTAGAAAATTGAAAATGTTTACTAATAGACTCCGATTTTAGTTCTACACACTCACGCAGAAAGAAAGAAAAATACTTGATTTTAAAATTAAATACACACAAGCTAGGGTTAAATAGGGACTTAGGTGTTTTGAATCTTTATAAATATTTCAATAGTTAAATATTTTTTAGATACAATTAAAAAAAATTTCTCTAAAACAAAATTTATAAGTATTATTAAAGATAGGTTTACGTTTACAAATATTTAAAAAAATCTGTCGCTTTCTGCGTCACGTGATGTAAACAATCTCTCCACGAACGCTCTCGCAAAATACGTTTCTAATTTAAATTTTAAAATCATTTGTTTCTGATGAAGGGCCGAAGCCGGTCTGAAATATCAAATATAATAATAGAAATAAACAAATACTGTCAAAAAAATGCATTTTTAAACTTACAACTTTTTAGTAGTTTTTCCTATACATATTAAGACAGTATACGTGGATCATCACTATGTTATATATATATATATATATATATATATATATATATATATATATAATTTTAAATCAGTGTAAATATATATAAATAGATGTAAGAAATGAGCTGTAACTTTCACAGTTGATTTTATTATTCATTTCTCGATGTTCCGAAGTACTTTAATCTTCTGCCGAGATCATCTTCAGGGGTGTAAATTATGGTAACGAAAAATAACCGCAAAACTGTGTTGCTAAAAATTACTGTAAATTTACTTCTTTCTCCAAATGTAAATTGACGAATTGATTAGCGTTCATTAGAACGTGAAAATTATCCAAAATGGAATTTTTTATGTTGTAAATGTCATGTTCATGCACGTGTTAAAGCATGGAAAACTGTTCTTTTTTTATAAACATTTTAGAACATTACCACAGTATTCATATGGTTAATTTTATTATCTTACGGCTTAAGTTTTTTCATGAATATTGCCTCGAAGATCTGCAGTTTGCTTTTGTTGTTTTCTTGATGTAGAATAGTTGTTATCAATCGTTACTTTTTATTATTGGTAATGTAGAAAAGAATGTAGACAATGTAAACAAGTAGAGCCAGCACTTTGCTGCTGCTGCTATGACACTATCAGCTCTCTGCCTTCGGGTAGAGGACTCTCTCTGCTTCTGAGCGGAGAGCAGTAACCCAGTCGTGGTTCCGCCGAAGGGTTGAAGCACGACTGGGCAAAAATAGACAGGCATTTTTTGGCCGGGCTATATAGCCCGGAAATCCCAGTTATAAACTGACCATGTGTCACATGTTGCCCTTACTGGGAGGGACAGCTAAATAATGTAGACAAGAATGTTGTTGTAGATGTCCAGAAATGGATGAATGGTCAGACATGTGTAATGTAAGTTGTTGTAAATCCAGCATATATATATTTGCTATTTTTGTTTTTTATTTATTTATTTTTTTTCTGTTGCACGTATATATTATTTCTGTGATTATAGAATGGGACTTCGGTGGTACACGTTAAAAGTAGTTTTTTTTTTTTAGTATTTTAGGTTTAATTTTCAGTGGGGACAGAGAGTTATTATTATATATACATATATATTTTTTATAATAATGTCAATGGTTTTTCTAACAAGAACGCTAGTGAACAGATTTTCAACATCAAGTGATGCTATGGTTTTATTATTAGGTTTTTCCGTTTTTAATATTTGTATGAGTTCAAGAGATGATTTAATGCTGTATTTGTTAAGTAAATATGATGTAATTAATTGGTTAAGCGTTTTAATTAGTTGGTATATAGGAGTGGGTATTTGCGATATAATAGGATGAAGTGGAAAGTAGGCTTGTATGTTTTGGTAGAACCATAAGTGTATTCTGGTTTATAGTCTCCGAATATTTCGGTCAGTTTTAGACTGTCTTGCCCCGCATTATTAGCTGTGATTAATTTATTAATTTTTGCTTTAACTGAGTGGTAGGGTTACTGGAAAGTTTATTAAATTTGGTGCGATCATCAAGTAGCTGTTCTGTTTTTTAGTAGAACCTATGCTTTTCTATAAATTTTGAGAACAAATCTTAGTTATCCAGTCTTCGTTAAAAAATTCGTTCATTTCACACTTAACCGATTACTTATTTTCAACATTGTTTAAGTGAGTGGTATCTATAAATATTATATTTGATCTCTTTCATTTTATATTATCAGCGTTCTTTAAAAATAACTACACAATTTGTATTCAGCCGAATTTACCTGTTGCTGTATTACGGCTGCTATTAATTACTGTTTCTCTTAAAGCATACATTCTTTCATCAATCATGCGTATAAAAACATTCTCATACACAAAAAGAACTTTTTTAATACAAAGGTACAGATAGAAAAAAGTTGACATTTGGATTGTCAAAGAAGTAGTCATATTTCATGTCTTTATTTGATGTTTTGTTTATGAACATTTTAAAATATAAATCAGTTTGTAGAATAGTTTTTTGTCTCTCCTTTTTCCACTGCGAAATTAGTGACCTACAAAACTGGTGAACCCAAGTTGATTATTTCGACCAAACCATCTACAAAATTACTTGTCCTACTGAAATCAATGTAGAGAATTTTTCTTGCGGCTGTATTTATTTTACTATAGAATTATAAAATTCATGAAAAAAGCAATTAATAAAGGCATGGTTAGTCATTTGATCATTAGAAAAAAATGCAAAATTCACAGGCAAAGATGCAACTGGCATCCAAACAGAAATTAAGAGAATAAAGACACTGAAAGAAAATCCCTTTGTTGTCATGGTTTCTTGCTGTCATAGAAACGCTTAAAGGCAATCTAAAAGCAGTTATGAATATACTGAAAGTAGTTTTGTCACCTATGCTGACAAGTCTATTATAGCCAACGCCCCAAGGACATCATATTAATGGGCAGTCACTCTGGTAACACTAAGAAAAAGTAATAGGATACTCGACCTTGTCAATGGAAATCGCTTGTTTTCATAGATAGCAAAGAACATTTGTATACACTTTGCTAGTTGAACTGACAGGTAGCGCATAATGTTTCATGATTAATTAATGAAACAAAAACGACAATATTTCATTGTTCATTTATATATTAGCAGCATTAATCCGAAAAGTTTCACTTTGAAAGTAGAAATAATGAGATCATACAAAATAAATCTGAAAAATAGACTCAGTAAGTGGGTACAAAATATATTGCGCCAGACAAATATATTCAAGAATCAGTCTAGCGTCGTCTGACCCTAAGTGACCTGATATATATATTATATATATGTAAGATATTTAATAAAAACAAATTGATTATCAAATAAATAAGTAATGAAATAAACAAGTCATCTGTAGAATTTGAGGATTAAACAGGAAGCCTAACATCTCAAGTGTGCAATGGTGTGCTCTCCTACATTGTCACAGACTAAATTTTTCGACAATTTAAACATTTCTTTATATGCAAGAAAAAGTAAAGGAGATATTTGTGCATAAGTGCGAGAACATCACGTACACCACGATAACAATATGTATTTTCAAATATTGATGCTAACAGCTTGGATTTTATAAACATATTCATCAGTCAGTCAGTCAGTTAAGTGCCACACGTAATAGACACTTGGATGATCATGTCTCTTTCGATCTATGACTGACTAGGAAGATCTGCACACAGTAGGTTGCCATTTCTTTCTGGGGTAGACTGGTTGCCAACCAAGGCGACAGAACTCGATCACTCAATAGCTGGAGGGAGAAGAGATGGATTAATACCTTTTCTAAGGGTATTTGCGCGTAAGTGAATGCAAGGAATTAAATTGGAATATTCATACATCGGCTATTTTCTAGCTAGAATTTTTATAACAAAATATTAAATCAACCTCAAAATAATTTCCATTTATTATAAAAATTCATTATTCAAACTGTAAAATATTGCAACCTTCTAAAAGGTAAAAAATAAAAATTATTCCAAATCATTTCTTTCTTTTTATAAGAGCATGTTCTATGAAGTTTAAGTGCCCTTTAAAAAATGCATTTGACTAAAGAAAAGAAAACTCACTTTAGGTACATCAAGCTTCACTACAATGTTTCTTCTCTGAAGAGGATCCGAAAAAAGTTATTTTCTGCTCGAGAAATTGATTCTGCGTTTTACACCCGTGTTTTACTGAAGAGAAATCAAATACTCTTTTTAATGTACGCGTGGGTGTCCATTTAATTGCTTTATATTGAATAAGGTGTTCGCTAATTACTTTTTTAATTGGTTTGTTCTTGTCATTTAGGTTGACCTCTTTTTGTTGTGTTGACCTCTTTTATTGGCTTGACTTTTTTCATACTGTGTTAGTATGTTTGGGAAAAAGGTTTTTTTTAGGTCAGGGTTGGGTGATTGTGTTCTTGAGTGTATTTAGGTTTATGGACTTTATGTGTATTTTTCCCGTTTGGTGATTGTTATATCCTTTTCTGTTTTTGTCGTGATTGAGTGTTTGCATATTTATATTTATATTTTTATGTATATGGTAGTTTTGTGTCTTGTTTTTATTTGATTTTGTTGTTATTTATTGTTATATGTGTAGCAAAGTAGATATTTGTCCACATGTTTAGATTTTCACATTATCTCGTTTTTTTTTTTTGTTTTGTTTTTTTGTATTTTTTGTTTAATATTTCACTTTGATTTTTAAAGCTGATCATTGCTAGCTTCTCTTCTAGACATAATTTGCAAAAAAACAAAAAAACACCAGCACATTGCAGTAATAATACTGCAATGTGCTGGTGTTTTTTTTTTTTGTTGTTTTTTTTTTTCACTGTTTTCTATTTAATTTTGGTGGTAATGCTATTTCCTTCCTGGTTCTATATGTATTTTGATTGCGTTGTGTTGTTTTTGTATTTTTCTGTGTTAAGTTCTGTTTTGTGATTATTGAATTTTTCTTTGAAGGATGTTTATGTTGCTCCTATGTAAATCCTTTAGTTTGTGTTAGTGTTATTTGTCACAGTAGCTTTGTGTATTATGTTGTTGGTTAGACATTTATTATTAAGTGGACAGTTGTTGGATCATTCTCGCTTTCTAGCAGCCAGCAGAAAATTACTTTTAACAGGAAATCATAATACCATTCTTGAAATGAAGCTGGCAGAATAGCTAATTCTTTCGTACTTGATAAACTGATAATTCCGAGTTGATCATCCGAATCGAGTTCGAGGTCGTGGCTCTGGGTGTTTAATTAGTCTCATACTGAGATTTAAGAATTTATACAAAAAGTATGTTACAAAGAGAATCTTGAAATATTAGGAAATCTTTTTTTTGTTTTGATTTTTTTTTTTTTGTTTATGGAAAAACATATTCACGTAATCCGTAACCTCTATTACGAAAAAATCACCGTTTTTCTTTTTCATTTTTATACTAATGTTTACTTAATGCAAGGCCCAAGACCCAATCAAGGTAGAGGGTTACTGTGTGGAATTGTATCAGCATAAGAAAGAGCAAGATAATATGAAAGGGAGTCAATTTTAGACTTGAAGAAGTCAATATTTAATTAACGTATAGGTGTTATGGGAATTTCCCCAACACTATATTTTTTAGGCACACAAATGAATGACGAAACTTGTTTTTAGAATAACAACAAAGAATGGTTTATTACATAGTAAACGTACAAGATTGGTAGTATGTAAGTGTCCATGGTGAAGCTAGCAGCAGATAGTACGTAAGTGTCCATGGCGAAGCTAGCAGCAGCTAGTATGTAAGTGTCCATGGTGAAGCTAGCAGCAGCGTCTTCCGCGAAAGCATTCCATGGGGAATCAGTGGCAGAGATGTGAAAGAGACGTCCGTTACTGCCGCGGGCTCATGGCTCTCTGGCTTTCCTCCGTTCTACAAACAGGACTAGGAAAAATAGTTCTAGAGAGGAATCAATGCGCTCCGCCCGTTGATTGGTCAGTGAGTGACCGAATCTCCCGTCGGGGGCATTGATTCGCTAAAGGAAATAGATCTGTGGCTGCTACAAACGAATAAAATTTTAGAGTTCAGTTAGAAACGTTAGAAGAAGACTTTATAAGGAACTGAAAACAAGAAACAAGCGATGAACCTCTACTTTTCACGCAAACAGTAAACGTGTTTAGTAAATAGACCAAAATAGAAAGAGTGGTACGGCAAAAATACTTTTTTCACCTGTACAGATAAACAATCCTAAGATGGTCTACCTACTTGGTTATCGGCGGACATAAAGATAACATATGATAAGCAGATGACACGGTATCGTTGAGTCAGAAAACTGAAAAACTGGTAGTCGAGGTAGGCAAAGAGAATAGACAAGACATTAACTATAGGAAGATGGATCAGTTGTCAACAAAAGAGACAGTCTAAGTTGCGAGTTACATATTGGAGGTGTCAAAAACAAGTAAGTGCAGAATTTTAACTATAATGTAGTAACAAACAACGAGAAATGTGACACAAAAATTCGAAGCCACGAAGAGATAGCGAATTATGTTTTCCAGGATCTAAGCAAAGGGGTAAAAAATGTTCTTAGAAGCAAGAAAGTAAGCTGAACCTCTGTGTAACGTCTAATTTTCTATACAGCAATGAATGCTGAACAATCTCCTCAAAGATAAAGAAGAGATTTGAACTAATTGAAATGTGTTTCTAGCGACAAATGAACAGATTATGTGAGAAACGAAGATGTCTTCAATAGAATTAAAAATTTTGAACAGAATCCTTTATTAAAATCACTTGAGTATATCATCTCCATCCCTTGCGTAGAGCCTCTTCTGGTAGTCATGAGTTATCTCCCTTAAGGACACGCGCCCAGTGGATATAGACGTTGGTTAGTTCCTGTGACTTGATCCAAAGAGTTGTGAGTTTAATACCAGGCTACAGCAGAGTTAGAGGGAGATAACACATGACTATCAAAAGAGGCTTTACGCGAGTGATGGGGATGATATACCTCAGTGATTGTAATAAAGGGTTCTGTTCGAAATTCCTAGCACCTGAAGAAGGTCGGAGCGTACAACGGCTGAAACGTCATACAAATGGCAACAAACATTAGGACAACAATAGTCAGAGTAATGTAAATACTGTAAATACTACCTCATCTTAGAAATATAGACAAGAATAAAAAATACAAGGAAACTGCGGTTATTAATAAAAAGAAAGAAGCCGATAATATTTAGGAGACATATTGTAAGAAAACTAGGAGTATTTCACAGTCGCTGGATATACTGAAGGCAATGGAAACGGAGCGAAACAGCGAGTAACCCTACTTAGAAAGTGAATGGATGGCAAAAAAGAACCAACAAGGACAAAGTGGTAGTAAATAGCCAAGAGAAAAACAACAGAATACAGGAAGTTTTAGTGAGATATGATCCTACACGTCCTTAAAAGATATGCTATAGAAGTAATCAACGAACTGATGATGTAAGTTATCTGAATAGAGTTTGCTTTTTCCCCGGCCCAATATTGTGTTGATTGGTAATGATCACAAAATGATATTGGTTTGAATACGACTGGAAGGCAAGGATAAAATGAGACGTTACTGCAAATTTAACCTTTCCGGCAACATTTACTAGAACTATTGGATTGTTATAAAAATAATAGCCGCTCTAAGTGTTGAATTTTGAAAAGCCATTTTCACACAGTATTCACCGGATATTTTACGTGAATTTTGGTATACATAATAATGAATGTGTGCTCTTTAATAATTTTTAACTTATTTTCTGACAGAAATATTCTTGAAGTATAGAAGCTCTTAATTATGAACATGACAAAACATTATCTTCGCTTACTTTTCTTGCATCAATTCAAACTTGAGCACAGTGCCTCCGAAACTTCTGTCAATATTAACAGAGCATGAGAAGATAGATCCATATATTAGTACACACTGAATGAATGATCCCTCCGAATGACAGTTAATATCTTCAAATGGCTACTTGTTAACAAGAGCTCTTTACTAAAGAGGTCTGTGTGCAAGTATTCTTCTAACTTCTTCCAACTTGGATTTTAAATATTTAGGCCATATTACTAATGATGAAATCCGTATGTCACTGAAAAGTCGGAAGTCGCCGAGGTAAGATTATTTGCCTTACAAATTCTGGTTAAGAATTCTCTTTGAAATTTTTCAAGCGAGGTTAATTTTAATTGGTTCATTCAGGCTAATTCCGTAGCCTCTGTTTGTATTTAATCATGTTTTGTATCCTTTCAGCTTTTTTTCTGTTGTCTAGAAAATTAAACACTGTGGTTCCTCTTCTCGTGGGTCTTTGGATTTTTTCACACCTGACCCAATCTTTAACTCGACGAATTTCACTAGCATCCCTAGGTTTAAGTTTAAGTACATGTTTCCAACAGGCATTTAAATGGTATTTGTTTAATAAGTGATTTCATTATGCTACTGATATCTGTGTTTGACTTACTGATTGACAAAGAAAACTATCAATTTTGACAAATATTCAGAAAAAGACTGAGAATGCAACAGCTTAAAAAGTTTGGGCATTAGTCGATATTAATACATAAGCTGTAATTGAAATATTCATGAATTGTCATTTTTTGACAACCTTTTTTTCGACCAGGAAAGGATACTGAAAAAGACAACTGGTGAGTTACGAGAAACAAAAAGTAAATACAGCTCATACAGGCTATAAAGTAACCAGACAACGTCAAGATCACGAGTTTCATTCAACGAAGTTGGTATCGATTACATATAATCTGCACACCTGACATTTAAATATCTCTCCTGCATTTAAGTAGAAGAGGAGAAACTCGATGCTTTAAAGAGAAATTTGTTTTCAATATCCGTACATGAAGTTGTAGGAATGCCACATTCACAAATAAATACAATATTGATGTGCCCAATATAAGAATAGATATCGATGATTTAAAATGTTATGGCATTATTATAACGTTTTATTACGATAGTTAATATTGATCTTATTTTTGCACATTATTTAACACAAACTTAGCCTATTCTTAACTCTTATAGAAGCAATTGTGCCAAGAGAATTCATTAATGTTATCATCTATCTAAATATCCATAAAATATTTTCATTTGAAGTAGCTGCTTGTAAAAATTTTCCTTCAATAATGGCAACTGAATAGTTGTTAATCGTCAACATTTCGCGCGCTAAAAGACATTAAAAAAACTTTAATCAAAATGTAGACTTCGAATACTATCAGCGAACGTTCAAGTAATTTTAATATTCACTTAATAATAACATTTTCACTTCTTTTAAATTTGCCTATCTGTACAAAGACTAGATTCAAAACAAAAATACTAGTTTACATTGACGTCTGAACAAAACTGACCTATTAAAACTTTCCAGTACATTAGATATGAGAGTACGTATATATGTTATTTCGGGTGGATTACAATTTGGACAGGGTAAACAAGTTCCTACACTCTAGATTTCAGAATTAGGTTTATTTTTCTTAAATTAGTTTGTACGACGATAGTATCCATGATAGAAGCTTAAATCTCAAAATTATCCCTTGTCTTCATAACCGTTGTGCAACCTCAAATTCTAACATAATATTTCATTTCTCTAATCTATTTTTTATCTTTCGTACATTCAAGGAAATTTCACAACACACGCTTTTATGCTAACAAAGCAAACAATGTGCAGACAAGTGCAATAATTAACTGAAGACCAAAAAATTACACGTATCGTTTGATCTCTAGTTATTTTTTACCTTCTTTATGATTTATTCTACTTTTCTGTAAGATTTTTACGTATTTTTCTTTATTTTGTGTAGTTAGGAATTATTGTCATTCAACTCACTCAAAAATATTGATTTAACATTGATTTTGCTACAAAAACCAAGTCAGATATTTTTAACTGCAGCTCATCAAACACTTATTCTTCTACGCTAATTACTTAGTTACATTCTTCAAACAACTTGAATTAAAGGTCTTTGCATAAGAAAAATAAAATTTTAAAATATTTACCGTCACATGCGAAATAGATATTTTTTAATTATGAAAAAGTGATAGTTTGAAAATTGATTTTCAAAAACAAGTTTTTTTTTCTTTGTCAAAAAGACGCTTTTTATCATCGGGTAACTGCAAAATATTTTAAATTTTAAAACAAGGATTTTATTGAAATGTATGATTTTTGACGAGTTTCGATCTTTTATTATTATTTTCTGGTAGAAGTTGAATAATATTCGTGTATTTTTATCAGATTTCTTATCACGCCCTTTATACAGCTGTGATAAAATTTTGCTCTGTTTAAGAATTATTTCATGGGTAAGAATTTTTAATAATAATTTCTGATATATTACAAAGAGAAAACATGTAATATACGCAAATTTCTCGTTGAAATACATTGACGCGCCAAAAATCATAGGAAATGCGCCTAGTAACGTGTAAGATCCCCCAATCCTGGCGATATTGTACAGGTGTAGAGGCTCATCCCTTGTTCCCTGTTTAGGATGAGGTTTCCGGCTTTCTCTTTTCCAATCTTTTCACTTTTCTTTTTTTTCTCTTTTTCTTTTTCTTTTTTTTTTTTCAATTGGAGTAGATAGACTAAACTATCGCCCGGTTCACACTCCACCCACATCTATTGTACAGGTGTAGAGGTTCCTCCCTTGTTCCCTGTTTAGGATGTGGTTTCTGGTTTTCTCTTTTCCAAATCTTTTCACTCCTACGTAGTCCCCTGCACATCAATGGCGTTACCGCCTTGCTCGGGGTGATATGATTAAAAAAAAAAGTTGCATCAATTTCACAAATGGTCATAAAACTACTTGAGAGATGTTGTGTCATACAGTCACGTTTGATGTTCACAGCCCATAGGAGTTTGTGTTCAAGTAGATACAGGAAATAAACACTATTTCCAACATTATTACTTACCCACACAGATACCATACTAAAACACGCCCAAACTTTATTTTCTGTGCAATAACAGACAATATGTGCAAAATATCCTTTCTAAATACATTTTCTTTTCTAGATTTGCACCTCAAGTTGGGCAAAATTTACACCCATTCAAGTGTGCGCGCGTGCGCGCGCGCGCACACACACACACACACACACACACACACACACTTTAGAAGTATCGCGCAATCCTGATATGCTAAACATGGTTAGTTCTTATCTTAAAACTCATGAGCACACATAAGAATTTGAAGTTATGTTCAACTCCAACGCAGACTCACACGCACTGGGAAGGCTTCCAGAGAAAAATTGAAATATTTTTGTCTGCGCTTGTTATGTTATGTTACCTTTTTGCTTCCCTGGCTAGATTCGTCAAGGAAACTCTTTTCAATTGAAATTACATTTGATAACAAGTTACATTATTAAAGATGACAATGTAAACCACAAAATATCATTTTTTAAAAGTGTCTTTTACAAGTGTCAATTTTCAAACTATATATTTATCGTTATGATTCATTTGTCTTAAATGTTGTAGGAGCGTACAGACCTTCATGTCTGCCTGTCTTGATGTGTTGATTAATAGGTTCAATTCATGAACATCTGCGGCAGCATCAAGAATTGCTGATTGTTGAAAACCTGCTCTTGTAATTATAATTCAACTTTTGTGGTCAGAAAACATTGGGGAAAAATTTTAATTGCTTTTATTATTTAATCAAGTCAGTCCATTCTAAGGGGCGGTAAATTATATTCAAATATTTACTGATAATCTTTTATGATGACATTACTTTTTACTGTTAGCATAAATTACGAGACTCAATGACAGGAATAATTTACGATCTTTTCTGAACTGAAGAGTAATAAAAGAAATAACTAAATTAGTTAGTATGTTATTTAGGCTTGCTATAAAATGATAATTTTCTTATCGGCCAGTTAACAGATAACATATCTAATAAGGTGAATTATCTACTAGAGTGTCCGTAAAAGACGTAACCCTAGCCTTTGACATTACTACTTCTTTTAAGTGACATTACTTTCTAGCTACCTCCACATATTTGCTAAAAAATGAGCACATTATGATAAAAAATGTCCCAAACTTAATAAAACTCAGGGTTTTATCGTAAAAATATTTATGTTATTATTAAGAAGAAAGACCAAAGGACTTTTTTACTATTAAATTATATTCAGCCTATGAATCGTAAACCGAAAACATTGCTTTGGAATCGGTTAATTTATTGAAACTTTGGATGGACGCGTCGTATTTCATTGAATTCAGAGCGCCACGAATTATACTAACGTTGGTTTAAAAAGTCGAATGCACGTGAAACATGATTAACAAATGATAATCTAACAAAACACAAAAGTAAAAATACCAGAATTTCTTTCTTCTTTTTCTCAATATGTCGTTTCCTGGTGAAGCTTTAATAAAAGTGAAACATCTTAGATTAATAAACGTTTCCTATTTGTTCTTTATCTAATTATTCTGCTGTATTCCTTGCCTATGATTATATGATCACAATATTTAAAATTTAAATAAACTATTTACAAACAACAATTATTCAGAGAATTATTAAGAATAACACTTGTAAATTTTTCCAACAATTCTCAAGTTAAAAATTTGCATTTCTATCATATTAACTTTTCACGCATAGAAAAAGAAAAAATGCGAAACTTTAAACAAGGAAGAATTGCAACGTTTGTTGTTTGTTTCTATCTCTTTTTAAACAATGATTTCTTTCATGGCCTTTAAGTTAATGTCAAAATGTATAAACTGTTCTTTTCACTTGATCTTAAACTTCACTTTTCAGAATATCCAATAAAAGAACGAAAAGAAATTAACCCATTTTAATTAAACGTCTTAACGCTTTTAGAGATTTACTGTCTAATAAGCTGGTCTGCGTCATGTTTAGTAACGTGTCTGAAACGTCAGTAAAATGGTGCTGACATTTTTGACAGTTTCTACTTAATGGCAATGACTATATTGAAGCAACAGTTTGCATATTTTAAGTATGTTTGCCTATGAAATAACTTTTTGTTTATAATTTAAAAGTTAATTTATAAAATCTAGCGTCTTTCAAAATCATGCTTTTATTTACCTTTGTAATTAATTTTGACATAAAAGTTAATAAAAATTAACTTAAGTGCTTATAAATAAATGAGTGCTAGATAAACGGATACAAAACGACAGGTTGAAATTTAATGAAACTTGGATTCCAAGTATTAAAAGTATATGCATTTTTTAACAACAGAAATCCGTGTCTAAAAATATGTTCCGAAGCTTAGTAATTTAAGCTTAGTAACTGGCCAGCTGGAGAGTAGGGCTTCTCGTTAGGTTTGTGATTATATGTAAGAAAAGGTTAATAGAAGAAAGTTCCTTTTTAAAAGGCATTAGTTAGATGATGCTCTTGCTGTGCTGTTGTTGCTATCTATCTATCTATCTATCTATCTATCTATCTATCTATCTATCTATCTATCTATCTATCTATCCTAGAGTCAAATATCAGTGTCGTGGCTCAAACCAACTTCACTGATTTCCTTTTAACATTGTATTTTTAATTAAATAATAAAAAAAATACTCGAATTTCTACATCAATTTCCAAATTACTTGCATTAATCATTCAAAAATGTTTGCGCATTCGATTGTGAAAATGCAACATTGGTTTCATTGAATCATTATTTTTTTCTTTGCGGACATAGTACAGAACATATCACGTAACAGAGGGGAAAATGAATAGACCAATGAAATTGTTCTATTATGTGCTAAAACTTTCTAAGTATTGAGCCAAAAGGCAAAATAAACACAGATCTATAACGAAAATGTCGACAAGACTTCGTTTTCAGCTATCGCTACTTCAAAAGAAACAGCTTCATTCATCTATCCCATTGGCACATCAAAATTCAACAAACTCCTCTCTCACACTACGTATGTAAACTCGCTCTTTACAGGGTGCGATGAGTAAACTGTCGCTATTTTTTTAATTTTGCGCATGTACGTTGTTTGTTTTTTGATTTTGTCGGCTTTACACTATAGTAGGCTCGATTGGGCACCATCTTGTGAGAAAAAAGAGCATCATGACCCAGTTCACTCTACCAGAAAATTGGAAACGCTATGCTATACTACTTAGCATTTGCATCAGAAACTCCAATACAAACATTTCAGGGTATTACGGGAGGATTCGGAAAGAGTTGGATGATTACAGAGGTGTTTGGAGTGATCACTAGCGATGGCGACATTATACCGCCATTCATCTTCTCACAGGGCCTCATATCCAAAACTGAGGCCTACATCAAGTGCCTTAAGGATGTAGGGCTGACCTGGATCGGAAGAATGGCTGCTAGATAACCCTATGTCTGGCAACAGGACTCTTCACAATGCCACACAAGCAGTAGTATCCAGTCATGGCTGTCAGATAATTTCTGTGACCATATCACCTCTTACATCTAGCCACCTAACTCTCCAGACTGCAACCCTCTTAATTATTATAGATATTTACAAACTCCTCCACTAGAGCAAGATGCGACACAAGGTCAAGTTTTAATGTGGGAAGCCCGAATGCGTACGCACGAGCAAGGTCGCGCTGGCCTCGGTGGCAACCATCATTCCCCACCTTGGTACAATTAGGGTGAGGGGGGGCCTCGGGACACTGTTCCTCGGGACCGATTATTATATGTGGAGCGCAGTTGAGCGAGAGACCAACAAAACTCCTTGTAATATCAAAGATGAACTGAAGGTAAGAGTTATGGCAGCATTCACCAACTTAAACGAGGAAACCGTCCAGAAGAGCTGCAGGAGATTCAGAAATCATCTAGAGGCCGTGGTTGAAGCCAATGACGATTTTATTGAATATATTTATTTTTACGGATTTTTTGTGTAATTTTTGTGTAATGTTGGTAAATATATCTGTTAAAATGAGATGTTAGTGTTATTTTCATTTTTACATACTTTAGACGACAATTCATCTATCGCATCCTGTATATACGGCTCTTATTTTAACTCAAGCTGAAAGGAACATATTCTTCACATAAAACTCTTCTTTTTCTATGACTTTAACCTTTCACCCTGTCTATGCACCTCCTCCAAATTTTGAACGGTAGTAGAAGTTTATCCCTTGTTTTCTGTTTAGAATGGAGATTCCAGTCCCTTCTTTTGCGGTCTTATTAAGGTAGCTGTTATGAATTTTTGGTGAGATTATTGGTTGGAGACTACGATTCTTCATACTGAGGGTACCAGGTTGGCAGTTGCATCATGCGACAATTTTCAGTCAGTATCTGTTGCCCATGATGACCGGAAACTAATCTTATTCTTTACCTTTTCCACCTTTAAAAATATATAATGACAAAAACAAACAAAATAAAACTAAAGCAGGTTACAAAAACACCTGAGCCCTTCAACCTTTTTTTTACTCCAACATTCGTGGCATTCATAACAATTTCTGCAGTTCTCCAGACATCTCCAGACATCCTAGCTCTCTATGAAACTAATCTGAACTCTTCAATATCTTCTACTAAATTCTCTGTTCCTGGCTCTCTTCCTCTTCTTCGAAAGGTCTCTAGTGTCTACATGCCTTAGTGTCTATGTTCGCGAACATCTTCCACTGGCCAGAGAACTGTCTCTTGAGTCTCCGAATTGTTCTTACATGTGTTTTCAACTTTTCGCTATTAAAATCAGCATCTTCCATGCCTATCATGTCAAGTGGATTCATTACTTTAATGACACTAAATTCGCTAGAATACACACTTTTTAATTACGCTATCTCTCATTCAAATAGTAAACTTCCTCATGCGTTTCCCAAGCAATTCTGACAGATACGCTTCTCAACTTGATCTCTTTCTTAACTCCTTCCGAACCTCATATCATGCTCTTGGCAACTCCGATAGTGTCTATACATATCTCTTTTCGCTCTCTCATCATCAGAACATATTTTTGTTATCAATGCACTGATTGGGATTTATTTTATGATTTTCTCTGGAATTATATTTTTAATCAACCGGTTGAGAAACTGGGTGAAGACTGGGAGCGAATCTTTCGTGTCAGAACATAAATACCAAGTGAAACCACAATCATATCATAGTTTTTCTCCTGTCTGCCCGCAGGAACCATTTCTTTAGTTTATAACTGAGCGACATACCCGATTGTGACAGATTTGAGTAAGCGTGTCTACAAAGAGGCAAAGGCAATATTAATTTATATTAACTGGTAAAATGAGAAACCATATAGCCTCGCATTTGGTTCTAGAGATTACTGCTAGCTCTTGTGTAGCTCTGTTGCTGCCTGGTTCGATGAATACCACTCCTTTGGTCTGTGTCCGGTGAGTCTGCTCTGCATCAATCCTGCGCCGCAGGTTGTTTCAGTATACGCAGGATTATCAGTTAATAACTGTCGAAGATCAGGCGTCACCCCTCTCTTTCATGGCTATGGTTTAAACTTAATTAACTTCAACAACACTCATTAACAGGTGTAAAAATAACAACTTTTATTTATGGTATTTATTTATAGTTAAGATCATGAATACATAAACAGAAGGGATTTGAAGAAGTTTCCCTGTATAAAGAATTCTTAAGCTGGGAGGAAGAGGTTGATTGGCGGTTAGAGTAATGGCTAAATAATCCAGAGTCGTTCAACTATTTAAATGAAGGTAACTGATCGAGAGGATTCAAAAAGCAGCTCAGAGAACCGTGAAACCACGGTCACTCGGTATGGAGAGTGTTGGTCTGCTAGCGGCGACAACACTTCAATCTTACTTCTCCTATTTCGGCAACTGCTTTTTTTTACCACAATTGCAGTGCTCTGATTGGCCAGCCAATAATAATACTTGATCAATAGCATTAGCTAGCCAATAATAATGCTTGACCAATGTTTTTGTGTCATACGCTTTGAAGTGGGTGAAAGGAAAGCCCTTATGTACTCAATATGATTGTTGGTCCAATCAAACTAATAGCCCTGTGTCGTAAGTATCAGATGGCAAGACGAAAAGCCCCATCCCGACCATTCTCTCATTTGTGGATCAATCAAAATTGTGGCCTTGTATCGCTCTTATCCACATTCAGTGGAATATTTTCCATCTTTCGGAATTTCACCCTCATTTGATCCGATTATCACAGATCAATATTTGAAAGTGTGTTATATCCCTGATCAAAACAAAACCAGGCCTTGCTCTGTGTCATTCATTTCAACGAACAATTACTTTATAAAATGAAATCAATCTGCCCTCATGGCAACTGTGATCATGCCGTAGTTTCCGTTAATATCTCTTTCCACTCCCCTCCTTACAGGAACCTCCTGCCAGCAGAATATCTTCCTTTGTGATATCCCTTGAAACAAAGTTTTTAGTCTTCCTGTTGAAAACTTTGCCTCTGAGGTATCCTCCTAGGGTAAAGCTGGCATCGATGCTTTCTTCCCAGCTAAGAAATTCAGTCTTAAACCTCATTTGTCTCCTTGGTTCTCTTCTGCTTGCTCGGACGTCATTGCCTATATTACTTCTTTCGACTTTACCGCAGTGACACGTCCGACTACAATAAGCGCCTTTTTGTCTCTGCTCGCAATGAATACAAGCGTGTCCTAAACACTTCCTTTGTGATATCCCTTGAAACAAAGTTTTTAGTCTTCCTGTTGAAAACTTTGCCTCTGAGGTATCCTCCTAGGGTAAAGCTGGCATCGATGCTTTCATCCCAGCTAAGAAATTCAGTCTTAATGATACTAAGCTGTTGTTTGCTGATAAAATGAAGCAGCGTATAGCATCTTGCAAGTTTTGTTCCAAAGACTTCTGACGGTTCTGCAAATGTGTGCTAAACAACAGCAAACCCTTGATCCCTCCTTTTTTCAATCGATTTGGAGCCCTTGCATTAATAGCGGACAGGGCTGAGTGGTTTGTTCGGTAATTCTCTTCCAACTCCACACTTGACTCGTCTGGAGTACCCACACCCGACTTCCTACATAGAAATGAAGTTCAACTGAGTAATCCATATATAACCCCATCTTTGGTCTCTAACATAATTTCTAAGCTTGACTCACATAAGGTAAGCGGAGCTGATCCTGTCATCGTCCTAAAGAAATGTTCCCCTGAACTCTCTCCTGTCATCGCCAAACTCTACACCTATTGCTTCGTTGCCTCTTATTTTTCTTGCTTGTTTGAAATTCTCCTCTGTAGTTCCTGTTTGTAAAAATTCTGAGCAGCCCTCTGACCCTTCTAATTATCACCCTACTAGCCTCTTACCGCTTTTTGGTAAGGTTTTCGAGGCTATTATCAATGCTGAAATGATTAATGATCTCACATCCTACAACCTAATCACTGACTAGCAGTATGGCTTCGCCAGGTCTACCGCTGATGTACTCACGGCTATCACTGACTATATATACCAGGCTCTTGATAAGAACAGCGAAGCTCGAGCTGTTGCTTTGGATATCTCTAAAGCATTCGACAGGGTTTGGCATGCTAGTCTTCTGCGCACGCTACAGGGCTACGGTGTCTCTGAACGACTGCTCGATTTAATCCAATTGTTTCTATATAATCGTAAAATGAAAGACGTTTTGAACGAGCATACTTTCAGATCCTTTCATACGAACGCGGGCGTTCCTCAAGGCTCTACTTTAGGTCTTGCGCTTTTCCTGATCTTCATCAATGATCTTCCGGATGTAATCAGTCCCCAAGTAGGCATATACACAGGTGACACCACCATTCATTCCCGTCCCAGTAAGAAATCTGACAAGGCTGACAAAGTTAACCTTGCTGCAACTCTTAGAAAGGACCTTTAATCTGTGTTGGATTGGAGTAAGAAATGGATCGTAAATGTTAATGCTTTAGTTGCTCACCACAGAGAAAATTTTCTGCTTTCCATCAGTATGGATGACGTTAATCTCTCAGAAAGCAACACACTGCGCTTGCTCGGCTTCATTCTATCAACCGACTCAAGTGGAACGACTACATCGAATCAATAGCTACATCTATTGTTAAGAAGGGTGGGTCCATGTTGCACGTTTATAAATCTACCATTTGTCCGTGCATTGAGTACTGTTGCCATATCTGGTTGGGGGCTCCTGCTATTTATCCGGGGGTTCTCGATAAAATTCAAAGGAGGATCTGCAACGTAATCAATCTAGATTTAGCAACCCGATATCAGTCCCTTTCTCACTGTCGGGATTTGGCTTCCCTCTGTCTTTTCTACAAATATTTTCACGGCTTCTGCTCTGACGAGCTTCATTCCCTGGTACCTGAACCATATAAATTTACTCGTGTTACTAGATTTGCTTCTAGGATGCACCCTTTTAAATCAAATGTAACCGCCACTTCTACTCTTTTCTTCTTTTCTTTCACTAACCGCCTGCTGAACATTGTTCCATATACTGGATTCTCTGATAGCTACAATCACTAAAAGTTTTAATGCAACGTTAATTGCCATCTTTTATATTCTTCTTCCTATCTTTCTCTTAACATTTCTTCGATAACCATTTTTCTCACTGTAATACTTTGCCGACCAGTGACGGTCATGACTTGCTTGGGGCGAAACAACTATAAAAAAAAAAACATGTTAAACAGACCTAAGACTGTATCTAACGACCAGTCTCACGCAAGTTTACAATTCCACCTCTCACACTATACTCTATAAGTGACACAAACCAGAAAATACATAGAATCGCATTGTTTTAACATAAAAATATTTTTCCTTCTTTAGAAATATAAATTAGATCGCCAGTCATCCTTTATCACCAGTCATGGTGTCATATTCCTCCTCTACTTTCTTGTCGTTTACCTAATTGATAAACGACAAAGCATAGTTTCAGTTAATTTAAAAATCATGCATTCGAGTCATGTATAACATTTTTTCGAAATTTTTCAAAAGTTCATTTGTTTCTAATTAAAGTTTGTAGTCCTTCAATACTGCTGCAAAGACAATTTGAATCCATAATTTGGGATTTGGCAAAATTTCCTTTACCATACTGTCCTATCAATCAAATTTCTTGTTAAATGAATGACTTCTTTTTTCTTTTCTTTTTTTGCCGAAAAATTTTTCTGTGTTTTGTGGTGCAGTGGATAACGGTTTGGAATGAGAAATCGGGAAACCAAGTTCGAATTCCAGTTGAATTTCTTGCTTTTACTTACGGCCAAATACCCTTGGAAAAGGTATTAAGCCGTCTCTTCCATCCAGCTATGGGTCAAATAACAGTATAGATTGGGCTCTATCGCCTTGGTCGGCATCCAGTCTACCGCAGAAAGTAATGACAATCTACTGCGGGATAATCTCCTGCCCAATCAGTCATGTCTTCTTTCGAGACATGATCGCTCATCGCGTATGGCACTTAACTGACTGCGTGCTTTTGCATTACAATTCTAACATATATATTTGTTTAAATCCAGTCGATGAAAACTTAGCATAATTACTTTTTTATTTTAATTTTTTTGCAGAAGTTCATAAAAAATTCTAAATCAAGGGTATACTCCTATGTAAACGTTCTGCTGTTGCTAGCAATGGTTGATCGCCACTAAGAGCATCTCCAATTCTTCCATTTGTGGTTGTCGCGGCCACCTTTATTCACCTCTTCTTTCCATTATCTCTGTACAATTTTGTCGGCTTCTTTCTTTTTTTCTGTTTTTTTTTTTAGCTAAGCGGTTGACACTATTATTACTGATAGCATAATTCAAATTCAGCTAGTATTAATACTACTCATGTAAGAGAATTTGTGAGTTGATTATCTTAAGAGTAAAATACATTATGCATTGCTTCTAATTTACTTGTTGCTTTTTTTATATTAGCCCTTTTTAATGATTCTAATATTTTATGATTTTCATTATTAGAGGTTCCCAGATTTTAGTCCACTTACAAACTGGGACATTGATCAAGAGCAATAAAAAGAATCTCTTCTCAAATTCTTCTTACGCCTGCTAGTGAGGTAGAAGTATAATAGAGTCCCCATAAGCCATAAGAAGCCACTCTACTGGCCAGTAGAGGAATTATCGAAATCGTAGACGATTTTTTGCTTCATATCTAGGTCAATTTTAGTTTGTTTATTTTATATAGATAACATCAATTTGTATATAAATAAAACTAATTTGTTAAGCGATCTGATTGTCTATCCTCACAAAACTTTCCAACTGGAGGAATACTCTTTTTTATATTTTCTATAACTTCTAAGTTTTAGTAGGGCTTTACCTACAGGCTTAGAGTTTTCTTACATTACCCTTCATAATTTTTCGAAGGGGCACCCATCTTCTGTCTCCCAATCGTCCGAGTTGTTTGCCCCTTTAAAACAGGATCGCTTATCTCGGTCTGTGATATAGGGTATACTGTTTACTTGTACGTCTTCATCTGAATCTATCTCCATGCTCTTCTCAATGACTTATCCGGTTCTTTAATATTTGGGGCATCCCAATTTTCTAATACGGCTAATTTTAGATTGCTCGTTTTGCAGTCCCACTTATCTGATCCCATATAATGAACGTGATTGGGCTAGATTTTTCTGCTATCCTGTAATATGGTCTCCAATTTAGGTCCAGTTTACTCGCTCTGGCATGTGCAGGATCCCCGACGCTAAGTTCCACTTCCCTACTATTCTGATTCACACTTTGGTTTCTAAAAAGCACGCTTAATTTTTCTTCTAGCCCGAACAAAAATCTTCTGTTGCTGTTCAAGGGTAAGTTGGTGATGTTTCTCAGCAATGTATTTTCTTCGCGGTTCAAGATGGTTATCTACAGGTAGAATCACCTTACACTCAAACAACATAAAATACGGTGAAAATTGTGTGGTTTCATTTATTAAGAACCTCGCACGTAGTCGCATAATGGTGTACGAGACAACCAGGCATGCTGCAACAATCCTCACTAATTGTTAAGCTACGCACTGACATTTGTCGCAGTTGTAAGTCCACAGCTACACAAGTAAAAGTTATGGATGACCACGATCAAGCAGAACAAAATCTGTGGCATCATGATTACAAACAGAAAATCCATAATTACACATGAACCGTAATTTCTGTGGCAAAAAATACGAAAGAAACATCTTACTTGGGATCAAAGACGCAGAATTTGAATACCATACATTTTGCATTGAGAAGGCCTAAGAAACGTTTTAGTTGAAAATTGACAGTAGTCAAATGAAAACAAAGATAACTGTGTACTTACAAACTCTTTAGTGACAATGAATACGTTAAGCATGAATTTAAGAGAGAAAGCAGTAAAGCAAAATAATATACATTACCAACATGACACTCAAAAAAAGGATGGTAAAATTGGAGTAGATAGACTAAACTATCGCCCGGTTCACACTCCACCCACGTCTATTGATCAGGGGAAGAGGCTCATCCCTTGTTCCCTGTTTAGGATGTGGTTTCCGGCTTTCTCTTTTACAATCTCTTCACTCTTACATAGCTCCCTGCACATCAGTGGCGTTACCGCCTTGCTCGGGGTAATATGAATAAAAAAAAAAAAGTTTCAAATAGACTTTGGTGCCACTGTTAACGTTATTCTGCAGAAATATATCTCAATGTGACGCAAGCCCAGAAAGACTTGATACACCCCTACTAAAATACGCAAAGTCAGTAGGGTATATAAGCAGATCTCTGATAGATACTAAGCACATATACACACAAATCGAAAAAGAAATGTGGTTCTCATTGGAAATGATTCGTCAATATACCTATGGCATAAAAACATACATCCATACTGATCACAAAACACAAAAATCCATAATGAAGAAAGGAATATTCTAGTATCAAAATGACTACAAGGAATGCTATTGCATACTCGTAAATATGAGATGGATGTTGCGTATTTAAAGAAAATGCAAATACATGGCCGACATATCACAATCATATCTGACAGATGAGAAGAGTCAAACTGAATTCGAACTCATTAATTCTTGTTAACTTTCTTTCTACCCGTAATGTGTGGTATCAGTTCAAAAAATCCATAATACAAGTTTTGTTTAATAGAATATATCTTCCAACTACATTACATCAATATATCCACGTTCCTGAAGTGTTGTCTGTTCAAAAATGGTCTAATATTTAAAGATGATTATGCATTCATTCTTCCTCAGCCTGTTGAGTGAGGAGGAATGCAATACATACATCGCACACAGGTATTGATAGATGTTTATAGTCGATCAGCGAATTATTTTCTGCTTGGATTGTCATCAGACAAATTCACAACAGTAAAACAAATATTTATGTCACATAATTTACCTGAACGCCCGTGTAAAAAGAAACTGATATTGACATATCTTAGATAAACATTACTGTATAGTATGACTTCTAACCGATTATTAATTCTCAAACTTCTTGAAAATAATCAATTTCGAGGAATTTCCACCTAAATGTTGAAAGCACACTTCACAAGATTTGAAACCCAGTTTATTTAGGATACTGGTTCTCAGTTTGCGTTATTGTCATTTAGACTCTTTTCAGTAAACTTTCGACATTTATTGCACGCCAAAGAAATCGGCAAGCAAATGGCAAAACTGATCCTACAGTTAAATACAGTCATACGGATCAGTGTGGGGCACAGAACACCCGGATTAGAAAGAAAGAATTTAGTGCGGGATATCCTGTTCACAAAATACAACACAAATTTAAAAAAAAAAAAACGCAATAAGAAATCTTTGTAAAAAATTAGAAAATCGTATATTGAATAACATACATGCAGCATAAACAATTTGTATTTTTTATATCTTGTTTGGTAGAAAAAGGTGTCGTTTAGTTTTAAGCGAATGTAGTTTGAACAAAAAAGTGTCTATGCTTCACTGACTTTAATTCAACAGATTAGTAGAGTAATGTCTGTTTCTTTTTCTTTTTGTGTCTGCTGCTGAGTAGGTGGAAAGGAAAAGGGTAATCAATTTAAGGTGAACAAGAGAGTGTGAGTGAGAAATAACATATAAGAGGGAAAAGGTTAAAAGAGAAATAGTAGCAAGTAAAATAATGCGTGTATGTAAAAAGATTAATCAGGCTACTTTCACTTTTTTTGGTCGGCGAGAGATGTAAAAAAGGAAGGTGAAGCAATAAAGGAAATTGTGCTTATGAGACGTAGTTTTTAGGTATCAGGTGAATATGTCTTGTTGTTATTGTTGTTTTCCTTTCCTTTTTCTTTTTGTGTCCGGTTGAGTCTGCGACGGACCTGTCTGTCGGTTCACTGGCCTCTCTAGTAGTGGAATCTAGTCATGTGACCGTCTCAAAACCTCATAGCCTTTTTCTAGGTGTTAAGAAAAATTGACCGGGGTCATAGATCAATTTATTATTTCCTATCCAATCAGAACCCAGAATCTTACTTTTCACACTGATTTGTGAAACTTGCCTTAATCTAGGTTTTTACAAAATGTTTTCAGTCGTTCTGATCCATTTTTGCGGGTGTGCAATTATTCAGTTTCTCGCACTTTTACAGAAGTATTATAAAGTGGCTCTTCTTAACACCATAACTATATTTGTTCACTACTCATGAGCAATAATATGATTAAACCACGGTCTATGGGACATCTGATGAAAATGACAAAACGTTACTTGAATACAAAGAGAGTGTTCAAGGAAACTGCTACACGATTTGCCTACATTGAATGAACGTGACATTATTAGAATGCACGCGTACAAAAAGTGATCATGTGTGGTAGAAAGGCGTTATAAATAATCGCGTGGACAAGCGTTTATACGAAGTCGAAACGCTAATTGGAACTTATCGACGCATCAGTAATCACTTAAAAAGGTCATCAGAACAACTAAAAGCAATAGTGGAATATTCACCGAAACGCTATACACTAAACTCCTCTACTAAGTTTTACACATAGCATGCTAACAAACTGCTTCACCAACCGCAGCTACTTTATGAAAGATTAGCTCGACGGAATCTAGAAAACGTGAGTCTTCTGTTAAAGTTCTCACAGCGCACTAGAAGAAGACAACCGCCATACTTGAAAGATTATATGAAACGATAGAATTTATTACACCGGACACTTTCTATTTGTAATAACATGATGATCTTTATCTATGAAAAAGTTATGTTTCATACTTGTTTAATATATGCTATCTACCTGATGTCAATGAACGTTGATTAACGTTGATTAACGATCTATCGCTTTTCCTAGCATTAAAACCTGTCGCCGGTAAGTTTCTTACTTTCAAATTTTTTATTCATGTTTTTAACGTGTTAAAAGCATACCATTTTTGTTATTGTTTTTATTAGTAGTATTTAATATTTTATCAATAAAATTCAAAGAGCGTAAAGAAGGGGAATCGACGAGCCGAGTTTAAATCCTGGCCTCCATTTTACGCATTAATACCCTTGTAAAAATTATGAATCAATCTCTTTTACACCTTCAGATATGAATCACAAAAGAACTACGATGAATTAAAAATATGGACAAGACAACAGGAAACCACTCAACTACCTTTCCCAAGAAATCATTGTAATTTTCTTTATCTGTTAATTAAATTAACAGAAATAGAAATTAATCTTTGGAAAGGTATGATCGTCTACGCCCAAACTAAAACGTAAACGTAAAAACTAACTCAAACCTAAAAAAAATATATTTGAACGTTTTCATACAATAATCCCTTTTTTAATTCCTACATCATTAATCAATGAAATCTATTGGATAAAGCAATGTTTACGGAGCAGTAATTTTTTGGGGAAGAGCATTTGCAATATTAAGCAGATGCTACACTCGTAGAATATAAAATTGAAGTTACAATAACTATGAATTTTATTTAATAAATAGCAATTTTTAGCCATTTTTAAGTAGTCTTTTATGCTAGTTTTCAGCGTGTTTTTTCTTTCTTTTCTTTTTCTTTTTGCATGACAGAACATGTGTGTGTGTGTGTGTGTGTGTGTGTGTGTGTGTGTGTGTGTGTGTGTGTGTGTGTGTGTGTACGCACGCGCTTTAAGCCTTTTCCATTTTAAAATATCTGTTTAATTTTCCTGGTTCTTCCTTCTTGGAGTTATTTTTTACGTCAGGAATCACTTATCAGTATCAGAAAGGCTCGATTTATATTTTTTCATCTAAAATTTCAGATCATTGACAATTTTACATGAATTAAAAAAACATTATAAATGTAAATTAATCAGACGTTGAATTGTGCGCTTTTCATGTAGATATTCACTGCATTTAACTACATCTCTAGCACAAAGCTACTACCGAGGTATTTGTCTTGATGCCACAGTAGTGAAAATTGAATGAAATGTGAATGAAGTTGCCTACACAAGTTATAGATCAAAAGTAAAATACGAAATATAAATCTTTTCCATTGCTGTAACATCGCATCCCTGCCTCTTTTCTAAAAATATTTTCATTTCATAGTAATTTTTATGAATTTTTCTTAATTCCTGTTCTCTTATTGTTCTTTCTCATTAATGTTTTTGTTTACTTGTTTGTTTTTGTGTTAGTTTTTTTTTTTTTTTAATCCTCTCACACTCAGTAACTCCTTGCGTCTTAGTGGAAGGTTATTGCCATTCTTTTGGTGAAATGAAACAAAAATATTAAAAAGATTATAAATTTCAGAAAACGATTTAAAGTAAAAACTGCGTTTCATATTTGGCATCAGTGTTTTCCAATGTGTACATTATTTTCTTTTCACATAGAATAAAAAACAATAAAAAAGCAACAAAAAATACTTTTCTCGTCTAGTGATGAATATTTTTTACACGAGGTTTTACAAAGTAGAAATACGCTAAGATCCTTAAAGAAAGTGAGTTTTTTTTAATTACAGTAATTGTTTTTTAAATTGTAGTAAATTTCAGGGCCTTTTAAGTCTATATACATTGGATATAATAATTAGACATTGTATCAGTAACTTAGTCAAATAAAGTTATAATTTAACTCTATTTTATGTTCAACTCTATCTTGGTAAAACATTTGTTTCAGATTATTCATGAATTTATTGGGTATAATAAAAAGGTGCATAACAGTTTACATACAACTTATCTTGTTATTTATCATACACATATACAATGCTCAGTCAATAAATTTACAACTTTATGATCCTAGCTATATTGTAATGTAGTATATATGTACATTGATCAGCCAATATATAAATACAATTTCTTCTTCTTCTTCTGTGTGCTGTGTTCCTTCAGAAAGTAGGCGATCATGGCCTTCCAAATCTCTTCATCCCTAGTGGCTCTTAGCACGCTTTCTTCTGCTACCCTACCCAAACCCCGCTGAGCCATCCACTTGCTCAAACCCCTCAAATATATTACGCATTACTTTCTCCTGTCTCACTTTCCTTCTATCTGACCTGAAAGTATCAGATTCTCCAAGCCCTCCTTCCTCATTACATGTCTCAGGAACTTCAGCTGCCTTTTCCTGATTTTAAGTATTAGTTTATTTTTCGTTTCCATCTTCTCCAAAACTTCATCGTTGCTCACTTCTTTCTATCTTTGTATATCTGCTGAACTCCTGCTCATATACAGGCGGTTTGCTTTATTTCCCAAATACGTCTAGGTTACTGAGCATTTCTATCAAGTTTTTGTGGCGTACTTTGTCGAATGCCTTTGTGTTGTCTATAAAACATGTCCTTCTTAATTTGTATTGCCATTTCTGATGACATTCTAAGCATAAAAATCGCGTTCCTTGACGAAACCGCACTATTCTTGACCTATCTCTGGCCTGATTCTTCTGCTCGCTGTATTCCTCTGGATTTGGATGATGGTGATATGACTCTCGGTGGAGTTCACATTCGTTTGCACCTGGCTATAAAAATCAATCTGCTTAGGTCTTTTGGTATTGTTATAGATTTCATTCATTATTTCTGTAATTTCCTCTACGTCGAAATCGTCTAAGGATGTCAGGATATTTATTACAATGTCAGCTGCTTTGCTTCTATTCAGTTTGCAGTTTCCACTTCGGATTTGAATATTTCCGGTCCGTTAGTATCTCTGCGTATAATCAGCTGTTCTCTCTTGCCGTGGAAGAGATCTCATATATATATATTCTTCCCATCGCTGGAGTATTTCCTCTTTCTCTAATATGAGCGTTTCATTCTTGGACTTTATACATCCTGTTGAGGAGCATGTTCTGTCCTGTTAGTTAGCTTATTTTTTTATGCATGTCCTCTTTATTAGTCGTGCTCAATCTCTCTATTTCTGCACATTTGTTGTTGAGCCATTTCTCTTTAGCCTGCCTGCATTTGCTGTTTATTTCTTTGTGTTGTTTTCTGTAATCTGTTTAATGTGTTGGCATCGTTTTCTGTCTCCTTTGTACCATGTCTCCTCAGTTATCCACTCGTTTTTTTTTTTATTGTACGCCTGATTTCCAGTGTTATTTTCTGATGTCACTAGTGTGTACCAATAAGAGTTTCTGTTTTCAATGTGTTTCTCGTATTTGTTTTTCACACTGTCAGTGTATTTTTCCTGCAAGTCTGTTGTATTTTAGTCTGGAGTCTCCAAAATTTCATCGTTAGTTTACAACTAACTGGGAGGTGGTTTCTTCTACATCTGGCACTTGGATAAGTTTTGCAATGAACAACTGCATTCATGAATCTCCTGTTTATAGTTATATAATCGATTTGGCTTTTCGTGTCACCTCCTGGGATTCTCCATGTCCATAAGCGTCTTGGGTGTTCTTGAAACCAGATAATTTACTTTTTCGAAATGTATTGCTACTTACTTATAACAGGGAAACCCCGACGTAGTGTAATGATTAGCAGGCGTGTAAAACAATTACGACTGAGTAATGAGTTCGATCCTCATTGAGTGCCCCATACTTTGGGTCTTGTGCCACATCTAAGCTACATTAGAAAATCACCTTATTAATGAACAGGCGTTATAAGTGAGTCACAATTTAATGTATTAAAAACTTCCATAATTACATATAGGTTTCTTTCCTATGACTATTTTATTTTTCTGCATATCGTTCCTTCATCATATCTTCTGGTACTAAGGCATGTTTTCCCCATATTCATTGAAGTTAGATTTTGGCAGAGGAGGTTCTACCAAGAGTTAAGAGATTATCAGTTTTAAATTTTACTCTTTATAGTGATGTCACTGATGCTTCTTTGAAATTCCGCTATCGATATTGGAATCGTATTTATAACTTAATAACAGTTACCAGTTGCTGAAAATCTGCATTAAGATTCCTTGAATTATCTGAATATTATCTCATAAAAGACTGAACATTTAAACCAAGTTAAATTATTTCGTTTTCTTTATTATCCCCAGTGTACCTTTTAAAAGATCATTAATATTTAAATATTTTGATTGATTATCTAATATGCTATATTTATCCTTAAAAATCATTTCTCTTTGTTTCTTTAAACTTATTTAACGATGAAATATTTGCTATCAAAAATGAGTAACTTGTCCTCTTGATTAAAAAATTGAAAATTTTTATTAACATTTCATTTAAAATGCAAAATAAAAATACACATATATCAATGCCAAATGCATACCATATGCAGATACACGCATGCTATATACTACTCATGCACACGTCACTTTTGTATACACATACACTTACCGGCACAATATACGTGCACGGTATATATTCAATGTAAATCATGCCACAACTGTGAAACGGAAAAGATCAACAGCCTGTTGATCATTTGTTAATTTCTTTCTGTCTTCTCTTTATCGCATTCTATGTCTTCCACTTTATTCTCCCTTACTATTTACCCTTTTGTCCTTCTACCGTCAATGACACTATACAACACACCAATAGTACACAAAATATGCGTAGTATAAACACAGGGTTGCTAGAAGCATGGAGGCAGCGGAGTGCCCTAAATGTATAACTAGATATTTTGAAAGTGTCAAAAATGTCAATCAAGAAGAAAATACATTTTAGAAAAATGTGCATCGACCCAAATAAATAGATGAAAAAAAGTACTTTGTCCCACGAGCGTTTATGGGGCCTTCAGCGATAATTTGAAATATATTTTGGTTTTCTTTCTGCTTGGCTATACACACCTACTTCACTGGGGCCTTTGACGAGATTTTCTAAGTTTTTTTATGCTTTCTTTAAGCTTAATTTTCATTGTCGGTGGGGCGTGGTCGTTTTTCTTTTCCGAAGTTGTCGCCGTAACAGCCAAAATTTTTAAACTTTGCCTCTTCTAGCGGCTTCACATATAAACGTCACAAACTTTTCCGCTCCCTGCAGCCAGCTGGTTTCTTTCGCCTCTGCCGTCTAAATCCCTTCTGTCGTTGCCCGCTTGATAAGCGGGCAGCGACAGTTCTTACATACTCTCAGGAGTGTATAGGATACAAATCCTATGTCATCCAACAATTAACCGAAACGCAAAAAGTAAAATTGCACAATCGCAAAAATGGATCAGAACGACTGAAAACATTTTGGAAAAACCCAAACCAAGGCAAATTTCACAAGTCGGTGTGAAAATTAAGATTATAGAGTCTGATTGGATAGGGAATAACAAATTAAACTATGACCCCTGTCAAATTTTCTTAACACCTAAAAAATGTGTATGCCGTTTGATCCAATCACGTGACTAAATTTCACTACTTAACTACGTCTCTTGAGCGGCCAAATGAGTCCGATGGGAGAAGTAATCTGATAAGGACCTCGTCGCAATGTAAAGAAGAAATTTCAAAACGCCGACCCTGTCATGTCTCGTCGACATACATTCAGTCTTTCTCTCCTTCCAATTTTCCTTTCTTCGTCTTCACTCACTCACCCTCAAAGAAACAACAACAACAACAATAAGACATGTTCAACTTACTCCTAATTATTAACTCCGATAAGTACAATTTCCTTTATTGCTTCACCTTCCATTTCACTCTCTTGCCGGTCATAAAAATGGAATTGAACACAGACTTTATTAGTAACCGGTGAATCTTTATACACATACATATTCTGCTACTATTAACTATAAGCTTTGAATTCATTTAACTTCTTGCTACCATTTATGTGGAACATTTAACTACGTATATTTTCTATTTTAACCTTTTCCCTCTTATATATTCCCCTCACTCACACCCTCTTTTTTCACCTTAAATTGATCGCTCCTTTTCCTTTCCATCTACTGAGCGGCGGACACAAAAAGAAAAAGAAACAGACATTACTCTACTACTCTGTTAAATTAAAGACAGCGAAGCATAGACACTTTTTTGTTAAAACCACATTCGCTTAAATCTAAAAGGCATTTTTTCTATCAAACAATATATAAGAAATATACAAAATGTTTATTCTGCATAAATATACAATTTTCTAATTTTTCTACAAACATTTTTTATTGCGTTCTTGAAATTTGTGTTGCATTCTGTGGACAGGATATCCCGCATTAAATCCTCCCTTTTAATCAGGGTGTTCTGTACCCAACAAGTGGCACAAAGGAGCTTCAACTTTTCTCGAATAGAAATAAATAAAATGTCTCTTACCCACCAGAGAACTGAAAAACTTGTTCCCTAATATGAGAAGGAATAGGGAATTAAACTAAACAAAGGACAAAAATAAAGGCGGTGAGTATGCGCTTACAAACGCTAATGCTCCTGCTTCGCCAGCAAAATCAGAAGAAAAAAATTCAACTCCAGATAAGGCAACTTCTTACAGGGCTTCGCTATCTCCCTCTCTCAATGCATCCCAGAAAAAGGCTTCCCTAAAGGTGACGCCATCCTGAAAGTGACTTTTTCTCATAGAGAAAGTCTCTTTTGAGGCCACTTTTCAAGATTATAGTTAGACATAGGTCAACTAGCATATCTAACAAAGCCGCGAACATAGGCGTAAAATTGCGCAAGGTGAAAATACATCGAGGTTCCCAGCGTTACATTCGTCATTTTTTAATATTGTTGCTTCATCTTCTCAGCAGCCAACCTAAATTTATCTTTCCGCTTTAAGCCCAGTGGAATACTTAATGAATACAGAAACTGTCCACATGTTTGATTTCGAGCGCTTTCGGTTAATCTATAAATAATTTTCAATGATTTTAGTTAAATATAAGTAGTAGTTGAATTCCTTGCATTCACTTACGCGCAAATACCCTTGGGTCTCTTCCCTCCAGTTATGGATTAAATAACAGGATATATTTGTTTCTGTAGCCTTGGCTAGCAACCAGTTTATCGCAGAAAGTAACCTACTGCGGGATAATCTTTTGTCCAATCAGTCATGTCTCTTTCGAGACATGATCGCCCAAGCGTGTATCATGTATAGCACTTAACTGACTGACTATAAGTGGTGCGTAAATTGCTATTGTAGATTTGGGTTTTTTAGCAATTTTTAAACTTAATATATTTATTGCTCAAAAATAAACAATTTTTGCACAAGGCCTAGTGTGATGTAGGGAGAGGCTGGTCGACACTAACTATCCTATACCTAGCTAACCAGAATCGTTAGAACTGTATTGCAATTTGACCATTCACCACAAGAATTCATCTATCTTCATTCAATCCGACATTCAAACCGACATGTCCCACTATACCATATATAAACAGGAACCTACAAAAACCCCATGATATAAAAACTTCACTCGAACCAAATTCACCACTTTTATCGACTTTTCACTGAAATATGTCGCCAACAAACGCTATCACATCTGATTTTCCGAAAGAATCCGATCAGATTGCGATAAGAATAGCGCTCGTATCGCATGAGTCTCTCTATTCGCGACGACTAGCAATTCTTGCCACGGCTAGCAACATGAAAAACACCATCCGTTTTTCCCAGAAAACGACGTGACACGTTATCGTACGCATATGCGAGATCGATGGACAAGAGATATTCAAGAACGATACGAGGCATCAACTCGCCAACAAAGTCCCAGAACGGGCACACCTGAGAGCAATAATAGAAGGCGAGTGAAGCCGTTTCTTCTAGACCATGGTCATACCGATAACAATCGGGCAAATTCACTCAGACCAATCTGAAGACTATGTCACCGAGAGATAGCACGTTCCAAATCAATCCCCAGGTAAGCAAAAACTTAACAAAAGAATATATACAAAAAACGAGTTGTTGAGATTAAAAAGAGCGCAACACGGTCGCCAACTAACCAAACCACCCACAAAGTGGCTCCGACGCGACCCCCATGAGTATAGCCCGATACAAAATCTTCCTTGGCCGTGAAAGGTCAGTGAACCAAGGAATCACCTTGAAGGCCTCTCGGCACTCTTTGAAGAACGGGGAGTGGTGGTAAAGCAAGGGAAGGTTTCCTTAAGGGGATCATTCAGCATTGAATTATCTCTCAACACACGGCGTCATTCCCATGTGGCATTCCCAGTCCCCTATGACACTGATGATGGACATAGGCCTTTCTGCAAACCGCCACCACCCCACAAGAGAGAGGTGTAAGCTCTAGATCAAGGGGGTACAGACAAATGGTAAAGGATAAGAAGGAAGATGTATGTGGCGCATAGCTCCGCTCTACTCTTTAAGGACAACCGCCTTCGGATCGCCGCTCATACCTTTGCTTGTACCTCCAACTAATTCTTCTCCGGCTTGAGATCGGGCCTAAACTACATTCCAAGAATTTGGACGGGTTCGTCAGTTCAACTAATGGGTTCCGGAAGAGCATCGCCATTCCAAACACCTAACTACAAGCCAGAAGACTTGTGGTTAATCTTGGCACCTGTGACTTTCTCGTACCGTTCAAGCGCCTTCTGTACAACCTCAATGTCGCTGCGGCACAACACGAAAATATCGTGTTATGAGTGTACACGAAAACCGTATTTCGAGCCCCACTCGGGACAGGGATTTCACACAGCGCCGGACTGCATGCCCTATTCCTTAACTGACGAAGGAGTCTCCAATGCCAAATTGTAAAGTAGGGACGACAGCAGACAGCACTGAGGAACCGACCGAGACAGCGACCGATACTGACCCACTTGCAGAAGTCGGGTTGGAATCCACGCCCTGCAGGACAGCAGCCTAATACTGATGGTCGACTCTATCGAACGTCTTGAACTAATCCAAATTGATCAGCGCACCTTGCTCGTTGTCTTTTACAACCTTTAGGATCGTGCGGAGCAGAATTAATTTGCTCGAGTTTCAACAGAATCCCGGCAACTGACTGCAAACGCTTCATCAGGATCTTGACCAAAATCTTTAAGTCTGCATTTAGCAGTTATGAGTCTATAAGCATCTGAATCCATCCTACCATCCTTGCAGTTTTTCAACAGCGTGATCACATCCCTGGAGATCGAGTCAGGGACGAACCTTTACTATAACCAGTTTTTAACCATACTATCAAAATCGGTACAAAGATGTTTTACAGCCTCAAGTACAGTTCTTAGAGCAGACCATCATGTCCTGGAGACTTAACTCTGCCGGTATTCTTCAATGCCAAATGAACTTCGTTTTCCGCCCATTTTCCCTACTTCGCTAGACATCTTGTTTAACCTATACCTAACTACCTGACTCTGGTATCGGTCTCTAGCCACACACTCTAGTGCCTACCTGTAACGCCTTCTTTGTTAGCTTATGATGATTCCCAGGAAACACGTATAGCTTTATTCTCTCCTCGGTCGTCCAAAACGTTCAGTACTGCGGTCGATCGACGGATGGATCATCGGTTAGATTGATCGTAAGTAGGCCATAATTCCATTCGTCGTCAGTATTATCGCATTGGGCTTGTCCAAACAGAGTGACGATGTACAGTAATAAAAATAAACATTCGAAGTAATATAAAGAAAAATATATCACTATACGGTGTTTTGTTAGTAGCTGTTAACATGCAAAGTTTTAATCTAAAGTGTCCTCAAATCGGACGCGATACTTGGTTAAGTTGGTAAGAGTTGGCTTTTAAATTTAGAGAAGTTTGTTTAGTTGATTTGTTAAGTTTGGCGTAAGGCTGATGTCGGAGTTACGTTTCGGCAGTTAGTCATGTGCGTTGGCTGCAGCGGACTTAGGCGATCTCCCGTCTTTCTTGTCTTATCTCAAATTCTTCTGTTCGATCTTAATTCGTTTCGCGCATTTATTTTTATTGGTGTTTACCAAAAACTGGTGTGTGGGTAACAGGCAGTAGGAAAATTGGTATTTCCCTCATCTGTTTTCACTGCCTTTGCTCCTGAGAAATAATTATTTCCCAATCTGGAAGTTCCCTTCTTTTCTCGGGTGACGGTTGTAGGCATTACTTCGCCCACAGCTTCTTCCTCTCCTCTTAGCATCTCCCACCAATACTCCGTAGCAGCGTAGGCAGCTCTACTTCTCTCTTCAAAACAAAAACAATTATCGTTTCACACGCACTTTTTTCTTTTCTTCTCCTCTTCCTGGTCTGAAACCTGAATACAATGAATGGATTTCTCAGGGCGATATTCATTCAACAACTTGTCAAAATTTTGTAATTTGTTTTAACAAAAACAAATTAGTCAACTTTATATTTTCTTTCCATCTTGAGTCAAACATGGCTCACCTGGCTTTTTTCGGTAAGTAACCTTTTTGCCTTTTAAATGGCATTTAGTATTTTTACAAATTAGATATTGTTGCTAGTCGGCCACCTGGTTCGTTTTTATAATTTTCAATCTCTGGGAATGAATTGTATTATTATTATTCTCTATATCTTTAACACTTTTCATGATGTTTATAAGTATATCTTTTGTATACTCAAATTAAAAATTATTGTAAATTACCAGTAACCAAATAGTATCACATGCCTAGCTATGCCTATTTCAAAGGAATCCCCCCAGCGCCCACACGTGACAAACTATCCGAGAGTGTTTTTACCATTATAGCCTTATCTAGGGTGAGTCGTTGACTGTATTCGGTGGTGAAAGACTTAATGCTATCCTTATGTTTCTTCCACCACCTATTCACAATAACCGCCCCCACTAATTCCCGCTGTCGCTGAAAGTTCCTCCTGTCCAGTAAGGACAGATTGAACTGCCAGTATGCCGCCATTCTAGGCCGAGCATCTAATCCTGGCAAAAGTCTATAGTCCGAGTAGCCTAACCAGTGGAACATGGGACTTTCTAGCAAGTATAGATCGACCCTTCTCACTTACATTCTATCCCGGTAACTGGCTATCTGGACAGACGGTTACCTAAGAGACCAAGTTCACATCTTCCTCTTTGGATGGTCGACCCGGTATCTATCGACGAGACAGATCAACAAAAGCTACGATCGCCTGACCTCCCTGTAGCTCCTCACTCACTGTCTAATTTGTGGTCTAGGACGGCTTTCCAGTCCTCCATTAAGACTAAGCGTGATGAATTCGCCGGGAACACCCCCAACTGATGTAAAAGGAAGATACGCTCCATCTGATCACTGGACACATAAACCGCAATAATCCGAACAAAAAAAAAATACTGTTCACGGCAATATCGGCAACGATCAAGCGCCCCATTCTACCCACATTGTATCCTAACATCCAGAAAACAAGATGAAAGGAAACACTTTTGGTCTGCTGGTTCCCGTGTGCTGAATAGATGACAAAGTCGTCAGACAGCACACAAACATCAACTTCGCAAATAAAGTGTCTCCTCGATCGAGGCCACATCCACACCGAAAGACATGAGGTCACAAAACAGGGGGTAGCCTTACTCCGATCATTTAAGCCCTCGCATTCAGGCATACCAACTTTCTCAGAGTTGACCCTAGGCACAGACTGTCCGGAAATCTGCGGCAGACAGGAACCCGACTAATTGTCCTCGGCTACCAGTGCCCAGGTCGGACATAATCCGTCTGTCGGTGACAATATCGCCAACGTCTATAATAAAAGTTAGCTTAAAGGCTCTATATTAAGACGGATAGTGCAAAACTGGGGCCCTCTCAGAACAATGATTTGATAATTTCTGAAGCTCTAAACGAGTTATTACGCGACCTAGGTTTCTACCATGTGGTGTTTTCAAGCGATTTGCAATAATTGATTTTACCGTTTACCGTTTTTTTTAAGAACGCACATTTAACGGTGATTTTTTTGAACGCTCATGTGACGGGGAATTTTTGGACGCGCAATTTTTAAATTTATAAGAAATTATAACGTTTTCATCCATAGTTGTATGAACCTAATAAATATTTTTGGCATGATTACACTTAAATACTTATTAGGTTCATACAACCATGGATGAAAACGTTATAGCTTCTTGTACTTTTAAAAACTGCGCGTTCAAAAATTCCCCGTGACATGAGCATTCAAAAAAAATCACCGTTACGTGAGCGTTTTTTAAAAAAACGATAAACGGTAAAATCAGTTATTGCAAATCACCTGAAGACACCACATGGTAGAAACCTAGGTCGCGTAATAACTCGTTTACAAATTAAGAATATATATATATATATATATATATATATATATATATATATATATATAAACACAAACTTATAACTATACTCGTTTCAAAAAACCCTCCGCGTATCTACGTGGAAAGAAAAAATGGTTGTAAAAAAAGAAAGAGCTAAGCACATGAACATCAGCCAATGGGATTCAAACCGAGCCAGCACGTAGCCCAAAAATCCCGAGATGAGTATATATATATATATATATATATATATATATATATATAAGGAAAGTTAAAAAAAAATTAAAATTGAACTAAAAATAAAAAAAGAATTAGATGAATAAAGTGGGGTAAGAGGTTTTTGCATTTTAAAAGAATTGCTTAACTTGCCACAATCATATGCGTTCATAATAAGTAATTGTCTCCATAGCCACTAAGTACTTTTCGTTTTGTTTCCCGAACGCATATGCCGGTAGACATAATTGGCGGCGTATGTGCGTTTTAAGGAAGAAAGAAAAAACGGGATGTCCAATCAAACATAACATAGGTATGCATAAAATAAAATTTGGTTACCAAACGTTATTTTGTGGATGAAATAGTGTATTTAAATAATTTTGCTAATTTTGGGGGGCAGATGTCATATATATATATATATATATATATATATATATATATATATATATATGCTTCATTAAAATTAAATAATACATTTTAAAACATTTCATTTTCATACATTCCATTATCGCTAAGAATTCGAAGTTCTATTTTCATAAAATTTAATCTCCAGGATTCACTGACAATTTTCAAATATTACTTTAGATTTCGAAAATTGGCTTCGTTTCATTTAAAATGTTTTATACTTTCGGGAAGCTTTAGAGAAGCGTTTATATATAAATCTTGGAACTCTGTAATATAAAGTTTTTGGTGATAACTGTAAAGGTTAACTCATCAATTACCTGTAATCTGTAGAGGATAAGGCAATCATTTTTAGCCATGTTTTATAGTCTATTCATTGTCCTAGTTCAGTTTTTCTAATTTTGCTTTTATGGGTTTTGATATTAGAAAACCTTACTTCCATTGAAAATGTTTTGAGAATTGTGTAAGTTAACATGAGAATTATCAATGATCAATTATTAATGATTATTATTTAAAAATTGTTTTTCGGAATTATATCATCCTTTGTCATAAAATTAACGCGCTTCGTCATATAGTATCTTTTATAGAAAAACTTGTAATTTTGCGAATTTTTTACAAACTGAATGAATAATCGCTATGTGCTGGAGTGAATTAAGTTCAAAAACAGAGGTTGTTGGGGGGAATTTCTGTTGAAAATTTTCCTTGATTTCGTGGAAAATTGCAATATAATAATAATTATTAAAATAGGGAAAAATGAAAATGAATACAAATAAAACAAATTACATGTAAAAGTTAAAAAAAATCTATCATGAGTGGATGATAAAAAATTGCCGTGCATAATTGTCCTTGGAGGTGAAATTTTAATGAAAGATTCTATATTTTAATGAAAGATTCTATATTTATGAACAAATATTCAAATTGCTGTGCATCCGAAAAGTAACTTTCATTAAAGGACTCAGATTCAATTGATGCGTAATTGATTCGCAATATCGAAAAACAAAAAAATTCTTCGGAAGTAACAACAACTAAGTTTAATTTCTAGGTTAAGACTAAAATTTTACAAGACTGAAATCGAATCCTTGTAACAAAGTCAAATTAAATATATTAAAATTATAAATAAAAATGATCAAGTTGAAATATCAATATTGTTCAAATTAGTCAAGATTTAAAATTTTCCAAAGTGAAAAACCTTTGTAGGGATTAAATAAAAAACACTAAATAAAATAAAAATACAAAATAAAATAAAAACTACGAAATAAAATAAAAATACAAAATAAAATAAAAGTAAGAAATAAAATAAACATAAAAATCTCCCAGGAGTCCTCTGACAGGAAAGACAACTGACGTACGCGCAAAAAGAGAGGTCTCCTGGTGCCAAAAATAAACTCGATCTCTTTCTTTGTTGGACTTTGGATGGTAAAGATGTGCCAAACTGTTCAGGAAGGAATTTGCCCAACAAGAGGTCGTTGGAACCAAAAATAAAATCGGTGTCCAAACTGTCCCTCTAGTGTCTCTGTATTTTTCCTTTTTTCTTTGCCTATTTATTTCAGCGGCGAAAGCTATTTAACTAACAAGTTTTGGATGTTTAGGCGAAAGAATCAACCCAGCAGTAATAGCCATAACATTCCATGATATTGACCACCCCGACGTGATATCTACACTCAAGTTTTCTGAGACCAAAAAAGAAAAAAAAGAGAAAGAGAAATTCATTTCTCCACCACAACTTTAATAGCGACAACTACGCGATGTGATATGAACAAGCAAAGTTTGTTTCACTAAAAAAAAAAAAAATTGTTGACGACTTTCATACAATGAGTAACCCCGTGTGACTTTGCCTGCTTCCCCCACTACCAATCATTGGCTTATCATCCCTCCACCACCACAACAGATCCAGTTGACTACTGTAACCATACACGTGCTGTGTAAAAATAAAAAATAAAATAGACGTGAGTAACGGCTTTTACTTTCATCCTTTTATCGCATTCACACACATCACAAAAATAAAAAAAAATAAAATAAATTATTAACACAAACACGTTCCGTCCAGCAGAGATTTGCTTTATCGTCTTACCTTTTTCTTTCCTCCCTCTTGTTGCCTTATCGTAAGTCACTAAAATGGAGGAAAGCACATCAGCTATATCAGTTAAAATCCCAGTCTTTATGCACACAGCAGCAGATGGTTGGTTTGCAATGTGTGATTCACAATTTGAATTGCGACACATAACAAGTGAAGAAACCAGGTTTTACCATGTATTGTCTGTCCCACCTCCAGAATTGATATCCAGCTTACCGTCCACTATTATAGCTTCTAAAAAAATATTCAGAGCTAAAAGACGCAGTAATGGCTAGACACGAAAGGACAAAACCAGAGATGTTCGCTAAATTAATGGCTAACACTCAAATGATAGGGAGACCTTCAGCTTATCTCCATGGGCTGATGTCGGCAGCCAGCAGGATTGGTGTCGGAGATGAACTTGTTCGACATAAGTTGATTCAGGCACTACCCCCGGAAATAACACCCGTAATAGCAGCAATAAAAAATGCCTCCCTGATGGAACTGGGCACATTGGCTGACGAAATAACACCATTTTTAAAACCCAGGATGATACAAGCCGCCACTATGCCGCATGCAAGCAGGCACTCCAGATATACTGTCTCCACCGGCGCCACCCCTAGAACGACTTATAGCACCGGACCATTTTATTAGAACCGGAAGCCTCGAGTATGTCGTGGACATTTATATTATGCAGAAAAGTCGAGGACGTGCAAGCCATGGTGCAGGTAGCCAAACAAGTCCGGCTGTCATAATGCCCACCTCGAGGCCATCTTCACCTGCCAGAAACCCTACCACCCAAGCCTCGGAAAACTGATAATGCGAATTGCATCAGCAACTTGCAACTATTTGAGGTTGCTACCAAAATTGACAGAAATAAGATCAATTTTGTGATAGACACAGGTGCCTCTATAACAATCTTACCACAGAGAATGGCACTCGGTTTAAACTTAAACCCTACACCTGTAACACTATCAGCAGCAAACGGGAATAATATTAAATGCTTTGGCGAAGCAGTAGTTGATATTGGGATTCCAGTCCTACGCCGTTCATACACATGGACCGTAGTAGTAGCGGATACCGTCAACTCCCTCTTAGTAGTAGATTTTCTGCGCCACTATGGATTAATCTTAGACTGCAAAAAGAGTAGGCTCATTGATGAGGAAACCCACCGATATACATAAGGGGGACGAGTCACTGCACAGATTCAGTGTATAACTGTGAATAACCACAACAACCTACCAGAAGAAGTGCAGTCCCTCCTCCGATAATTTCCAAAACTAACCAATCCACGTACAAAACAGCCTTCAATGTCTAACACGAAAGTAACACACGTCATAGACACTGGAGATAGCGCCCAAAGTCCGACAACTGTCAGAAGAAAAAAGTAACTTTTTAAAGGACTTTGCGACACTCTTACAGCCTGGAATTATTCAACCGTCAAAGTCCCCCTGGTCATCGCCATTACATCTAGTTCCCAAGTCAACCCTAGGAAAATGGCGAGTATGTGGTGATTTTAGACATTTGAATCAGTTGACAAAACCAAACAGATATCCGATACCAAATATTAACAGCCTCGGATCTAAACTCTTCAAGAAGACTGTATTTTCAAAAATGTATCTCCTTCATCTGCTGTGATAACACCATTTGGTCTATTTGAATACCTATTCATGCCATTTGGTCTACGAAACAGCAGCGCTACATTCCAGAGATTGATGGACAACATATTTATGGGTGTAGACTGTGTTTTTACATATATCGACGATACAGTCGTTTTCTCCGAATCTAAGGAACAACACCACAAAGATCTTAAGAAAGTCCTTTCGATTCTCGAAGGACACAACCTTCAAATTTCTGTTGGAAAATATCAGTTCTGCAAAGACTCTATTGACTTCTTGTGCTATAATGTAAGCATGAAAGGATTAAAGCCAACAACCCAAAAAGTCGAAGACATCAAAAATTATCCAAAACCCACAGACTCCAAATCTTTGCATCGATTCCTAGGAAGGGTAAATTTTTACAGGAAATTAATCCCTCAAGCCTCAGATGTGTTACTGCCACTAACTGAAGCCATCAAACACAATCCAGCGGAAAAAGTATTAAAACTAAGCCCGACTGAAAGTGAATCATTTGTGGCAATAAAAGACATTCTTGCCAAAGTATCTGCTTTGACGCACCCTGATCGGGATGCCACGCAATACCATCTAGTCAGGGATAGCTCCAACCATGCAGTGGGTGCAGCGTTACATCAGACAATAAATGGGATCCAGTCATCATTGGGTTTTATTCAAGAAAACTGTCTGAAAACCAGAGAAAATATTCCACCTTCGACAGGGAACTTTTGGCAGCATATCAGGCGGTCTTGCACTTCAAACCACAAATTGAAGGCAGAAATGTCACCTTGTTTTCAGACCACAAACCACTTTCCCTGGCTTTCAAAAAGAAAACACCGATGAAATCGGACAAGCAACAAAGATATTTATCAATTATCACAGAGTATGTCACAGATGTACAGTATATAAAAGGAGATGAAAATATCGTTGCTGATTAGTCTATCTCGACCCACATTTTCGGTGACTGTAGATCCCTGTGACTTACCAGCTATCAGTGAATCATAAAGCGGGGATGAGGAAATCGATACATACAGGAGCCGACTTAAAGTGCGACCTATCAACATCTACTCCCAGACCATACATACCTGAACCACTTCGTAGGAGAATCTTCGATATGTTCCATGACATCTGCCATCCAGGACCTACGCCAACAACAAAGCTAATTAAAGCTAGGTACTTCTGGCCAGAAATGGAGAAAAACATACGATCTTGGGTCAAAAGCTGTCTACGATGCCAACAGTATAAGATTTCTAGACACACTAGAACAGAAACCACACCTTTCTCGCTACCATCAGGAAGGTTCGAAACCGTGCATATAAACATCATTGGTCCCTTGTTACCCACCACCTATGATGGGGTATACACATCTCCAGCTAGATATGTACTTATGTGCATTGATAGAGCAACGAGATGGGTAGAATCTATAACTCTACAAGACACCTCCGCTACCAACATAGCATTGGCATTCCTCCATACATGGATCTCTCGTTTTGGAGTCCCATTACATGTCGTCACAGATAGGGGAAGTCAATTTGAAAGTGAACTGTTTAGGGACCTGTCTGCTATAATAGGTTTTCACAGGCTCTGTACAACGGTGTACCACCAATCGAAAGGCTGCACCGTACTCTTAAAACAGCAATCATGAGAAGAAAGCAGAGCTGGTTGGATGCATTGCCAATTATATTGCTTGGTATTAGGAATATGCCTAATGAGCAAGGTCACTTCTGTCACAGGAACCCAGTTATTACTTCCAAGACCAATAATCGACCAGGAATATCCCGACCTGACAAAACATAACATAAAAAAATTGTCAAAGAGATGCAAGAGTTGGATATAACCCTCCTTTCAGAAGGACAGCTACATACAACTCAAAAATCCTTTATACCTAAAATCAGCAACACATGTATGGCTGCGAACCGACAGGATTAGGAAACCTCTGGAAGCTCCATATTCAGAGCCATACAAAGTAATAAAACAAGAAGAAAAATATTTGATCATAGAGACATTGGCTGGTGATGAGCAAACGGTTTCAATTGCGGGATTGAAGCCAGCAATACTCGCCCATGCCCAGAAAAAGGATGAAAACAAAAAATGCAGCCTAACAGAAAACACATCATCACCAAAAAAAAAAAAAAAAAAAAAAAAAACACCTGAAATGCAGCAAGACTCACCAAAGGAATCAATCGTCACCCGCTCGGGTAGACGTGTGCGGTTTGCAAGAAACAATGACTTTTTTTTTTACTACACATAAAAATACACACATAAACAAAATTATATGTACATTGAAAAGAGTAACATGCACACATGCACCTTATAAAAGACTGACTTTGCCTTCAATGCATTCTTACTGTAGCTCCGCTACATTGGATAGGGATGTGTTGTAGGGATTAAATAAAAAAAACACTAAATAAAATAAAATAAAAGTAAGAAATAAAATAAACATAAAAATCTCCCAGGAGTCCTCTGACAGGAAAGACAACTGACGCATGCGCAAAAAGAGAGGTCTCCTAGTGCCAAAAATAAAATCGATCTCTTTCTTTGTTGGACTTTGGATGGTAAAGACGTGCCAAACTGTTCGGGAAGGAATTTGCCCAACAAGAGGTCGTTGGAACCAAAAATAAAATCGGTGTCCAAACTGTCCCTCTAATGTCTCTGTATTTTTCCTTTTTTCTTTGCCTATTTATTTCATCGGCGAAAGCTATTTAACAAGTTTTGGATGTTTAGGCGAAAGAATCAACCCAGCAGTAATAGCCATAACATTCCATATCTTTAAATCTCTTCACCAAATTTCCGTTGTAATTCATCATTGTAAGCTACTTAATATTCAAGATAAGACTTTCAATGAGTAAATCTTCATAAAATATGAAGGTTCACTACCTACGCTCTAAGTAACGTGCATCCGACAATCAGTTCTAGAAGAGGAACATCGCTAGGATGCTAAAAGGATTTGGTAAATCATTTTATTAACTCATAAATTCAAGAGGATCAGTTCGAGGAACTGCAAGTATTTAATGGCTACAAAATTGTCAGTATCATAAGCTGTCTTGTAAAAATTAAACACAAGGTAGGCATTCATTCGTTTATTCAGATTTGAAAGTGATCTACTGAAAAAATCCTGGAAAGTTGAAATGATCCTACCCTCTGTTTTCTATACTACTTCACTTTGAAGATAAAATAGTATCAATCAAAATGGAATAAAAACAATTTTAAAAGATTGAAGTGGATCGACAATATGTTTTCGTATAAGGTGGCGGCTTTGGTTTTTCTGAGTTGGTGAACGATGGAAATTTGCTTCGGCACCCACCCTCTATTAAGCTTGTTAATATTAACGAGGTTAATGACTTTTTTCAATCACTCGCGAGATTCCTATTTTTATCTTTCAGCGATTATTATTTTTATTTTCCTCGCAACAATTTTTCTCTATATTCCTTCCCTATTTAGTCAGTTTTTCTACTTGTTTCGGGTGAAAAATCTCCACCTTCAGAAAACAGTGCCAACTTTCTTTCCCTATGATTAGGGCGATTCACATACTAGCCCCGACTCCACTTTTTGTCTACTCCATTCAAACTTCGGGCATTTTTGCCCCTTTTTGAATAATGAATTGTGAATATTTAAAAATTGTTTTTATTATAGTGGTGTTGTTTTAGTTCAATTTTTACAAAATTGTTTTATTCCATATCGACATTCATTTTGAAAGTGTATTGGTATATTCTTTTATCAGGTTTTAGGCCTGATGTTTTTTTTTACTACCAGTAATGTTTTACGTCTTCCAACACGTTGCATACAATACATGCAAGTGGTAACTTATTTAATGAAATGCAGATTCAAGCAAAAATTATGGTAGGATGTATGGTTCAGTCAACCATCATCTAATAAATAATTAGTCCTGTTCACCTCCAGACCTTGTTTAAAAATCTTTCATAAAATTGGGTATATAGTTATATTTGGCTACATTAAACCATAAATTTCATTTGGTTTTACTCGTTAAAACAAAGAGCTTTGAGACCATTTCAAGTTTTACTGTTTTTATAACACTCCATTAATTTTTGCAATCCTATTTTAGATGCTGTGGTCATGGCAGACGATTGTTTTGGCTCCCCTAGTACTATAAGATTCATTGGTAAACTTCGCTTTGAGGCCAGAAAAGCAACAAGTAAACAATATGGGAAGATGAAGTTGTTTAACACACTTGGCATAGCACCACTTTACTTGCAATTCTTTATTATATTTTGACGTTTTCAAAATATCAAGAACATCATCTCACATCACTTTACCAAAGTTATAATTATCTTCTACTTTAGTGTAGATTCTTATTTTAACCCTTTTAAGTATTTATATTTTGGTGGACTTTGATTGTGTCACCCCTATGAATGTTATCACAGAAGACAGAATTTGCGAAACACATGCTTTTCTGCATTAAAAAAATTACCAGAAAAATGTTCTATCTTGGTTTGGATTTAGCACAACTCTTAGATACTGGGGCCATTCGTCTTCAAGGGAAGAAATCCAGCTTTAAAGGTGGTTAATTAATAATATTCACTAAGTCGTCGATCGTATCAATGTGTTAATATAATTCATATTAAAAACACATCCTTTAAGTTACCAAAAAGTATATTTTGGAGAAACAAATTATGTTTTACACTACACTGCGAAGATACTGCAATTATAAATCCACGTGTGGTGGTCTGGATAACCATAGCAAATTTATTACTGAAGTGAAAAGGAGGTCGTGATAGATAAATCAAGTGTTGATGTAGAAATTGGAAAAGGTAGACAGAAATTAAAATAATTCAAAATTAGTTTAACAAAAAATTAATATAAAACAATGTTATTATATGTTTAAAATTTGAAAGTAAAAAGTCTTTAGAGCTGAAACTAAGGAAAAGATAGTCTGCGTGTAAAGTAAAACTGTTTAAAAAGAGGTGGGGAAAGGCCTTTGAAAAGAAATTTCTTTAAATATGAGAAATGTTACTCTTCCAATTTCTACACCAATACTTGAAACTCGATTTATCACTGTTGAGAAAGTATTTGAAAAAAATGCCAAATCATTAATTTGTTATTATTGAAAATTATATGAATAATTTCATTTCAGATTCCTAAATTGCTTAAATGTTGCTCTCTACAAAAGCAAATAAAATTTTCTATCAATTACATTTTATATTTTGTGGTGATACCGACCGAGTATAGCGAGGGACCGGATGTTTGCACCCTCACAACCAAAAAGCAAATGACCAAAACTCGACGGTGCGCATCCGGGTTCGCGCAGATATTCCGGTTGAAAAGTAAAAATTAATTAAATATTAAATTTCCAGTTCACGAGCCTACGCGAATTTTATTTATCAGCCAATGGGAAGCCCAGGATCAAATACGGATATGAATTCCCAAATGATCACCTGCGATCCAAAAAGAACATATAAAAAGCTGATACTGAAAGCATCGCCAGACAGACGGACCCACAGACTGGCTCGCGACAGACGAGAGTAATCAGTATCTCCCTTGACCAAGTCAAGTGGCTTTCTATGCTCATCGCCTTCACCTCCCATTTCCTTCGTCCCTGTCTCAAAACTACTTACTGACTAAAGGAGCGAATACATCAAAGACATTCCTTATTTACAACGCTCCCACATTCCTCAGCATTAATTCTCTTTTTTTTTTTCTTTTTTTGGCATGGGGCTACATAGGGGAAGGTAAAGAGAAGGAGTGGTTAGACATAGGGAATGTCAGGAGGAAGGTGACAGATGAGTAAAGATACCGAGGATGAGGGTTGGGCAGATGGGAAGAGTGTTTGATAGAATGGGAGCAGGTTAGTGTGTTAGGAGGTGTCTATTGACCTTACATTTAAACTCCTGGAGATTGTAGCCGTCGGGGAAGCAATCGTGTGGAAGAGAATTCCACAGTCGGGAAGTGCGAGGAAAGAAACTGTTGGAGTAGAAGTTACGGTTGCATTTTATCGGTTTCACTGTAAAAGGGTGGGATCTAGTTGCTAATCTAGTATCTCGTTCAAATTCGTATTTAGGGGGCACCAGTGATCTAAGTTCATCGGAGCAGAAGCCGTGAAAGTATTTATAGAAGAGACACAGGAAAGCCACGTCGCGCCGGTGGGAGAGAGACTGCAAGCGGTCTGCCAAGTCGGTATCTATCACATTACAGACCCTCCTCTGAACCTTATCGTGAAGCCCGAGGAGAATAGCAGGAGCACCGGACCAGATATGGCAGCAGTATTCAATGCACGGGCGGATGGTAGATTTATATATGTGCAGGATAGATTTAGACGGAAAAAACTTCCGGGCCCTACACAGAGAACCAACTTTCATAGCAGCGGATTTAGCAATGGATTCGATATAGTCATTCCATTTGAGGTCCGCTGAAAGTGTGAGACCAAGGAGGCGTAGTGTTTTACTCTCTGGGAGGCAAGCCTGGTCCATGCTAATGGGAAGTAGGTGCGATTGTCGATGATGGTTAATTGAGAGTAGCTTCGTTTTAGAAGCATTAAAATTTACTAGCCATTTCTTACCCCAGTCCAGTATGGATTGGAGGTCTTTTTCAATCTCGGCTACGAGGTTAGCTTTGACGCCTACACCAGATTTTTGTAGGAGGCGAGAGTAAACTGTGGTGTCATCGGCGTACAAACCTACTTGGGATCTTATGGAATCGGGGAGATCATTAATTTATATCAGGAAGAGTGTAGGACCTAAGATGGAGCCTTGGGGGACACCTGCGTTTGTATGGTAGTTCTGGGAGGCATGTCCGTTTAATACCACCTTCATTGTGCGGTTAGAGAGGAATGACTGGATTAGTTGAAACAAATGTCCAGTTATACCATAGCTTCGCAGTTTGCATAGAAGGCCAGCATGCCAAACTCTGTCGAACGCCTTAGATATATCCAATGCAACGGTTCGGGCTTTGCCATTCCTGTCGAGTGCCTGGTATATGTACTCGGTGATGGTCGTTAGCATATCAGCAGTAGACCTGGTGAAGTGGAAACCATATTGCTTGTCCGAGAGGAGCCTGTGTACTGTGAGATGCTGAACCACCTCGGCGTTGATAATGGCTTCGAACACTTTGCCAAAGATTGGAAGAAGGCTGGTAATTTGCAGGGTCCGAGGGTTCTCCAGTGTTTTTAAATATAGGAACTACAGAGGAAGATTTCCAACAGGCAGGAAAGCAGGAAGCAGATAGGCAGAGGTTGTAGAGCTTAGAAAGGACAGAGGAGAGTTCAGGGGCACATTTCTTTAAGACTATGGTTGGAATTCCGTCCCCACCGCTCGCTTTGTGAAGGTCAAGTTTTAAGATTATCTTAGAGACAAGCGAAGGTGTAATGTGGACATCATTCAGTTGTGCCTCGGTTCTAGGTGAGAAGTAGGGTGTAAAAACTCCAGATGAGTCCAGACTCGAATTGTTCGAGAATCTGCGGGCAAAGCATTCAGCCTTATCTGCTGGGGAGGTGAGGACCTCAAATTTGTTGATTAGCGGGGGTATTGTGGACTTGCTCTTGTTAAGTACTCTTTTACAGAGTCGCCAGTAGTCATTAGCGCCGAATTTAGAACATGCTATGTGTTGCTTCATTCTGGCAGCAAACAACATCTTACTTCGTTAAGTATCCTTTTACACTTATTACGAGCTGAAGTGAAAAGGCGCCTGTTTTGGTCCGACGCGTAGTTACGATAGAGTCGGAAGAAATGATTCCGGTGAGCAATGGCAGCCGAGCAAGCGGGTGAGAACCATGGAGACGAATGAGATTTAAGCTGGAATTTCCTAGCAGGGATGAAGGCATCGATGCCAGCCTTAACCCAGGAGGAGACCTCGGATGCACATTCTTCGATGGGAAGACTAAAGACGTTGTTCCAAGGGATGTCACAGAGGAAGTCTCGGAACGAATCCCACTCTGCTCTTTGATAGCAGTAGGATATTCTAGTTGTCTGGGTTTCATGGGTAGGGCGGGAGTGGAGTGAAATATTGACGGACACTACAGTGTGGTCAGAGTTTCCGAGTGGGCAGAGTTGTCTGGTAGTGCAAGAGTCTGGGATGGAAGTGAAGCAGAGGTCTAGAAACGAGTCCCTTCCGTTAGGGTTGTCGGAGAAACGCGTGGGGAAGTCCACTACTTGCGTAAGGGATTGGGTGATTGAAAAGTTCATGGTATGGACACCAGCAGGGTCAGTGACAGCGTTCTTCAGTCACTTGGTGTGGTGGGCGTTAAAGTCACCAAACACGAATACATGGGCAGAGGGATGGGAAGAAATGGCTTTGTCGATATTGTCAGAAATGATGTCAAGTAACGAACAGTCAGGGGAGGAAGGAGAGCGGTAGAGAAAGAAGAGATAGCTAATCGAGCTGAGAAGTGAGAGGCGGAAGCACATGAAAGAATGATCTGGGGATTCAAAAGATGACACCCTAGCTAAGGGAAGGTGTTCGCTGACATAGACACCAAGCCTATGCATATGAACATTGGAGTCCTTCCTGAAGAGGGGAAGGTAGCCAGGAACGTAGAACTCAGATGAGGGGATAGAAGGGTTAAGATTAGTTTCACATAGGGCTAATATATCAGGTGAGTTATTATGGAGGAATGAATCTACGCTGAGGAAGTTGGTGCGGATGCCGCGTATGTTAGTGAAAGAGATGCAGACAGGTTTGGGCGTTTTCAAATGAGCTGGTTTAGTTTTGCTATTATGTTTGATTTTTTCCATAGTGATTCAGTTAACGAGAGGTCTTAGAATAGAATCAGTCGGTCAATCATTTGCAACTTGTGAAGGATGGAGACTGGCGCGGCCTACAACATAATGTGGCCTCGGGGTTGCCCACCGAACGTTCATGCAGGGACGCCCGTCCATGCGCGATATGGCACTACAAGAACCCCGGTATTATTCAACTGTTGATCAGAGCAGCCTCTCAAGACGCTACGCAAGAGTTCGGACTCCTAACTACCAGTCGGAAGCAGCAACCAGGAAACTGCCAACCCGGTACCCTCAGAATGTAAAGACGTTGCCACCATACTCCGTAACTGCAAAGAGCTTCCAGCTGAACTAACACTAAGACCGGAGAAGGGGGATGAACCGGGAACCCCTTCCTAAACAAAAAACAAGGCGATCACCTCTAAACTCATTCAAAAGAAGTGGGTGCAGTGTGAGACTGGGCGATAGTAAGAACTATCTACTCCAATTAAAAAAAAAAGGAAGAAAAAAAAGTGACTGAGGTTTACAAAGTTTTAACTTATACTAAGTCGAAAACAACCTTGAATTGCAAAATAATTTACACAAACTAAGTGACAAAAAAAAAAACAAAATCAAAGACGAACAAAAAACGAAAAAAAAAAAATTCCAAAACTAACAGAAAAACAGACTGAAAAATGGACTGAATCCCGGTTGACTTACCACAAGCAGCTAACACTGAAAAGTTGATTTAATTAAATTTCTGAAGACAAAAATAGAAATTAAACCATTTTTTAGAGAATATAGTCGAGTTATGCGGCTTGTGTTCGCTGGCCAACCGTTACGAATTGAATGTCTCGAAGACAGAAATTTAACTCTTCTACAAGACAAAACTAATGGAAATAATTGAACCGTGATACTATTTATGTTAAGTCAAAAATAACCTTGAATTGCAAAATAATTTACACAAACTAAGTGAAAAAAAAAAAAATCAAAGACGAACAAAAAACGAAAAAAAAAAATTCCAAAAATTACAGAAAAACAGACTGAAAAATGGACTGAATCCCGGTTGACTTTTCAGTATTTTATTGCCATGAACATTTTAACGTCCGTTGGACCTATACTTCAAGTATTACTTTAATTGTAAAATACTTAATTGATATATGTATATATATAAAATGTTGATTTTTAAACTCAGTTTGCTTTTCCTGATTTATAATCATTTTATTTTATCTACAACGAGGTCAAATTCCATCAATCTTCAACAATGCACAACTACTCTTCACTAGAACAAACTCTCCACTATAATCTGGAAAAGAATGGATAACCCACTATAAACTGGCGACCCCGACGTTCCCTTAGATAAACTGGAGACCAACACGCGTTTTCAACACCTATATATATATATATATATATATATATATATATATATATATATATATATATACAAAGAAATTTTTGGACTTTCAGCGAAATCTGAATATTTCTTTGTAACACAAACTCAACATGGCAACGGACGCGGAACAAACTTCAAATCCAAACCAACAAATTCAAGCTGTTACGATAAAATCGCCAAACTTCATCGAATCAAATGTAATGGCTTGGTTTGCAATAATGGAGGCGCAATTTAGTATTGCAAATATCAGACAGCGCCATCAAAAACTTTTCTGCACTCTGGCAGCACTCCCCGTGGACATAGTCAAAAAATACAACCAACGATACTACAATCAAAGAACTACGACGCACTGAAAGAAGCAGCGACGGGCGCTTATGAAAAAACAAAACCGGAGATGCTGGACAAATTAATGTCGTCGTCAACATTAACGGGTCGTTCCTCAGTGTACCTGAATGAACTAGGTTACTAGCAGGTCAAATTGGCGTAGGGGATGATATCATACGACACAAATTCATTCAAGCCCTACCTCACTCTATCAAACCTGTAGTAGCAGCGCAAGTCGATTTAGACACAAATCGTCTTGGGAAAAAAGCCATATACCCGGGTATTGTTCTCTAATCGCTCTGTCTTCAAAATCAACAAGATGCTGTCTTACGCGTGTTGTAGTTGTCACGTCTTCATTGACAAAAATATCATCAATGTAAGCTGAAGTAGCCTGGAGAATGAATTCATCTTTTGCCAGCAATGTATCCACAATGGCATTCATGATAGTTGGTGTAACATTGAGCCCAAATTCCATTCTTGTCAGACAGTACCTTTGCCCTTATGTATGACGGTTTAAAATGGCCACAGTGATTGATGCACACGTATCTGCAAGTACGCCTTACGAATATCAAATGCGAAAACATTTGGAGCATTTCGATTCCTAACAATTTGCTCTCACGACCAGAACATCTATATTGATAGGGTTACCATTGTCTATGTAGACTTCCATGCTTGTGTCTACTCAGCTTCTGAGGATCTTTCCATCAGCCGTCAACACATCCACCTCTTGATTTTCCATGGAGGCCAATTGGATATGTCCGTAAGCGAACGTGAGCAACCTGTATCCACGAATTCAGTACGTTTGATCGCATCAATGTGCATATCGATTACAGAGAGCGTCTCCTTCATAACTTACGGGAGGGGAGACTGAAGTGCTCAGGTAAGAGAGGCATCACAATTGGTAGCGCTGTATTTACATCTTAGAGGGAGACGAAGCTGGTGCTAACGCTTCACCCTGTGACCAGTCTCCCGGACTATCTCATTACAGGTGCCCTGGCTGATACCTATAGCAGCAGCAGTAATGCACCTGAATCGCTTGCCTCTTCTGCATGCAGTCCTTCGCCAGGTGGTTGGAGCCATTACTTTTGTAGCACTTGATCCTCACAGTCATTTTGGATGGAACTTGTTGCCGTTACCACCAGTTTCTCTTCTGCCGACGTCTTCATAAGCACTCGGACCAGTAACTTAACCATCGTACGGAGGCAGGGAGTCCACGAACGAACGCTCACGCTATCGCGCGGTCGGGTATTCCTCCGAAGAGTACTGTCAAATTTTTCAAATCGGCTAAGTAAATATCCACAGTCTCGCCTAGGCGCAGTTTCCAAGCTTCGAAACTGTCTGCAACAAAAGAAGTGTATAGCGCGTCCTTAATTCGTGCTGCATCTGCTCCCTCTTCCTTGGTCAATTGCTGATACATTGCGAATGCTCCTCCAGCCAGTCAAAGAGGACTGATCTCGAGTCGCTTTACGCCATAGAGGTCGCACATTTGACACATTCCATCAAATTCCATCAATTTCAGGTCGAATTTGCCATCTTGCTGAAGTGAAAGTGTTTGTTAGAAAATTGATGTGGCAGCTCAAGTTCAAAACGAAACAAACAAATCGCAATCCCAAACTTGAAGGTCCAGAGTCAAAAAAGAAATGTCGAAATCATGAATCGTAGACTCAGTGTCAAAAATCTTAATACACGTAAACGACAAGAAATCCACCGCACTGTTAATCAGTAAACAAAAAACTCCAAAAAACAAGATAGACATGAATGGCGAGGCTTGCCGTTTTCAGAACGTTAACTGCTTTTTTTTTTTTTTTTAATCGACGGAATTATTTCTTTTCATTAGTTGGATAGGACAAAAAAAAGCATATCTGAGACGCATTTAAAGCAACAGCTGACTCTGACATTGGTTATATTTTTTCAACATATATCACACATACAAAAATCAACACGTGTCCTTTTTCACGATAAATGGCTCTCTTTCGCCACACCACACGTGACTCATTGCAACCTCGCAGGTCACAACACGAATGACATTAGTCCGAAACATAAAACTAAAAAAGTACAACTATCTTTGATAATGAATCATTTATTTGTTTTTTATAAACTATAATTTTTAAGAGGTACTACTAATTATGCTTGTTATTTCATTATAAATCATTATTACTAATGCACCTAAAATAAAAATCTCACCTTAAAAAACTTTTACACTAAGGGAAGATCGCCTCCTCCTGCCTAAGGTGGGTTAGAGAGGCACCCGAAAACTTAAGCCCTCCTGTGTGATGATTTTTATAAGTGAAGCTTAGGTGTGGCACAAGGCCGAAAGTATGGGACACCCAGTGAGAATCGAACTCACTACTCAGTCGGAATAATTAATTTGCACCACGTCGAGGTGTATGCATTTATTTTTTAGTCTTACTTTTCGGAATTTATTCTTATGCCAATATTCAATAAAAAGGCTGAAAAAATCTAAGCATGTGACTACATACGTACCGTAAAAAGAAAGTTGCGTATGAATATTTTCTTTTTATCCATAAAAAAAAAAATTAAAAAATATCATCAGTTAACTTAAAAGTAAACTTTTTTTTCAAGCGACGCTGTTTTTTGTTTGTTTGTTTGTTGTTTTTTTTAATGCTATTTTTATTGGATTAGAGAGTAACCAATAACAACCGTTGCTCAGGTCAATGAATGAAATGTTGCAACTCCTATTTTTCAGTAAATATCTTTTTTTCTCTGATAATTTTGTTTCTTTTTTTTACTCTTAGTCTTACTCTTATTTCATGGAAGTGTTTGAGTTTGCTAAGAAGATCGTCAGACACTAATATCCAGAACTGATTGGTCAGATTATTTTACTCTTAGCCAATCATATGATGGGTTTCTCTCGTTTACAGGTTTCATTTAGTTGCTGTCTTTGTTTTTTTTTTTTCCTTACTCATACATTTATTTCTGTTTTTCCGGTAACTGTCGTGAGCATACAGTTACATAAAAAAAAAAAATTAACTAGCAACCATTTGATACCTATTTTCTTTTAGCCTAACTCTGTCGTTTACAACTTAACTGGATGTTTATATTTTTTCTGTTTTTTTTTGTTTTGTTATTTTTTTTCAATTATGACTTTAACTGTAACTTCTCCACAGAAAAGAGTTCTTCAAACCAGTGTTAGTGTGATTGTGACTTTTTTATTGCATTTTAATTTCTTCACTCATTTTTTAATTAAAAGAAGTTCTCCCACAGACACTGTATTCTTAAAAATACTGTTAACACAAATACAAAGTGCAATAGCAGCAGCGGCATAATTGATAAGATTTCTGAAGTAGTAGTAGTCAATAGCGATTAGTAGTCGTAGTGGTAGCAGTGACGTTCTACAAGCACATTGCACACATCGGCCACTCGGCGCTGAGCGGCTGCTACAGTAATACAATCACATTCCCGACTCTGGTTTGTTTGTTCTCATCATTTTAAGCAACTTGGAATATTTTGATCTTCTCATTAATTTACACTGACATTAGCTTATTTACCCACCAACAGGATTGTTGGCAACGCTTTCTTGGGTGGAAAAAAACAAAAACAGGTAGGTGTTTTTTTTGTTGTTTTTTTTTAATAAAATAAAAATCCGTGAAACAAATACTACTGCGCGTTGTGAATGATGGTGTCGTCACTGTTACATTTTATTTTATATATTGTTGTGACTAAAAAGAAAATAACTTATCGCTTAAATGCCAAAAAACCCAACCAGGAACCTTTTTTTGTGTGCGTGTTTGTGAAATTTCATTTTGGAATTGAAATTTTCTCGCCTAGTGTTCATTTCCGGGCCGGCTTGTTAAGAAAAATTAAAAATAGTGCAAACTACACTACACAGGCAGTATATATATATATTTTTTTTTTCAATTCTCTTGAGATTTATTAAACTTTCCTTTTTCAGTGGAAGAAAAAGGAAAATAAAAACCGGTCTCATTGTGCACCAACCGAAACAGTTTAAAAAAAATTAACTTTTGAAAAACCTACGTTTATTTTTATTTTTACTGTTCTTAGACCATAATTTTAAAAAATCAACTGGACAGTCATTGATTACACTTTCTTTTTACTTCTTTTTTTTTTTTTTTGTTTACTTTGCTAATAACACATTTTACAAACCGCGCGGCTTTAAAAAAAAATGTTTGTAGCTGTTAAGAAAAAAAAAGCTAAAAGAAAAAAAATGACTTTTTCAAGCTGTTAGCTGTTGAAATAAAAAGTTGTTTTGAAAGTGAATGATACTTATCGTCAGCTCCTTATTAATTCAAATAAAAGCCAGACTCCCTAAACCCATGCTTTTTAAAGTGCTTCAACAACGTCAACGAGTTAATTACTCAAAGAAGCACTTAGTTGATTTCAAGGTTATTACAGATTTCGCAGGAAGTACTGTTGTCTATATTTTATTTTTCATATTATAAAGTTTTCGTTTCTCAATTGTTTTATGAAAACATTTCCGTCACACTTTTATTTTTCTACTTTCTCGATAAAGCTTCTCCAAATTTTTAATTCATTATTAATTAATGATAAAAAAAAAAACAATATTTCGACTATTGTTCATTCATTGCAGGTTGCAAGATTTCATATTAAATGTCCTGTTTGTCATCTAAAGAAAAAGGTGTGGTTGAGTAAAAAGAAAACCGAGAATACTTACTTGCAACAGTTTTGGACTTTGGTGTAAAAAGGACGAAGAACTTAAGGAGAGAGCAAGAAGAAGCAGATGCTAGATGAGCAGCATAAACGTTATTTTTAGTTAGTGCATTTATCATTTAAAAAAGAAAGTAAAAATGTCGGATTAAAAATAAAAATCCATTTTTAACTCTTTCTTTATTGTGTTTGACACTGACAGACACTAAGTCGCTTCTAAATATTAAAATGTTTTTTGTTTTTTTTGTTTTTATATATATATATATATATATAAGAGTACCGTAAGAAACACGCTTTTTTGGTTTTTTAAATCTTGTGACACCTGCTATGTAGAGAAACCTGATCTTTTGAGAAAAAGCTCAGCCTGTAGTTACATAAAGCTTAAGAAGTACAGTAGACAAGATGGGAGAATAGTTAATCTGTACAATTTTAAGACCTGAAATTCGTTCGTACATTATTGCTTGATGCTACTCTGTGTATATGGAAATGTTTTAAAATTTAAAATGTATATTTCCAAAATGAAACTTGGTTAAAAAATTCTCATATGATTCTTTATCAAGTTTCACATTAAAAAATGAAGAGTTGAAAACTCTTTAAGTGCTGCTCAGAAATGACAGCATTCAGACAATTATTCATCATCTTATTTTCACATTGGTCACTTTTCTTTTTTTTTTTTTTTTAATTTAACAAACGAAACCCGAAGGAAAAAGCAATTGATAAAGTTTTAACTTTGTGTCCTCTAACGTGTATTTTTATTTGTAGCAATTGTATTTGTTTAAAAGTGTTAGCATTTTTTTTTCTTTTTTGTATAGTGGAATAAAATAATGATTAATTTTTTGTTTGTTTTACATTTTTATTTTGTTTGTTTTGTACTACATTGTTAACATTAACAGTGTATAGCATGCGAATGCACACGAACATCACATGAATGGATTGCATGCATAGCACTGAGTACACACAGACCCATTTAAGGTCCAGGAACATGTCCTCTTGATATTGGAAAAAAAGAGATTGAATGACTTCTCTTCTCACAATCTGAATCCGGAAGCGCTTATATTTTTATTTTGATTATCCAGAAATAAACGCGAACGTCTAATACAAAAACAAAAATCCATACACATATTTCAATGTCTGATAGCACTAAAACAGCTACAATATAATTTTTTTCTAGAAAAAAAAAAGCGTATGTACTGTTATATTTTACTTACCTTACACTTCCGCTTACACCTGTAAATAACGAGCTTTTATTTTTCTTTAATTTCAATTCAACTTATGAAACTTAAAAAAATGATTTGGAAGGTTTGTTTTTTAATTTTTTATACTAAATTCTGTGTCAACATTGAGTAGTTAAGCTTTTAACTTTTTAGGAACAAATTCTCATACCTGTTTACTGAAATTGAAATTTATGAAAAAATTATGAATAAAACATCCTTATTTATTTAATTTATTGTGAATTCGGAATTTAATTCGACTGAAAGTGAAACTGATCGACCAAATTAGTTTTTAAAAGAAGTGGAGAGTGATGACAGTGTATTGATTGACTAAGAAGATTTACTTTTATTTATTTTTGTCTTTGTCTTTTTTTACGCATCCTACTGATGCTATTTTTCTCTCTAAAAAAACAAAAACAAAACAAAAATGTTCCTCATTACAATCAGTAACTGTTCCATATTTTAAGTGGACTTCAGGCTATTTGTCCAAAAAAAACTTATTTGTAATTGTACTTGTACATGTTTAGATCATGTCTGATTTTCACATTCAATTTTATAGTGCAATAAGAAAAAAAAAAAAAAAATCCTATCTCCGGGATGTGCAACTGTGCTTCATTCATCCACTCGGACCACTCAGTAAAACTTTTATTGAACCACCTTGCAAAATATTTCAAAGCAGTAAAATATAAAAAGAAAAATATCCACACTTAATCACTAAATTTTACCTTAACCCGTTGAAATTACATGGGTGGAGGCAATTTAAATGCCTTTACTTTTTTTTCTTTACTCATTTTACCTGTATTTTTTTATTTTTGCTCCTTTATCCATTTCCATTACCTGGTCCTGTAATGTAAATGTTATACATAGATTAGTTTTATACGCACAATTATTTTCTATTGCATATGCCTTTCTCTCCCCATAAAAATAGTTTAATGTATCAAAATTTTTATGCTTTGCCATCCTGACATGCTTTTCAATCTTTTGTTGTTCATTGCCATTATTCAGCCAGGAAGCCTGTCTGTTTTATCCATCCCTTTTCTCACCCCCTCTTCATCACATTTTGTTTTCATTGTTTTCTACTTGTTTGAATATACAATACATACAAGAAAAAGTGTCACAGATTTTTAAATTACTTGAATTTTATGTTGGTTTAAGAGTTTACCTTTGTTTTTCTTCAAGATGCTATGGTTATCTTCAAGCTATTCAACATATGCATCATAAAGTTTTGATTTTTAGCACAGCTCTATAATTAAAGCTCCAACTTGTTAGTTGTGAGCAGAAATTAGATTATAGCTAATTTATCCTCTTACATTTGGGCCTTTATTTAAAAAAACAATTCATTCCCATGAATATTTTTGAACATTTTAGGTTATTTTTTTTACTCATTTTATGACATTTTAAACCTTTTAATTTTCATAAAATGTTACAAAAATACATTCTAGCATTATGAAAAAATACTAAGCATTCACTTTTTCAAACTGATATAATTCCCAATTCAGATTAGGGTGATTAAATGCAAAAAGTGGTCAGTATATATATATATATATATATATATATATATGTGGAAAAGTTAGGTGACCCTTAAATAAGTTCTAAATTACAAAGGTTAATTTTACCTTTTATGACACATTACCTAAATGACCAGTGACTACTTAAATATTGGTTGAGTCAACTGTTTAGCAGCACAAAAATAAATTAGCTTATGAGAATGATTTTAAAATATTACAATCTTACCCATTCCTTAACTATGCTCCTGTAATTCATCAAATAATGTCTCTTACTTACTAATGGCTGAGTAATTGAAAGTATAAAATTCAATACATGCTGTATAAAAAGTATGTATACAATTTATATAGGAAGTTTCTTTTTTTTTTTTTTTCCCCCCTGAAGCAAAAGGTCTTAATTGGGTTGGGAACAGTTCCTGCACAACATTGTACATCATAAAAGTTGTGCAAGAACCTTGCTTCCAACCCAAGTTTTATACAAATAGACATATTTAAAATTCACAATACACTCTAATGATGCTCATGTAATTTTAACTAAATCTATTTTTCTTAACGTGTGTGTGTGTATATATACTTGACCAATTTAGATTCTTGTAATTTTAGAATCCACTTGCATGTGTAGATGAAGAAAGATTAGTGAAATTAGTTTACAATTAGTAATCACTTTGTTGTTTCAATCAATATTAGCAAATTGCAGGCAAAATGTTGAGACACATTAAAATGTAATTGCTCTTACATTATAAATCACCTACTATACTGTAGAGGTTAGTAAGCTAAATTTCACAAACCTTCGTAGTAAATTTATACTTTGTTGGTTTATCAATGAACAGCTGTGTCCAAATAATTGTTACCTGACCAAATATACTCAAGTAACACATTATTTTACGTCTGAGAAGTTGCTGAAGAAACTACTGACATCATATCTAAAAATTGTTATATATCTAACAATTCAAACAAGTAATATTATTGATGTGTCTACTAGAAGATAGCTTGGATAAGATGAAAGATCTTTATCTGAGAAAACTTTGTAGCAACTGCTAGATTTAAAATTACCCTCTAATGATTACTCCAACTAAATTAACCAAGGTGAAAGCAATGCATTGACTTTCCTGTCAGTTTGTAGTTCTAACAAAAATCCAGAAAATAGTTAATTTTCAGGTAGTGAGATAATTATATACAATGTTGCATTGCAAACCAACCACTAAGACAGTTTCTTTTTCAATCTATAAGGAGAGGCTTTCCTCTGGCATTCATTCAAAAGCTTGTAAAGTTTGATACTTGCAGAAATTTCTTATTTTTATACATTGTTTTCTGGAAGAGAAAATACATTTTAGCATTTTTCATCTTGAAAAAATTTTGTACTCTCTTCAGTAGTGTAGTGGACAGTAAGTGTCATAGTAATTTTGGTATATACTGGGTTGCTCTATAAATTGGGACTTGTCCTCACAAGCAAAAAATCTTTTTGAAAGGATATTCCAGTGTGATTTTTATCTTTTCAATATTTGGAAGATATTTGATTATAGCATGGTTATTTGATACAATTAGTTTTCCAGAAGGCATATCTTTAAAAAAAAAAAAAATGGCCTTATTTCATAGCATTTTTATTCAGTCATCAAAGTATTTCTCTGGCTTTCTATGAATTTACACCTACTTTCAAATAATTTTATATTTCATTATAAAAGAACACTTCCAATTTTGACTCAGTGAATTCTTTTAAATTTGTATATTGCTCTCTGATGTTAAAGTGATCATTTGAAGTTAACAAGTCTGAAGAATGTGCTACTTGTGAAAGAGTTTAACAAAATTGCTGGTTAACTTCCTCAGCTAGAAAAAAGGGTTTGTTTTCTTACTTCTTACATTGCTCAAATGAGCTTGTTAAAAATTGTAATAAAGAATATTCTTTGAATATTACAAAACAGAAAATTTCCTCTCTCAGGTTCCATTTAGGATACTGTTGCCTGTCCTTGGGTAGAGATAAATTTGTTTATTTTTGTGTTTTCATAAATCTGTTTTCATTGCCCCTTACTCAAAGGAACAAGTGCTTAAATAAAGACATAAGTTCTCACTGTTTTCCAACAGATGATGTTCCCAGAACTGCATGCATGTAATTTCAGATGGTAACACATCTATAAAAAAGTACTATAAGCAAGGTTGAAATTCAGTATATGTCATTTCACCAAAGTGTAAACAACATTGTTTTTCATAGCATTAAATGTTGAATTTCGTGCCAAACAAAATATTTGCAGGAAATTTTACTGCACTAATTTATTCAAAAGAAATCACAATTCTTGTTGAGACTTATGGCAAACATGCTCTGTCAGAAACAACATGCAGAGATTGGTTTAGGTGATTCAAAAATAATGATTTTGATGTTGAAGAGAAAGAATGTTCTGGTGCACTGAAATAGTTTGAAATGAAGAATTGGAGGCATTACTTCATGAAGATTCCTATCAGGTGCAATCTGAACTTGCAGAATCATTAGGGGTTGATTACAAAAGATTTTTGAAATGCTTGAAAGTATTAGGAATTAGAAAAAAAGCAAGGACATTGGGTGCTGTACAAGTTAAAGCCAAGCAACATCGAACTATGTCTTATGTGCCAGCAGCTGATTCAACGGCAAAAAAGGAAGGGTTTTTTGCAGTGTATTAGCAATGAAAAGTGGATACACTATGATAACTCTAAGCATAGAAGATCAATAAGTAAGCCTGGCCATACATCAATGGCAAAGCTGAATATCAGTGGTTTGCAGCCTCTGCTCTGCATTTGATGGGATCTGCTGGTTATTATAAGCTGCTCAAACAGACTGAAATCATAATTGTCTATTGTTATTGACTACAATTGATACATTTGAGTTGAGCATTGCACAAAAAAATGGCTGCTATATGATCAGAGACATAACAAAGGGATTTTGCAACATGAAAACCTACTTGGAAATGCTTAAATGGGAAATCCCATACCACCTGCCATATTTACCCATCCAATTATCACTTGCTCTGATCAATGGTGCATCTCCTGGTAGAACATTGCTTTCATTCTTTTGAAGATGGTAAAAAATGGGTCAATTTGTGGTAAGTGTCAAGACATGTTGTTTTTCTGATGTAGAAGTCAAATGCTACCAGAATGATGGGGAAAAAGTAGTGGCTAGCAATGGACAATACTTTCAGTGATATGTTCCTTACTAATCTTTTTCATGAAAAATCAGCGAGAACTTATTGAAGTTCCTAATATATTATCTAAATGTTTGATGTTTACTTAATGCTTGTAAATGATGTATAGTATTTGATTGACCAAGCAATAAGATATGATGGAAACTTCAAAGATTTTCATAACATTATGAAAAAGATTATGCTGGATATTTTTGTACTAAACTAATAAATTTTAAGGTAATTAGAATAATTTTCAATGAGTTCATTCTGGTGCATATACTATGAATGTACAGAATTTTCACTTTTGACTCCAGGAATGCAATGATGAATTAATGGCTATTAATCTGCTATGAAAATATTGTAATTGCTTGCTTTACTTTGCCACTTATACTGATGTTATAGAATAACATCCTTTATTCCACAGACTCTTCCATTTTTATTTTGTAATTGCTTGCTTTACTTTGCCACTTATACTGATGTTATAGAATAACATCCTTTATTCCACAGACTCTTCCATTTTTATTTTGTAATTGCTTGCTTTACTTTGCCACTTAGACTGATGTTATAGAATAACATCCTTTATTCCACAGACTCTTCCATTTTTATTTTGTAATTGCTTGCTTTACTTTGCCACTTAGACTGATGTTATAGAATAATATCCTTTATTCCACAGACTCTTCCATTTTTATTTTGTAATTGCTTGCTTTACTTTGCCACTTAGACTGATGTTATAGAATAATATCCTTTATTCCACAGACTCTTCCATTTTTATTTTGTAATTGCTTGCTTTACTTTGCCACTTAGACTGATGTTATAGAATAACATTCTTTATTCCACAGACTCTTCCATTTTTATTTTGTAATTGCTTGCTTTACTTTGCCACTTAGACTGATGTTATAGAATAACATTCTTTATTCCACAGACTCTTCCATTTTTATTTTGTAATTGCTTGCTTTACTTTGCCACTTAGACTGATGTTATAGAATAACATACTTTATTCCACAGATTCTTCCATTTTTATTTAAGTCTTCAGTTTCCAAAAAAACTAATTTATTCATGGTAGAAATCATAACCTTGATTGTAACACATTTCTCAATAAGTCCTGGGCCTGACATATAGCTGGTGCCATTAACAAAAAAAATCCATGTGACTTTGTAAAAAGTAATAACCTTCAAATGGCATGTGACAAAATTTGGGCCCAATCAGATTATTAGTTTACAAATTACAGTTACTTAAATGAAGCTACTGTTGCAAATTTTCAAAACAATAGAAAAATCTGAATTTCGTGTGTTGCAAAGCATTGTTTTCTGTTCAATACTATTCAAGCAAAGCAATGGCTTGGTAAGTGTTATTCGGACTCTGCTCCATCGGAAACAATCGTTAAAAGGTGGTATGCTGACTTCAAATGCAGTCGTAGACACAAATGATGCTGAACGCTCAGGTTGCCCAAAATCAACAGTTATCTCAAAAATGTCCCAAAAAATTCACAAACTTGTTTTAACCGATTGTAAATAGAAGTTGTGTGAGATAGCAAAGTATTTGAACATATCAGAAGGCAGTGTATTTACCATTTTGCATGAACATTTGTCGTTGAGAAAACTGTTTCAATGCAACAAGGAGTTTTTGTGTAAATATATGACAATGGATGAAACATGGATCCACCACTTCACTCTGGAGTCAAATTGGCAGTCAGCTGAGTGGACAGCAGCAGGTGAAAGCGGGCCAAAGCAACCAAACATGCAAAAATCAGCAGGCAAGGTTTTGGCCTCGGTATTTTGAGATGCGCAAGGTATTTTGTTCATCAATTACCTTGAAAAAGAAAGAATCATCAATTGTGAATATTATATAGCATTATTGGTGTGTTTGAAACAAAAAAATCACCAAAAACCGGCCATAAATGAAGAAGAAAAAAGTGATCTTTCACCAAGACAACACACTGTGTCACAAGTCTATCACAATGATGTCAAAACTACGTGAATTGCACTTTGAATTTCTTTCGCATCCACCCTATTCTTTGGATCTGGTGCCCCAGCAACTACTGGCTGTTTGCAAACCTCAAAAGAATGTTCCAGGGACATTGATTTGTTTCCAATGAGGACAGGATATCGGAAACAGAGGCCTACTTTGAGGCCAAAGACGAATCATTCTACAAAAAAAAGGCAGTGAATTGTTAGAGAAGCATTAGAATCAATGTATCACCCTAGAAGGTGACTATGTTGATGAATAAAGTTGAATTTCGGCTAAAGGTTGTTGTTTTATTAGTTAGGCCCGGGATTTATTCAGTGATGTGTTATATTGTAATCTTTAAAATAGGGGAAAAAAGAACAAACTTGTGCTGGTTGTAATGTTTTTATTTGTAGAGAATTATTCTACAAATTATTTTTATATAATTTCAAATCTGAAGTTAATGACTCTTAGAATTCTAATATTTACTAATTGTGCTATTACTGTGTAAATATCTGTAAAATACTTTTAATATTTAATAGCATGAATCATAGACTGATCACTTGAAAATGCTTCATAGTAATTCTCAGTTGTAGAAGTAAAGAACCAACCTCTGGAGTTAAATCAATAATTTTACAGTTTTGAACATGTTTATTTTTCAATATAACAAATTTTCTTTTCACTGTACTCAATTCAGTTGTAAATAGATTAAGCATTGTAGCTAATAACTGTCAGATTACAACCTTATTAATCTATTCTTATATATTTGCCTTGAAACTTTTTTTCAAAATGTTAGTTTGTTACAAAAGTACATTTCTTTTCTATTTTCTTAACCCTCAATTTATACTGTTTGTTTCTACTAGTTAGAAATAATATGGATGTTTTCTCTACCTTTTTGTTTTCTTCTCCTGTTTGTTTTGTAATTAATATTTATTTTGTTTCAGTTAAATTAAAACCAAAAAACAACTGATAGTCCTTGCCTGTCATATCTTCAGTGAAAGTAAAATAGCAATTTACAAGTTGTAATGTAAACTCTTATTTTATTTAGTTTTTGTTTAACATGAGATTATCTTTACCTCATTTCATTGTTGTATAACCTAAAATCCTCTTAGTTGTTAATCTCTTTAAATATGTGACAACATCATAGTGTAAACCCTCTAGTGTAGCTCAATAATATTTTCTGATAACTAGTGTTTTAATTTGTTTTTCTTTAAAATACATGACGATGTATAAAATTATAGATTATAAAATTAAGATTAGGAGAGACAGAGTGGAACAGTTTCAACAATCCCATTTCACTCACAAGGCTTGGATCAACCCATAGTTTTGTTATCAAGTACCTCCCACTTGTAGAGATTGTCTCTCTAAGCTAATATTATCAAGTAGTCTCTTTAAAAAATTGACTATTGTGAGGTTTGGGGCAGAGTATCATGGTCAGAATTTGAACATTGTAACCACTCACCTGTGCACTGATGATTGTGTAAGCATGAAGTCACAAATAAAAGTGCTGAAGCATTTGAGTTGACTGGTCTTCTTGAACTATGGATCATGCCAGATTATATGCTTTCTCTCCCAGAAACTCTAACTAGGGTAAACTCAGAATATTTGCAATATAAACCACAGGTTGGCTCTGTACGTATTGAAGAAACACACATGGGCCTGAGCAAATGTCTGCTACAAAGATTTAGCTAGCCATGTAAGCAGATGGGCATACTCAGAAATTAGCACCCATGATACAAACACACATACACTGTAGAAAGTTCCTATATTTTCACAAGTTAGGAAAATATGAAAATATTTCTCTTCAATGCTGTTTTATATTTCAAGATTGTAAATGATTGCAATTGATATCATTTTGAAAACTTCATATCACATATTAAACTTGTGGATAAACCTGTTTGTATATATTGATATATAGTGTATATATGTACGCGTATATGTATGCGTGTGTGTATGTGTACGTGTGTGTATGCGTGTGTGTGTGTATGTATCTATGCGTGTGTATGTATGCGTGTATGTATCTATGCGTGTGTATATATGTATGCGTGTCTATATGTGTGTGTGTGTATATATGTTTGTGTGTGTGTATATCTGCGTGTGTATGCATGTAGGTATGCATGTGTGTGTATATCTGCGTGTGTATGCATGTAGGTATGCATGTGTGCGTGTGTATGCATGTAGGTATGCATGTGTGCGTGTGTATGCATGTAGGTATGCATGTGTGCGCAGATATGTGTGCGTGTGTATGCATGTAGGTATGCATGTGTGCGCAGATATATATGTCTGTAGGTCCCAACAGTTTGCAGTTAGCTTCTTTTCTCGCACTTCCCACCTCTGGGACTCTCTTCCATATTCTTGCTTTCCTGGAATGTAAATGTCAGTACCTATCTCTTAACCACTTGACTCCAGCTCTTTCTACATCACCCTGTATATCTTTTCCTTTCTCTCTACCTTTGCAACTGTCATTACCTGTAACTAGTTTGTCTTTCTCTTTACTCTCCCCCTATCTAATCTTTTTTCTCTTATGTAGCCCCCTGCACATCAGTGGCATTACCACCTTGCTTGGGGTGAAATGACTAAAAAAAAAAAATCTGCAGATATCACTACCGTTATAAGCTTTGGCTTTTTTTTTTTTACTACCTATCTTTTCTATTTTTCAGTTTTAATTTCTACATGTGGCTAGCCAGTTTGGTACAATTTTAAAGGTTTTCCAGCTTAAATGTAGATTTGTGATTATGCCATCTGTTTTTTTTTTTATTCTTTTTGTAGGCCTAAATATGGTTTTTGTGTCCCTCTTTATCCTGTACCTCTGTTTTGTAAATAACCCTTTCTGTTTTACAAAATCCATTAAGTGAGCATTTGTTTTTGTACCTAGAGTTACATTCTTTATTAAGAATGTTATGTTGCTTGACATTATTTATTTTATTTTTTTAATGTAATTTTCTAAATTACTAGTACAGCTGTAACTTAATTTGATTGAATTTCTATTGAAAATTGTTTAATTCTGAGTTTTTTGGGAAGTGTTTATTAATTAGTTCAAAAAATATTTGCCTTATTTTGGATTTGACTTGGATATATATATATATATATATATTGTGTGTGTGTATTCTTCCTTTCAACCCCACAATCTAAAATTCTAAACTTTCCCTTTCCCTAAAATCTTTGAAAATGAAAGAGAGACTCAGCCCAATAGTTGGTTGGAGATTTAATAGGCTTGGCCTGCATCCCCAATAATAATTAATATAAAACTAAAATTCTTCAAAATAGTTTTTATTTTTTCTTATTAAATTATATAATAACTTCCCATTCTTAAATCTATTTTCTTTCTACTTGTATCATTTTCATTTTTAACTTAGATTATATTCAACCAGTTAATTTTCATATAAACATTATTAGTGATCCTTTAACAGTGGCCTTGTAAAGCTGTAATTTCATCAGTTTCTGAAAAAGTTGCCAAACCAAAAAATGTTTGATACATTGATGATATTTTCCTTTTAGCTAACAACAAAAAAAATACTGATAATCTTAATTTTTCTTTTAAAAAAATTCTGTTCTTAACTTCAAATATGAGCTTAGCCAAAAATCAAACTCCTATTTCTGGATGTTCTCATAGATTCTAGTAATAATACTTTCACTACTTAAGTATATAAAAAACCCAAGAGCAAAAATTCTTGTCACCTTAATTTTATTAGTCAATGATCACTTTGACACAAAATTGGTTTTATTAAAAATTTCCTCACAAGAGCATATGAGAATTCATCTTCTCAATATCTTTTCTTCAAAGAACTTCACAATTTTAAACAAATGCTTGTCAACAAAGGCTTTCCAGATTATTTACTTGATTACCATATCAAACTTTTTCTTTGTATTTGCCATTGGTCACCTTACAAAGTATACAAAAACAAAAACATTAATATGTTTTACAAAAATCAAAAGCAAAATAACTGCAGACAAGACGAATCTTCACTTCACAACATCAACTGAAATTATGCAACACCGACCAAATCAAACAAGAAAATTAAATTATCTATTATAAAAAATTAAAAACTGTCATCCTCATTGTCAATAATAATAATTCACCTTCAAAATCTAAACTGCAGAGAATCAGTGTTGTTTATGAATTTATATGTTCTTTGAAGAACTGTATTTCTCAACTATCCAAATCCATAAACAATTACATTAGCTATACCACCACAAAATTGACAAGATTGACATTGCACCTTTCCCACAACAGTTTCATCCAATCTCATTTAAACACATATTGAGATCTTCCAGGACCTATCCATGATATACTTGTTAATAATACATACATAATAGCATCATCCACATGCAAAAGAAGATAAAATAAAATGGTGGCATTACTAATAAAAAAAGAGAAATTCTACACTTAATAACATCAGTTATGAACATGGTAACAATGTGCTTACCATGTTCGAAACTTAACATACACAAAACTCTATATGCATGTAGATAATATTATATATAAACTTTACACTTATTTATTTACAAGTAAAACAAAAATTAATTCTTGGTTAAAAGTATAGTCAAAAGCACTCGAAAGTATAAAAGCTTTGGACAGTTCTTATATAATTTGAGTTCTGAAAAGAAAAAGAATCATAACATGAAAAATTATATAAAAAAACTTAATGATAATACTTTGTCTATCATTTTTAATGAAACATGTTGCCCAAATATATATATATATATATAAGCATGCAGTGTAGATATAGAAGAATCCAAAGGAGTATCCTGTACATACAGTGGTAGGATAACTCTCTAAGAGAGCTCTAAATATATATGTATATAAATACATATAAAGCAAATATAAGAAAAAACTTAAGCAAACACGTTATTTCATGGTAAATTGGAAGTATAGGCCTATTTCATCATGAGCTTTCGTTTTTATTGTACAGAAGATTTTACATGACTCATGTAAAATCTTCTGTACAATAAAAACAAAAGCTGATGATGGTTTGCCTGAAATAGGCCTATACTTCCGATTTACCATGAAATAACGTGTCTGCCTAAATTTTTCTTATATATGAAAGAGAGAGAGTTGGATATATGGATCAGAATCCAACAAGATGAATAGAATAAGTAAAGAACAGCTAGGAAAAAGTGTCTTTACTCTAACGTCTCACTTTAACAAGCTTCTTCATAGATCTTTTAAAGATGAATGATTTAAAAATCCAACAGACAGTATGTTGATTTAGGTATGTTTTCGTTGATAAGATATGTGTCACATGTGATAAAGTATTTTCCTACTTGTTCTTTACTTAATATAATTTTGTTATGTCTTCCCTCATCAGGTCAAAAACTCAGCCTGAATGAGAGAAGACATCATAACTGTATCCTCACAAAACTTTGAAGTTGTCATGAACCTGCTCACTTAAAGTGACTAATTCTTTGCTCTAAAACTTATATAATTTAGCAGTATCCTTGATAGTTTGTAAGGTTAATTCTATAGAGGATCATAATTTGATGAGAACTCAATAGTAGAAATTAAGAGTATTTTTTAAAAAATAAATTGGAAAAATTTAATTTTTTTCACGAATATTTAAAAAAATATTCAAATCATCAGACCGAAAGATTTTACAAAAATGAATGGATTAAATTTATCCATACAGAAGAATTAGTGGGGGAATGGGGAAGAAGGAAATCATTTTGTTGTTGGGAGAGGGAGTCAGATATACAATGTTAATTTTTGAACATAGATGTAATAGTTAGAATGTTGTATTTACAAACCAGACGATAAGATGACCTTGGATTAATCTTTGGGTTAAACATTTTCAAATACAGAGGAATAAATTTAGGGGCTGTATTTTAAATAGATGAACTGAATTATTAGATTTTTATATTAATTTCAACAGCAATAATATCTTCATCTTATAAATTTAATCTGTTTGGTTTCATAACAATAATATTAATGTTTAGAATATAGCAGTATGGTAACAATGTTGATGATAAAAATAATAAAAATCTTAATTTTAAATAAAAAGCTTATTATTATTAATAATAATAATAATAATTTTTAATAATAATTTAAAAATGTAATAATAACAATACTAATAATAATTAAAAAATTTTGAAATTTAAATAAGAAACATAAATTAATAAGAGTATAAATAAAAAAAATAAAAAACAATTTTTAAAAAAGGCTTGACACTGGATATCTGACTCCCTCACCCAACAACAAATTATTTTCTTCTTCCCCTTCCCCCCCACTATTCTTTCCATCTGAATAAATCTAACCCATTCATTTTTGTAAAAAGTTTTGATTTGATGCATTGAATATCTTTTTGAATATTCATAAAATTAGTTATCACCAATGGATTTTTCATTTTATATATATATATATATATATATATATATATAACGAAAACATTATCCTACCTCAACAACTCAGGTGCATAAACGTTTTTGTTTTTATTTGAATTTTTATTTTAGGTATTAGCATTGCTTAAGTTCATTATAAATCTGTTGTTAAATTTTTTCATTTATTAAATGTATAATTTAATTAGGTTTATTCTCAAACCTAAAAATGGAATAGGAAAGTAAAATCCTAGTAGTTAAAAAAAAAAAAGTAAAGGAAGATTATATAAATTTTTGGGTGAAGTCGATTTGTTTATCACAGGTTAAAGGGGAGGTCACTTACTTTTGCTTACATTTATGATGATAACATTGGTAAAAAAATAATAAAAAATTGAGGAATAAAAAAAAAACAAATATATATATATATATAAATGGAAAAAAATATATATATTTTTTTATTCATTCATTTATTACTTAGCGATTTTCACTATACAAAAATTAGTAAAAATTGCTAAGTAATAAATGGATGAATAAGAAGAATAGAAAATATAAAAAAATAAACAAGCAAAAAGTATAGATTAGTCAGGGTTTAAGTGTTTAAGCAGATATTTATTTTTGTCTGCATGTATTCATTGACTTCTTTTGTTTAATAAATTAGGATTATTAAGATGTTTTAAGTTGTTCTAAAAGGCATGTTACATTTATTTCCTATTATGAGATTTTGTTTTTGCAATGATTTCCCAGGTAATAAATTAGGTTTTTGTTGTTGTTTTGTCAAAACCAAATATATTTAGAATGAGCAGTACTGTTCTTGTATTTAATATTATTGAAAGTCAATTTATGATTATTAAATTGCAATTTCAATTTGTCAGTTGATCCAAAATAGAACTTAGTATCATTGTCAGTATGTATACTAGCTTTGTAAATTATACATTTGGTCATACATTGACCATTAAGTGAACAGGTTTTTTTATTTAATATCTTATTGGGCTAGTATTTAATGGGGGATTAATCTGCCGTCTCTGTATAATCTGGTGATTTTGTTTTTTTTTTAAATCTGAAATACCTAAGTCTCCACAATAACAAAATCCCAACTATTTCACAGACCCCTGCAGAATCAAACACACCCACATCAGTGCAGAAATCTCGATTGGTGCTTTTGGTTCACAGGCAGCTGACATTAAATAGTATAGATTTTCATGCTTGCTTAATAATATTAAAGTTTTGAGCACTGATTGTGCAGGATTTTTGGCTCAGTTTAAAGCAGCAGATAATAGATTTTCACTAATAGATGTGCAAAAATTGCAAATATCAAACTGTTAAAATATGCATTTGCTTTTATTTTTTATTTTGGTGAACCATTCTATAAATTCATAAATTACACCACTGTTTCGAACCTAAAGCATATTTCATGTACTCGTATGCACTTTCCAGGATGATTTTGCTAATTTTACTGATATAGTTTTTTGAAGGGTTAAGTATATGGTATGTGGGTTGTTTATATAATTTTCTTCATGTTCTTTGATTATGATGAAAGGCAGTTGCTTATGTAGGATTTGAATCCTGCCATCTACTTTAAGTTCTGTAGCTATTTTTTTAGTTTCCTTATATTGATAAAATTTTTTCAATTGGTGGGTGCTTTTTTTTTGTTTTTTTTTTTTGTAATGTTTATAAATTTCTCTGTGGATGGCTTTATTGTATACATCTGCATCAGTGAAATAATGGTTACTTGTTTTATTAGATTTGATAAGTTTTATCAGATTTGTTTATTGTAGACAAGTCTTTTCCCATAATTTGTTGTTCATTGATGGTGTTCAATAATTTGATTTTATTAATTACTGAGAATAAGGCTCTTTCAAAGACCATTAGCTGTCCATCAAATGGTCTTGTTTTGCTTTAATATTTAAATCCATAATATTCTGTATCATACTTGTGTTTTTTTTTTTTTTCATGATTTTTTGAAAAAAGCTTCCATCTCATCCTATCGATGACTTTCTCAATTTTGTGTAAAAGGGTCAGTTTATAATATTTTCCACCAGGGACCAAGATGTTTTTGGCAGAGTAATGCAAGTTAATTGGTTCCATATTCCAATGTCGGTAAGGATATGAGGTATAAATGTTCCTCCTTGTTTTTCGAAAGTGGGGCTATATACCAACTCCAGACATCTGCAGCTCCCTATACACTCATTGGTAGAGAAATTCAAGGTTGGGAAGGTATGCCTTCATATGATGACAGATTCAGCTGATGATTGCATTAAGAGGGTGCATCTAGAGATTAAATCTGGTACAAAGTGGTTCACTGGAGAGGCAACTAATGAAGTGGAAACCAGCCTGTATGACCCAAAATGATCGGGCTGAATTGGGAAACACGATGCACAAGTTCTTCTCCAAGGAGAAACCAAAGAGAAAGAGGCATATGGTAATGAAAGAAGTCAAAATGTTCGAAGAGGAGCATAGACTAGCCACTGCTGTCACTCAAGCTAACAGTGGACAACCTGGAATGATATTAAACTTTTTAAACTTTCGTGGAACTCGTTAATCACGATGGAGCCATTGGCGATATCTTTTCTTCTTCAATCTACATGTGATCTTCTCCCAAATGAAACAAACCTCAAAATGTGGGGATACATAGATACAAAAAAAAGACCAAGGTACCTTGTGTTATGTGCTTCCTGCTTGTCCACAATCACTCCAGATGTATGTGTGGCAACACAACAAGGTATTAGAGGTCATCAAGGAGCTAATAAGAACACAATGTGAGACAGCAAATCAACAGCTTGTGACAGCCAAGGAAACTAAGATCAGATTTCATAAGGAAGGTGAATGTTCTGCAAAAAAAAAAAAAAATAGCCCCCAATATGAAGCTGCTGAGCAGAGCCAGTGATTGGGAGGTTTCAGTAGACCTAATGACATCTCTAAAATTTCCAATACACATTGCACAAACAAACAAGCGTCCTGACATTGTGTTGTGGTCCGACTCAAAAAAGACTTTCTTCTTAATAGTTAACAGTCCCTTGGGAAGAGAACAGGGTGGAGGCACATGAGCTAAAGGAAACTAGATACGAGTCACTGTATGCTGAATGTGTGGACAATGGACGTGTAACGTGATGCATATTGAGGTTGGGTTTCTGGGACATCCAGTTATTTCTTTCCTTTCAAAATTAGACATCACTGGCCGTGGTTTGAAAAGCGCTTTACACTGCATTCGAGCAATGATACAGCATGTGTCAAGTTGAATTTGGTTGACATCAAAACAAGTAAACAAAATTCATGCAACATCACTAATATGCACAAGTGAGATATTTGTGTGGTCATCAATAACCTTTTTTTCTTCCTGTACGAGCTCATTAATAACAACAAACACATTCAGAAAATTTTCTTTGCTGATCCAAGCTGCAAAGAGGAATGATCGTATTGTTTACTTCTTTATGAGAATATACAAGAGGGACAATCAACAAGTTTATCTTCATACCTTGCCTGGTGGCAAACGCTGCTGGTGGCACCAGGGTGGTGGTCCTGCCGTAGCCACTGAAACCGTAACATTAGCCCTGGTTGGCGGCTGATAAAAACAGGGTATTGCACATGCTAACACATGTTGTATGTTAAAAATTGATTACACCTAACTAACTAAAACAGTGTTCTCAACAGAAAGGAACAAAGTGTGTGTGTAAAAAAAAAAAATATATATATATATATATATATAGGCAGCATATCTGAATTTAAGAATATTTGATTAAATAATTTAGGCATGTTTATCATCTTATCAGAAATAAATTTCTTAGATTAAACAGTGCTGTATATATTTCTCTTAATTTTGGTTTCGTTTTTTTTATTGTCCTAAGTACTTTAAATCTTTTCAAAGATTATCTTCAGTGCATCAATTGTTAAAATGTTACTAATGTAATTTTCCTTGATGAAAAGTTGCTTCTGGTTTAAGCTTTTCTAGTTTTGACACCAATTTCAACATTATATGGAATAAAGAAAGTATCTCCTTTTTTTTTTTTTTTTTCAGTATTAATAAATATTGCAACTTACATGTTTTAACTATTGTTTTTCTTCAAAAATTACATTTTAGAACATATTTTCTATAGAAAATATGTTCTAAAATGTAAAATGTTCATAATTTTGTTTGATGTTTTAATTTTTTGGTAAAATTGGCTTTGAGAAATTGTAGTTTTTGTTTATTATTTTCATGGTGGAGTATGCATGTATTATCAATTAGCATTTCTCTAAATCATGAATGTGGACAAGAACGTTAGTTTAAATGTGTGATCAATGATGAACTGGTCATGTAATGTAAGCCTTCTAGATAATATTATTGTTTTACCAACACATATATTTTCTTTTTGTCAGAGGACATTTAAATTGATGTACAATGTTGTTTTTTCTTGAAATGCTTGGTGGTTGTAGAAATGCAATTACAGGGATAATTGCATTACATGTTCAAGGAACACCCCATGAACCAATCCACATGACACCTTCACCAGAATGGCCTTTTCAACAAATAGCGATGAACTTATTCTATGTTGGATCCTTCACATATCTTGCCTGTGCATGCTCACCGGATGATTCATTCTGTACCACATCAATCCAGGGCAGGCAGTTGTCTCCAGGTTGATATCCATCTGCAAGGAAATATTCCAAACATATTGTTCTCAGCTTACTCATTCCAACAGTTCCTAAAATCCTGGGCTGTTAAACAAAGGATTTCATTAGTGGCTTATCCCCAGTCTCACGGGCGATCAAAGTTAGCAGTCATGACTACAAAAGCTCACAAAGGACTGCACAGGACATCAAGATTCCTTGGACAATGATATGGCAGCACAAGCAATCTTGCAATATAGAGACACACCTATCCAAGGTATTGGCTTATCACCAGCACAACTCTTGCTTCATAGACATTTTCAGGATCTTATTCCATCACACCCACACCCACACCCTGAGTGGATAGCTGCCACTCAAAGACGTGAAAAGACATTATCCAAATGAAATGCAGGCCTCATCGAGGGGTACAATCGTACTGCATATACCCTATTCTCCCCTTCGGGAGGGCAATACAGTTTCCATTCAAAACCCAAATAATCGTTGATGGGACATTACTGGGTGAATAGTGGAAATGCTTCCCAACCATCAATATAGGATTAGAGTTGCAGGATCAGGTAGAATAATCCTGCTGAATCGTAGATTCCTGAGGAAACTTGAAGCACCTGGAATCAAAACTCCTATCCTGAGTGCCTTGCCTGTGTCCATTAAACCGACAGTCACGGATGTATGTAGACCACATCAGTCTGGAAATGACGGCATCACTTTGTGAAGTGACCTGGCATCCCAGGACCCTACTCAATCACTGCCATCAAGAACCAGGATCCCCAGGGCACTATTACGACTACTCCCATACAATCAGCCATGCAATAAGGAACTGATTCCTCCCCAGTGGCCACTATGCTCCTGCAATGGGGAGAGAAGGTAGATGTAGACATCAAATAATTTGCCTTCTAACATGGCTGCCTTCTTTTTGTCCCCTTGAAGTAATCTACTTCATTCATGGGAGAGTATCTAATTCAGCAGGTGGTTTAGTCCACTATACTATAATGGACCTGCCCAACACATTTGCATGAGTGGATTCTATTTACTTATATATATCTCTCCTTAGATCACTCAATAGGTTTTTGTTTCATTTGGAGTGACTACCTTGTTTGGTTGTTCATTTATTCATGCAGTTTTCGTGTCAGTGATTCATTGGAAGTTGGTACAGAAAGTTGGTTTGTGGTCAGTTGGCATTCAGTGGAAAGAAGGTATTTCCAGGTATTTGGAAATACCACTAAAGAGAGCCTTCTTTGACAGGAGGGCGACTTGCCAGTGCCTTCCACTTCAGCGTGGAGTGAAGGGAAATTTCGCAAGGATGAAGAATACTACAATTCACTCAAAGGGAAGTTTGCAGAGTTCATCTTGAAAAATGAACTCATAACAGTACCCAGGGAACTCAAGGCAGTAGAATCCAGGATCATTTCTCTGCTGGCGAAGGACCCCAAGACTCACAAGTTTCTGGGGGTCAGCAGGGAAGCAGTGGAGGATGCAGTAAGGTCTCTCCAAATCAAGGCCTGGATAGTGGCTAGACGAAGCCATGCCATGTGGGACATCCTGCTGGGAATGCAAGAAGAGGCAAAGCAGCTGGCAGGAGCCACACTGACAACGAGTACATGGGCACCCGCAAGACCTGTATTACCTTGCATGGATATTACGGAGGACCATGTTATCACCTTCTTCGCTTGATATGGAAAGGTGGCAGTGGTGAAGAGCAAGCCAGATATGGAACTGGAGATATCACCCTGCAGATGACAGTAACCTGGAAAGAGTTTAATGAAGTTCCAAACATCCTCACCTGCAGGCGCAGATCAATCTACATTGTAGTAGGAGTTCGTTCTGTTGGGTCTGTGGTGCATCGGACCATCTGGCAAAGGGTTGTCTACAGAAGAACCTGCAACCAAAGACCCAACCATCACAGGCACCCACAGCTAAAGAGGTGGAGAAACCAAAAGAAGGAAATAAAGATGGTGAATGGCAAGTGGCTGGACGAAAGGGACTGAAGTCACCTTCGCAACAAGCAAATTCACCTCCACCTAAGCAGGATGTCCCAAAGAGCAAGAAATCACCCAAAAAACAGCAGTCCAAACTGGAACAGCAACAGGAGTCAATGGAAGTCAAAACACAGGCACTCCTATCATCATCTCTGAAAAGAGGTAGAGAGGAGGAAGAAAAGAAAAGAGAACGTCCGAAGGCACTGCAAAGGAGTAGGGCAGAGGAAGTGGAATTATCCAAAAGAGCATTCTCTGTCCCAGTGTCTCCAGAGAGACCAACAAAAGATTCGTATGCCTCAAAGGCAAAAAGCCTTCCCTCTACCCCTCTAAAGGTCCCACCGGCTTCAGTGTCGAAGCTCACCCCACTAACCTACAGCAAACCATCTTCTTTTTCCACTCCTGCCTAACCCAAGAAAAAGAAATCCCTTCCTAAGAAGCACTTCTTCAGGTAGAGAAGAATGAGATATCCAAAGACTGGTCAGTGCAAAGGAGTCTTCTGAAGTCATTGCTCAAGTTGACCTCAGTGGATGAAAAATTCACAGAAGATCCTAAAAACTTCACCAAAGCTTCGGGGGTGATTACCTTAATCAGGAACACTGGGGGAAACCTTCGTGTGTGGGATCACTTGGCTGCGGCCAAAGAACATTATAAAGATATTGTAATGGTGAGCAGTGGCACGCCAGAATTGCGCAACATGTGCAGCAAGGGTCCCTGTTTTGCTCTATCCCTGCTTGTATAGGGCCCTAAAACTCACCCCACGGATGTCTGATATGTCTGATATCGATACAGATAGTCTTGGACAATCCATCAAGGTCCCTGCTACCTGAGATATTTAATCTTTATTAAGGTAATTGTGTTTCTCTTATCTTTGCAGGTCTAATGAATGTCTATCAAGTTAGCCAGTTTAAATGTGAATGGTCTGAGAGATCAGGGTAAAGCTGCTCGCCTGCTTCGTGACCTCATGTCATTCGGTGTGGATATCGCCGCGATCCAAGAGACTTTGTTTGCGATGTTGTCTGCATGCTAGCTAACGACTATGTTGTCTATTCAGCATATGGGGACCAGCGGGCCAGAGGAGTTTCTTTGCTGGTCAAGCATTCCCTGGACGTGAGGGTGGACCTTGTTCATGTCGGTGCTGAGGGTCGGTTGATTGTGGCTGATATTGCAGTGAAAAGCAACTCGTTTCATCTGATTGCAGTTTATGCACCCAATAATCAGGAGAAGCGTGTCTCATTTTTTGGCAGTTGGGGATTCAATGCGACTCATCTTAGTGGGGGACTGGAATGCCGTCCTGGACCCCAAGTGGGATAAAGGGTGGGGGAGCTAGTGGGAAGGCGCATGATCACAACTTGTTTGATCTGATCGACGAATTCAGTCTCGTTGATAGATACCGAGTCGATCACCTGGGTGGGAAGATGTAGACATGGCCTTCTACGCAGGTGGTTAGCTACCTGGATAGAATGTTAGTGAGAGTAGCCAACATAGAGATTGTCACACTGGTTAGGTTACTTGGACTACAAACTTGTTTGTGCCCAGGTAGAGTTAGAAAATAGGCTTAGAATGTCTGGTTACTGGAAGTTCAACGTGTCCTGACTGAACAGGTGGGACTTTCAGCGCCAGCTAAATAATGTAGTGCAGCAGGTGTTAACTGAAGGAGTCATTGGGAATAAGTGATGGAAGAATCATAAGGATAGGATTAAGTTTTTCACCACCGAATATAGCCAACAGCTCAAACTAGATAAGGCTGCAAAGGTGAAGATGCTTAAAGCTAGATTCGTCTGGGCGGAGAATGGTGGGGATCCCCTAGAGATAGCCTTAGCTAAGGAAGCCCTGGAGTGTTCAGATAGTGAGTGTTACATGAGTTAGGTAATTAGATATAAGTTAAGAATGATGTCTTCCAAAGCTGTGAACATGGGCGCAGAACTGCACAAGAAAGAGATTCGTTGAGGTGACGATCGGTACATTCAACAGGTATGAGACCCAAAGGGGCATACTCTTCGGTCGACCAACGACATGTGCAAGGCATTTCAGTGGCATTTTGAGAAGCAGTTTATTAAGGAGCCTGGTCTCCATGATGAGGAGTTTCGCAGCTATTTGGCTGATTTCCTCCGGTTTTTGCCAGCTGATGCAGCTAGCTGCAAAGGAGAGGTTACTGGGGGCGAAGTCTACGCAGCTTTGAAGGTCGGCAGTGGCAAGTCGCCAGTATGAATTGTACATATTTGTCCCAATTGTGACTGTCGTGTTCAATTTTGACTGTCGCACATATTTGTCCCAATTTTGACTGTCATGTTCAACAACTGGTTCTGGTAGGGGTCCCTCCCCAACCGGTTCACCAGGGGTGTGATTCCGCTGTTGAGAAAATGCAAAAATGTTGGAAGGATGCTAGATGGTTACAGGCCTGTAACTCTACTAAACACAGAGTTAAAGAATTTGGTCAAGATCCTGATTAATCGTTTGCAGTTAGTTGCTGAGTCTCTGTTGGGACCTGAGCAGACTTATACTGTGAAGAGCCGAACAATTCAGAGCAACCTGCATCTAATCCACACGATCATAGAGGTGTAAAAGATCAAAAAAACATCAGTTCAAGGCATTTGATAGGGTTGACCATCGCTACCTGGCAGCTGTCCTGCAGGCCGTCAGATTCGCACCAAACTTCTGCCGCTAGATTAGCCTCTTGTATCAATCCCCCACGACTGTGGTACAGGTGAACTGGAAGCTGTCGGTCGCTTTTGTGCTGTCTAGGTCAGTCAGGCAAGGTTGTCCACTGTTGCCCTTACTTTATGCTTTGGCATTGGAGCCTCTCCTTTGCCAGCTAAGGGACTGGGCATGCAGTTCAGCCCTACGTGGAATTGCTGTCCCTGGTGGAGCTCAAGCTAGGGTTTTCGTGTACGCCAATGATGTAACTACTTTTGTGTTGTCCCAGGATGACATTGAGATGGTACTGAAGGCATGTGAATGGTACGAACAGGTCATTTGGCCTAGATTAACCGTGACAAGTCTTCCAGCTTGCATTTAGGTATCTGGAAGGGCGCTACCCTCCTGGGGCCCTTTAGTTGGATGGACGGCCCTGTCCACATTCTTCGAGTGTGGTTTGGGCCCGACCTCCAGCTGGAGAAGAATTGGTCTGAAGTACTGGCAAAGGTTGGCAAGTTGGTCTGGATTTGGCATCAAAGGAACTTTTCCTTAAAGGGTATGTGCCGCATATGTCTTTCTCATTATCCTTTACCGGTTGGCAGTATTTCCACTTTGTGAGTGGCATGAGAAGGCAATCGAGCATTTGCTATTCTCCCTTCTGTGGAGAGGACACAAACATCACATCAACAAACGTGTCTGTGCCATGGGGGACTGGGAATGCCACACATGGTGAGTCACAAGCTTGCCTCGAGGTTGGCCTTTTTCAGTTGTGCGTTGTTGAAAGACTCATTGCTGGCAGGGATAGTGAGGGATGTTTCATAGCCTTATTATCACTCCTCCCATCTCTTCTCAAATGTCTAGCAACCTTGAAAGTGACCTTTCTCAGCCTAGAAAAATCTTCTATCGGTAAGTAGTGGTGGATATCATGAAGGATCCATGACGTGAAGTGCTCGGCATGTCGGAAGATCAGTATTGCTCTTTTGATCTTGGGCACCAGGAGGCCAACTATTTTAGCAATTCTGAGTTTTCGCTTACCTGGCAATTAGCTCGGAATCGGTTGTCTCTCAATGACATGGCTTTCATATGGGACCTGGTGGATTTGCCAGATTGTGAATGCTGCAACCTTGGTTTAAAGGAAATATCTGCGCATGCCTTCTACCATTGTTTGTGGGTTCGCCCTTTATGGGACCGTGTCAGCGAGTTGATTGCTCATATCGCGCTGTATGAGCTTGTGCTCATTGATCATGACAATGTGTCGACCTGTTCTCTGGGGTGAAGTGGGTGTCGCTGCTAGCCATGGCAAGAATGGTAATATAAACAATGCGAATGGAGGAAGTCTTGCAAGTTCAGTGTCTTTCACATCAGGATTTGATCTGATATTTTGAGCATCAGCTCAAAATGAAGATCAGAACTGATTGGGAATGTTTGACTTCGACAGGCTTCAGCGAAAGGTGGGTGTCTGTGGTGAGCCTGGTTCATGTGAACGAGGCTAGCCTTGATTTTTTTTTTTTTAGATCTTCTTAGTTGCATTGGGGTGGATTCCTTTGGAACCCTCCCTTGATTAAGGTAGTTCCAAGTGTACCTAGTTAATGAGTGTGAGTCCTGGCTTGTTCCTGGCATTGTCTTTTGTTATGATCCAGGTCAAGTTATGATCCCAGTTTCCCCAGCTTTTAATTTTCCCATTTTATCTTGCCTGGGTCAGGTTTATATTTTCCCATCCATTTTATTTTCTAATCTCCACTCCCTGCAGAAAGAGTGCCTCTTGATTTTGTCATAAGGACAGAATACAGTGGCCTCTTTGTTTTGTGGGATGGTTGGGTTCAACTAACATCATGGAATTATTTTGTATTTTAGTTGAAAATTTTCAGTTGGGAATTTGTCATACCCCTGCCCAGTTATCATTGGATTTTTATATATTTTTTGTATATCATATATTGTATATAATAAAATTTTTATTGCCATTTGGGGCTTTTTAGATCCTCAGATTGTATAAGGAATTGTGGTGTATGAAGGTTTAATTGGTGAAGGATAATTTTTTATGGTGAATGTGGAAATTGTAAAGTATGTTTGGGTCGTGAGTGGGATTAGCTAGGTATAGGATAGTTACTGAAGACCATCCCAAGTTTTTGTTTCCCCTCCCTAATTTGGCCTTGTGCCACATCAATGTATTACATTGAAAATAATGGTTTTCCTTTCATTTGAGATGACCACACCAATCTACTTGTGTGTCAAATCACTTCCTATTAACCAATATCCAACAGTAGTGAGGAGTTATTGTGGATGATGAATTTGCTTTATTAAACTATAATTAGTTGTTGTTGTGTGTGTGTGTGTGTGTGTATATATATATATATATATATATATATATATATAGCCTTTGAGATTTCACTCGCTCGAATGACTCAGTCGATTAAAACTTAATTGGGCAAGTTTATTGCTCTACTTGCCCGCGGTTGATTAAAAATCTTGCAATGAAATGTGTCCCTTCAAATATAAAAAAAGGAAATCTGATTCTTTTTACAACCCAAAAGTATGCTATTGAAGATTCACAAGTTACTTAGAATGACCTACAATGACTTTGAACTCTTTGGTCTTATGCATGGCATCTGATTTACGTCAAAATGTGCGGTTAAACAAAAAACAGTGACATCCCGCAATCATCAAAGCAAGATCTGACAAATCGAATTTAGATTGACAAGCTCCTGTCTCCTTTTTATCTTCCCGGTCAGTGTAAACATTCGTTTAATTAACACCACCAGAGTGGAGCCAAAATGTTTCTGTCGCCCAGATTAAAGACGCTCACAGATTTTTAGTAACTCATTTGGAAAATGTTATCTTTGACTCAACGTCTATATTTCCTCCCTGCTTATGAAAAGTAAAAACAAACATCTGAGAAGATAGAAAAAAAAAAAGTACACATACTTCTTTCAACCACACACTGAAAAAAAAATTATACAAGTAATTTTTTAATAGAAAATTGTTGAGAAAATCAAATTTTTTATTTTTTTTTATCATCTATGAGATGAAGGTTGTAGTCAAATAAAAGAAAGAAACTATGAATTTAGGTACCTCCACTCAATTGCAAAAAAAAAAAAAAGAAAGCATATTATGATGTTAAAAGGACTGAAATTTAATAAAAACATAGTTTTATCATCAAGATGTTTATGCTATTATTAAGAGGAAAGATCAAATTTTGTTATTTTTTTAAATTTCATTTTTTGTTTTCCATCAGCGATTCACACTATGTTTACATAAGGCGACTATTAAGAAAATGGAGTTGGTTGAGTAAAATGATTTTGGGGCGAGTAAATTTTCCCTCTGCTCTAGACTGCTGGCTGAGTGATTTCTTTTTCAAATCTTAAAAGGTGTGTGTGTGTTTGTGTATACATGCACAAAAACATACATACCATGAAAACCATGCCACAGGTTAACCCAAACCTTGTGAGTGAAATTGGGTAGACAGCTCTCTTTGAGGAGTTGTTGATGGTTTTACTAGCTCGAAATCACAACTATCAATGAAATCACAAGTCATCCTGGCCTTGTTCAGATTGTTGTTCATACTAGATAACGCGCTCTCTCCCAGAAACTGTAACTAAGGCTCGCTCAGCATAGTTGCAGTATAAATCACACATGGATTCTGTGGGTGTTGAACAAACACCAGTGTGCCTGAGCAGGCGTCTGCAATGAGGAGTAGCTCACCACCCTGCTAGACAGGTATCCTCAAATACAAGTGGCCAGCCATTATTATATATATATATATATATTGTTATAGGTTGCAATGGAGCAATTGTTGCCATTTCTTATTTTTAATTTTATGCATGCACGTTTTTGGGATTTTGTCAACTGCAGAGTATAGTAGGGTCAGTTAGGCACCATCCGTGAGAAAAAAGTGCATCATGACACAGTTCGTTCCAACAGAAATTTGGAAACAGCATGATCTTCTGCTTGGAATTCACGCCAGTAGGTCCAATATATACATTCAATGTTTGCATATCATTCTGAGGACAGTGCAGAAGGTTCAGAAAGTGTTAGATGAGTCTAGTGGTGATTATGAAGGTGTTTGAAGTGATCACTAGTGATGGTGAAGTTATGTCTCCCTTCATCTTTCCACGTGGGCTCAGACTCAACACAGAGGCCTACATCAAGTGCCATGAGGAGGTAGTTTTGCCATGGTTTAACAGTATGGCTGCTGGATGACTCTGTCTTGCAAGAGGACTATGCTATAAAGTAGTATAACTCGGAGATGGCTGTCAGACAATTTCTGCAACTATATCATCTCTTACATCTGGCCACCTAACACCCCGGACTGCAACCCCCTTGTGCTTATACTTACATATATCCACACACACACACACACACACACACATATATATATATATATATATATATATATATATGGATCCACTCTTCATATATATGTGAGTGTGTGAACACAATTATATGTGGATATAAATAGATAGATGGATGAATAATACATTTGTATGTACATATATATATATATATATATATATAAGTACGGATATGTCTGTAGGGAAATATACATATGTATGTGTGTAAGTATGCAAATATATGTGTATTTTGTGAGTATATGTGAGATTTATTAGTATACTTGTGCAAATAGATGTTACTACTATTTATACTCATGGAAATCTAGTCTTCATAAAAATATATATGTAAGTGCAAATGCAAGATTTGTATGTGAGCATGGATGGAGGTGTGTCTTTGGGTATGTGTAAGTCTAAGCACAGACGCATTATATTAGTTGCTATGATGTTTGGTTTCCACATATTCCATTTTTGAAACAGAATGGATGATGAACAGTGGATACTTTATAACAATGTGGAACATAGATATCATCTTTAATGATTAAATAATGATATAAATTCATACAATGAAGAGAGTTTGTCAAAATATACTGGAAAATTTTGATTCAACCTAATCTATATACTTATTGAAAATGAAAGTTTAGTCTAACAGAATAATCTAAGTCAAAATATAATCAATAAGTGTTTAAATTTATATTTAGAATTTAAGAACCTGGGTAATCATGGCTCCCCAGATTCTTTTTATTATCTGGAAATTTCAATGATTTCTTTGGAAAGTTTTTGAGGTGGTTTTCCTGTTGTTTTCTCTAGTTTTGAATTTAGAATCCAAGGCTAGAGGGCCAGTGTAGTCTGCTATTTAACGCATAGCTAACGAGAGAAGAGATGGATTCATGACTTTTCCAAAACAATAGTAATGCTTAAAGATAAAATCACACATATGCATATTAATGATAATTTTCTAAAAGATTATTAAAATAAGTGTTCCACATATTCTCACCTTCTCCTGAAGGCAAGATCTTGTGTAAATTGAGGTTCAGGTTTTATATCAAATAATTAAATTGGTAAAGTTAATTACAAATACTGGTGATGGTGAAGTAGTTATAATGACAGTTCGAGAACTAAAAAAAAAATTCCATAATTGAATACTTGTACAGTTAATGTAAGTGGTCATATTTTTACTGAATTTATAATATTCCATATTTCTAACATTGTGCAAAAGATGGTACTAGGAACTTTTATACCAATCTATTGTACTGAAAAATGTAAAAAGTTCACTTGCATTAATGAATAAAAATAAGACAAATTTTAAACTTTTTTTAAACAATATTACAATTTTGTTCCCCTAGAATCTAAATCTTTTTAGGCAACTTCATATCCATGGTTTGAAGCAACCATTAAATGACTTCTGAAATTGTTGAATTAATAACAGCTCAATTTTTAAAAGTTTTGCCATTTAAGTGTTCCAATGATATGATTAAATGAAATCTTATACGACTAAGAAATATGATCTGGGTGAATATGCTAAAATATACAAGTGACTATGTTATGCTTATTTTAATGAATGTGATATTATAGGATTATTCTGAAGGATAATGTTTTTTCTGTTGACTGGAGATTTTAGGTTTAATTAGCTTCATTCATTCAAGATGTTGAAGCTCTACAATAATTAGCTTGATTTTATGTGTGGACAATTGAGCTTTGGTTAAAGTGCTAAACTGCTGAGAAATTTATTCAGCTCTTTCCTATGTATACTCATTGTTTGTAAAAAAATGAATAAATTTATTTTGGTGAAAATCTTTTTTAAATATCAAATGTATATTCTACATGGTTTATTCTTCATGTTTAAAATCTAGAATAAGTGGAAATTTGACAGTGGATCACTGAAGCTTCTAGCAATGAAGCAGTAAGTGCAAGCATGTGTTAGGAATGATTTACACATTTTTAAAGGAAAAAATATTTAAAATTCATGAACATTCTGGAAAACTTAAGAACCTTGAAATTGATGAATTAGTGGAAAAATTATAGGTGAATAAGTCAACTATTTCAAATGTTGCATTAGAACAGAAAACAACAATACAATACTAGTTCTCAAATTGCAAATGTGACATAGCAAACAATTATAGAAATGAGATGGGAAGTTCTTCCTCATTCAGCACATTATATAGACCTTCAGCCTGTCACCTGTTTTACTCTAAGAAAAATTCTTTGTTTCTCTATTTCCAATGAGTTCAAGATATCAAAAGATTTTTCAAAATATTAAATTAAAACTAAAAGCCTTTTTATGATGAACTATATAATTTACCTAAAAAAAGTATAAAAAATTTAAATTGATGCTGGCTTTATGCAGCATCAATTTAAATTGAGATGGCTCAAAAGATAATTCAGTATTTTATTAAATGGTACATTTATTTATTTTTTCAAAACAAAATCTCTCAGATTTCTGAATTATTATATAAAATTCTATTTCCTTTTAATGATACTTGCTCAAATATTAAATCCATTTTATTAAAACCTAAGCATTATACACAATTTTTCTCTTCTCAACATGAAGTTATAATTTGGGACACTATTTTAAATTTGAATTTGAAAATAATGACAACTCTTATCAACATTAAAGCATTAATGTTATTATTCTATCACAATTTACTGTCTGAAAAATATATTAAATCTTGCATTTTTTATATCAAGCTTCATTTTATACTTGAAAACAGTGTATATTAGGTATTAAAAAATTAAATGGAAAGTTTCTTTCAGTTCATAGTGAGTTAGGAAATTATAGAAAATAAAATGAGAAAAAAAATTTGAGTTGCTTCTTAGATAAGAAATTTCAAATTTTCAAAGAGTAAATTTAAGCTAAGGGCTTACAAAAGTGAAATTTTTATTGCACTCTTAAGATAACAAAACTTTGTCTTTTGCATGTGTTTATTAATATTGTCTATTCTCCCTTTTCTTTGCTCTGTTGGAAATGCTTCTGATGAGACCAAAATATCCAATATATGTGTGTGTGATCTTGAACATCATCTCATTCCAACAATGATGTGTATTCTTCCCAAAATAGACATAAGTATTTACACATGCAGCCAAGTGTGTGCATGTATGCACATTAAAAGTTATATGCTTTGTTACCCATTGAAGTTATTGGATAAATATTTGCCATTCATTCATGACTGGCTAGCTAGCTAGCATATCACAGACTATTACTGCTATTGTAGGTTTGATCTTCACTGGGTGTCCCACACCAGTTCCTTTCTGACATACTAAACTTAGTAAACATCAAATACACTGATGGAAATAAAGTTGCAACATCTTAAAGAAAGGTGCTGATTTTAACCATACAGTATTTGTATCCTAATGGATGGTATATATTCTGATAAATTTTGGGGGTATCTTATGACAGATGATGATGCAATAATGTTCAATAAAGACACTTGTCGAGATTAACACTGTAAGTGTAGCAGTGGTAGATTTCACAATGCAGATCAGAGCAAATGTTTTCTCAAAAGTGTCAACATGAACTCTGGGAAATCATTTACTTGCAGCAGGACTAGAGGCATATGTGCTTCTAGCCAGTTTTCTATTTGTCATAATACCACCATGCGCATCTTTAGTAGTTTCATGAGAAAGCTCATCTGAGAAATCAAATGGTGCTCTGTTATGTTTAGGGATGAAAACACGTTCTGCTTTCATGCAAGTGCTGATCATTTGTGTGTGCAATGTCAACTTGAAAAATATCTTCAGAGAATATTTATCCATGACAAGCCAAACCATCATAATGTTCTGTAAGTTTTAAGAGGTATTCTTTGTAAATGTACCTCAGGATGATATTTTATATATTTGCAATCATATGCATGATCTCTGATCATTTACTGTAATTCAGTTATATTACATGTGTATTTAATTTTTAATAAATTGAAATGCAGGGTGTTGCAAGTTTATTTACTGTCAATGTAATTGTGCCATCCAAATAAAACAAACTAATTCTCTATATTCATAACTACATTTTTACAAGGGAGTGCTAACAGATTCCTTGATTTTCACTACCAAAAATATAACCAAATGTTGTGTTTTGGTTTTTTTTTTCCCAACAGCTTCTAAATATTAAAAAAAAAACAACTTTTAAGTAAAAACTTATAAAAAACAATGTGTTATCATTTTAAACTTTATTATTCTTGGCTTAGATTTCTCTGTATTTACATGCATCAACAATTTCCCTAAAAAATATTTTCCCTGTTTCTGTCTGTTAAACAAATTGCTTAGTTTCTATTTATTTTAGCTCACATTCCATTAAAACAGATTTTAATACAGACCTCACTTATACATTTAATTTTTATTTTTTTCAATTGGAGTAGATAGACTAAACTATCGCCTGGTTCACACTCCACCCATGTCTATTGAACAGGTGAAGAGGCTCATCCCTTGTTTCCTGTTTAGGATGTGGTTTCTGGTTTTTCTCTTTTCCAATCTTTTCACTCTTTTTTTCTTATTTTTTTATTTTTTTCAATTGGAGTAGACTGAACTATCGCCCGGTTCACACTCCACCCACGTCTATTGAACAGGTGAAGAGGCTCATCCCTTGTTTCCTGTTTAGGATGTGGTTTCCGGTTTTTCTCTTTTCCAATCATTTCCTTCTCACATAGCCCCCTGTGCATCAGTGGCGATTTTGCCTTGCTTGGGGTGATATGATTAAAAAAAAAAATTTTTTTTAAAATACATCTATATTTTACACATATATATTATATATAGCTCTTCCCCTTTATTTTATTTTTTTTTATTTTTATTTTTTTTTTTGTCCACTCACTGTTAAAATTTTATTTGTCCAAAGTTGCCTTCATCAGGTAATGTTAATTTTCTCTATCTTGGTTTGTTTTATAAGGTAGTTATAATTTGATCTGAAAGTTTGTGGAGGTAATGAAGATAACTTAAAGTAAGATAGGGACTCACAGAACAAAGATTAGATTCTTGTATTTGGCAATTTATTTCTTCTCTTTTTTTTCTCTGACTGTACATTTTGTTTATTTTTACATTTTTGCAGACATTTGTTATTGATTCTCATCCAGTTTTTAGAATGGTTACAAAATTAGTATGTCTTTCTCAATGACATCCATTACCTCCATCTGACCCACTTGTTTGGAAAAAAACTGACTATAGTCCACACCCTTCATTATAGATGGACTGGCAATAATCCAAGCAGTTGGTTAGCCAGCCTATGGTGAACTTGCACAATAGCCACTTATGTTGCTATGCTCTAGCGTCATCATTAGTTGATCATGGTCATTAGGTGATTTCAGAGGTGAGATTTGATGGGCACTCAACCAGATTTGTTTGCTAGATGTTTAGTAGGAGTCATCTGGTGGATGACTCCTACTAAACATTGCGATGTTAGATTTTAATTTAACCAAAATTGGTCAATAAATCTTTTGTTCACCTTCTCACTATTTTAAACTGGTTGAATGGAATGGTTTTTGTATAAATTGTTGAAGTAGGAACAAAACTAAATTGTTCTCTAGCTTAAATGATGACAACTAACAAAACTTTAAGAGTCAGTTCATTGGTTGTTTTAAATCTTACTTTTTATATTTCTGTAGATTTATTAAAATGTTAAACTTTTGTTGATTCTACATCTGACCTAACCAAAATGAACTTTTTATACATGAAAGAAGATTTTATAAGTATTAGGTCTTATTGAAAACACGTTATGTCTTCTTTTAAATCATTAGCTATTGGAATTTTTATTTATGTTATTGCGATCACCTAGTAACCATCTTAAATGAACCAAGCTGAAATATTTTTTTCTAAAAGATCATCATTTAAATGTACTCATAGCACTAAACCATAAATAGACATATCCCAAAATAAACCATAAATAGACATAGCCCAAATATTTGATGAATTGGTATTTAAAAATGTTACAATACACCTGTTCCAGATTTGAAACTGGATATTTTATTTTATTACTGTAGTATGAAGTGGCAAAATAGAAATAATCTCAATCACCATGGTAATATTTTGTGCAAAAATACCAGTACATATGGGAAATTATGTGTTAATGCAGATATGCTGGTGCGCAAAATGCATTCTTTATAGCTATATGAAATATGTTTTGTTTTTAAGTTAAAAAAAAAATTTTCTATAACTTCAATATAAGCAAAATTAAAATCATAAAAAATAAAGACTTAGT